>CM055824.1:15809752-16409752 GCA_029582265.1 Zoroaster sp. YZ-2022
TGCATCTAGTAGCCCCAAATAGACCTCAGACGATCAGAGCAGACTTTCAACAGGGCATGAAATCGATGTCCTAGTTTAAGATGACACAATGACTGAAAATTACTGGCTCATTTATGCAGCAGAGTTAACCTAAACCTAGTACTCTGGTACCATGCCCTGTTGATTCATGGCGATAATATTATTGTCCCTGTAACCTGCAAGTAATTGTTCCATACTGTTTAGGTTTTCATTTATTGATATTCCCTGTAAAGCCTAAGTGTTTTTTTTGTAATTATGGTCGATGCAACAAACAGACAAACAAAACAACAACATTGAAGCGTGCTGAAAACAGTGGGATGAGTAAAGGTGCCAATTTTGTTAGAATTCTGGAATCAATCAATCAATCAATACAATATGTGTCTAGTTCTAATTTTAACTGACAGCTGTATAAGAACAATAGCTTGTTTAATAAGTTCAAGTACTGGGGAAAAGTAAAATAAAGGGAAGGTACATATTCTGTATTGTTGGCAAAACTGCTTCTAAGGGTATGCTTACTCCTTTGAGTCAAGGTATAGATTAAACAAAACACCCGGTGAAGGAATTCAGCTTGTAATGTTGTGTCATTCATATAATTATTTTATACTCATTCTATCAGTTAAATTTAGGAAAGATTACTCTTTCCAAGATTTAAACCGGATTTTCTTCCTCTATATTTTCCTGGGGAAAAAACTCCCCACAATCTCAGACAGCAAATATATTTCTAGGGAAGACTAATTCGGAAGTTTTACATTAATATTCGATCATTGTGTTATTTTTCAATTACCAATCCTATGCATGACCTTTAAACTGGTAAAATATATTTAAGTACATCCATACTTTGTAAGAATCAATACAGAAATCAACTTATTTACTTATTTACTCAAAAATGGTAGCACCTTATCAAGGGATTCAAAGGATGTTTGATATCTGCATCATCAATTTTTTAAAGATTTATAGCAATAGTGTATTGTGGCCTAAAGGGACAATATCGTCATGATCAACGTAGGGCATGTACCGGAGTACTAGGTTTAGGTTAACTCAGTGACGGGAAATCATATCCCACATGATAAGGTCATAATATTTAACCGTTGCTGCTGCATAAATGAGCCAGTAATTATCAGTCACTGTGTTCATCTTAAACTAGGTCACCGATTCCATGCCCTGTTGAAAGTCTGCTCTGATCGTGACGATCCTGTCCCTTTAATCTAATTGATTCATTTGCTTGGGATGATTGATAACATTACGATTTTTAAACCAAGTTAGTTTTCATGTAGGCTAATAACTGTCAATAATGTTTTTTGAGATTACCAATAGTGTATGAGGTTTAACGTAATTGCTTTGTTTGCTTCGGATATTTGCTACCGTCATCAACTTTATACCAAGTAAGTTTTTTTTTTAAACTGTCAGTTATGTTGTTGAGATCACCAATAGCAGAGATGCCAACATTCCAAATTGAAAAAGAGTAATTCATACGGTGCATCCGCCTCGGACACGAAAATACCCAAATTACCCACTTTTCAAACCTCATACTCGAGGCTTTTACATTTTTATCAATCGTAAAAATTGATACAAGGATCGTACAATCGTAATTGGACTCAATAAATCGTAAAAATTACGCCCAAATCGTAAATGTTGGCATCTCTGCAATAGTGTACGGTATGGCTGTATATGTAACCTAATTTATTGGTTTTGGTTTATTGGTTTTGGTTTTATTTGAAACATAATCCTCCACATATGTCAGCATGGAAATTTTACAGAAAGTTTTAATGTTTATTTAAATATAGGCCATGGTAGTTATTTATATTGAAGGTCTCACAGGCGTGGGGGTATATCTATTGTGAAAATCAATGTATTGATAGAAATTTCCTTCAATTGGTTTAGCTTTGAAAATTGCAGGTGTTGGCGAACAGGCAAATAAAGACAGCATATTTTTGGTTTAATTCCTCATCACTAAATACTCTGATTTGACAGAGTAAGGACCTGCAAGGAGCAATGGTTCACAAGATGACGAAGCTATTGTTTTTACTGTTGATCGTAGGGTTTGCAGTTGGATCACAGGAGATATTACATACTAATCTGGTAAGCTAGTTTTGGTGCTGGTGGAGTCAGTGGCGTCAGGGCCGTAAGCGAGCAGGTTGTGTGGGGGTATGATACCAATAATTTAGAGCTCAGTCGGCAATTGAAGCATCAAAGGTACTAGAACAAGGGTTGGTCCAGAATAAATGTTCAGTCGGCAAACCTTAAAATATAGGTTTGCTGACTGCAAATGTATCGTGTTTCAAGCACTGAAGATTTTCCGAGTTGTTTGTTATAAGTCGTCTGGTCATAATATTAGTGTTCTGTCGGTAAATTTACCAGCAAAAAATAAAAAATTCGCCCCCCCAACTTGGCTCCACACCCCAAAGAAAATGCCTTCGCTACGCTCCTGAGTGGCGTAACCATCAGGATTTTCAAAGTTTTGGATTTGTTTTGGATACATTTACAGACACAAAACTACATACACAAAACTCAAATGAACCAATCAGAAATATCAACAAGTTTGTGAATTTACCGACATACACTATTTTGCAAACAAGTGGGGGCGGCTCCCCCGCTCCCACAGCCACTTTTGCACACTCTTAAAACTAAAGTGTTGAATCAACATTTTGAAGAGTTCGGTAAGTGACAACTCTTTATAAACTTGGATTTAACTTTTAAAAGTGTTGAATTAACATTGATAAAGTTAGACTTAACTTGACTCCGTGTTAATTCAACACTTTCTTTGAGTTGAATTTCACTTAATAAGTGTTGTCACTCACCGATCTCTTATATGGTCAATTCAACACTATAAATTTAAGAGTGTAATAACCGGATTATCAATTAACGAATTATTATCTGAAATCGTTTGAAGTGCTTTCTTATTACAGGAAACATGAATTTACAAAAGAAATTTCAAAAATGCCGGTAAAAAAAACAGAAAAAAATGTTAGAGTTTTTCGTAGTTTTTTCAAAAACGTGGGCACCTATTGTTATTGTTAAGTTAGTTTTATAAAATATTTCGTAAATAAAAGCATTGGTATACATGTAAATGATCCTGGTAGATTATTTCGTCTGGAGTGCTTTCAGATTAGAGAAAACAACTGAGAATTATTACGTAGAATTTAAATTTGTGTGGAACATACAAACATTTACAAAAAAGTTGCCTTTTGTAAAATATAAATAATAATAATAATAATAATAATAATAATAATAATAATGTGTGGATTTATATAGCGCACGTATCCACCAACTGAGTAGTGCTCAAGGCGCATTATATTATTACCCTTGCTCATAAGGCTCATAAATCATTCCTGAAACCATCTCAGCTCCCTGGGGAGTATACAGCTCAATTGCTGCCATTACAGCGCATATAGGGTTAATCAAACAACTCTGCCCTCACAGGTACCCATTTAACCCCTGGGTGGAGAGAAGCAACTATGGTTAAGTGTCTTGCTCAGGACACAAGTAAACAGCTGGGATTCGAACCCACATTCTGCTGCTAACACCAGAACTTGAGTCCGGTAAGCTAGACCGCTCAGCCACGACACTTTTACAAGTTTTTCGTTGTTTTCTCAATAAAGTGATCATCTATTTTGATGAAATTTAAGTTTAATGATAAATTTCTTGAAACCTAATGGGTTGATATGAACGAACCTTACCAAAAAACAATGTTGTACCTTCTCTTTAAAGGGGGAATGTACAACTTTGGTAAGTACACGATTACAGCCGTGATTACTGAATTTATAATCTAAAAACACATGAAGCTGGTGATGGTACCAAACACTGTGAGAATCTATTCTGTCTGACATGTTGTCGTTATTTTGGGAAAAAAAGGTGATGGCTGATCACGGGTCCAGAGCCGAGCTGGGTAGCAAAACTCGTAACCATGTGATATTTTAGAGTACAATGCAGTGTGGTATATGGATTACATCAGGCTGGTAATAGGTATTATAACTTGAACACGTCCTCATACATCGATTCTTTCGTGTAATTTACTGTAATGCCAACCAAATAAGAAAGTAGGCCTATTGTCCAACTGCAATGGTGAACACTTCTAGTGCGACGCGATAACACTTCTATTGCGACACGACAACACTTCTAGTGCGACGCGACTACACTTCTAGTGCGACGCGACACACTTCTAGTGCGACGCAACAACACTTCTAGTGCGACGCGACAACACTTCTTACGGTGTTATAAAACAAATTGACTGTTTTCACTCGTTGATCCATGGAACGTTCTATTTTCACTCGGCTTCGGCTCGGGAAAACAGTCCACACTGTCAAAGGCGCAACCACTGGGGGGTCGGAGGGTCACGACCCCCCCTACTTTTATGTGGACCTCCCCAACTTCTGGAACATTTTGGTATTTTATGTATACATGATCCTAGTAATGTCATTCATGACATCACAATTATGCAACACTTCCATCAACACGCTGAAATACGTGATATTGAACCAAGACCCCAGCTGCTAGTGGCGTGCTCGCTTCGCTCGCCCGCAGATCACGTTGCTATTGGCTGTTTGGGACCCCCACAACTTTCAACACGTGGTTGCGCTCTTGCACACTGTACAAAATTGCCTGTAAAAATTACAGTAAGTTACTGGCAGCTGAGTTGCCAGTAACTTACTGTAAAATTTTACATTAATAACTAAATAAATTACTGTAAAAATTACAGTAAGTTACTTGCAGCTGGTTACCAGTAACTTACTGTAAATTTTACAGTAACAAACAATATACTGTATCGCGATACAGTATATTGTGTGTTACTGTAAAATTTACAGTATGTTACTGGCAACCAGCTACCAGTAACTTACTGTAATTTTTACAGGCAATTTTTTACAGTGCAGGGATCACCTCATGAGGCTAGTTTTACTGTACCACGAGTGAAAGCAATCAATATACATGTATAAATAGACTTGATGAAGGTGCAAAGTTAAATGTTTTACCCCAGCTGAAATCAGTCAGCAAATCGACTTCTAAAAACGCTCAAAATATAATCAATTTTAACCCACCATTCAACACAGGATTATGAATATGAAAGTAAAACTGCATGAGAAATATTATGTATACCACAAAAACATAATTTTGAGAGAAAATAGTCAGATGACACAGCGATGACTGTTTTTGTTAATTCTTTGATAATGACACACAACATGTACAGCGGCTGTTTGATATTGGCCATTTAGCTTAATTATTGTAATTTACTGCATTGAAAAGCACAGGAATTTTATCATTAAACAGTCGTGGGAGTGGTTTATTGAACGAGGTTAAAGCATTTTTTCATATTAAGCCATAATCGATAACAAGGCTATGATTTTTTGTGTGTAGGCCTAATTAATAGATTTTTTGGAAGTATATTCTTTTAGAAAATATATGATAGAATTATTCCCTCCAGATGGTACCGGAAAATTAATTTTCAGCCCCTGGATCGTTTACTAAATGTACACGTACACATAACACAACCAATCTGTAAGCATTTCAGCTTATTACGTTTTAGTCTGTGTTTATTCTATGACATTGAATTTAGAAAAGAGTACGCTTTTCAGTAAATTATTGGCAATAATTTCACAGGAAAGAATGTAGAATACAACTGCCACTTTTCTCTCCAAATATGACAAATATTACCGATTTTCCTTTAAAAGATGATAGACTGATACATTTAAAGAGAGGATAGTGAAGATTGTTTAAATAGATTTTGAGCAAAGAATTCATGCACATTCAGTGAGATGTTGGCCATTTTGTCGTCTGCTAAAAACAAGGTTAGGTTCGGCATTCTTTCCATTTAACATTTTCATAAAAATTACAGCACTTTGTCTTGTTTTTGTCTACTTTTGTCTGTCAATAGCCTACACCAGCACCCCCATGCCAAGCAGAGATAGACGCTTCAGACCCTGGTGATGTCCTCCCCAAGTGTGATGGGTTGGGCTTCCATGTTCCCAAGCAATGCAGTGCAGACGGTGTCATATGCTGGTGTGTGTCCCGCTGTGGGGATCGTCTCCCTGAAACAGATGGTGCACCCGAAATAGTTTGTGGTATGTTTTCTTGTCACGTTCCTTAAAGCCAGTATAATTAAAATATGTCTGTAAATGCATCCATACGCTATGAGAAACAAGATAAATGTATACGAACAAATCTGTGAAAGATTAAGCTTATTTCAAGGGGGAATTTCTTTCTCGCATTAGTACAATGGAGGGCGTTGGCACGCATCAACGGTAGGTAGACTCAGTGCTTCCACTTTTCAAATCTACATTTCCTTAGATTTACAGAAACATTTCCTTAGATTTCCTTAGATTTTTTTCCCGATGTTCCTTAGTTTTACTTAAATCATCAAAAGTGTATTAGCCCCTGTATGCATACACAGTTTGCATATGTGAAAGTTGCAGTAGGCCATAAGAAGTGCATGCTGTTGAAAAAAAGCGCAAAACCTTTCAAAATGGGAAGTCAATTCATGGGAAAATAAGCATTCTTTTGGCAACTAAATAAGTTGGCAGTTTTTGCACGCCTTTCCCATTTTTTGGTGCCCTGCAGCCTACTGTAACGTTAATTCTTTAAATGCGAGCCCGCGGTGGTCACTTACCAGACATACATACATATGTGCGTAGGCGCAGGCCAGCCTAGGTAGCATGACAATCTGACGTCATGCTTAGACTAGCCCATGGCTGTGCCTAACATGCGGCCGGCAACTAGGCTGTTTGTGCCGTGCCTAGTCAAATCTGCGTCAATGCTATACAGCGCGCAAACTGACCGAGGGTATAATAAGTGTTAATTTTTATGCAACATTATTTCGTAAAAAAATATCGAATATTTACGAACATTCCTTAGAATTTCCTTAGAATTTACGGCATTTCCTTAGATTTCCTTAGATTTCTTTATTTCCTCAGAAATTTCCTTAAAATAAGGAAATTTCCTTGAAAGTGGAAGCACTGGGTAGACTTAATATAGACTGGTCCCCGTCTAGTCTATCATATCCTTAAAGCGTGACGTCAGATCTTCGGGCTAGGCTGGATGTTTATCTGACCAATGATCCATCAGTGATCTGACCCAATGAGTGAGGGCCAGTCTAGGCTTATTACTTATTTTGTATTGGGGATCGATCACTTGCTTTAGTTTGAGAGGACGCTCTTGCATGGGAGTGGACGCACTCTGGTTTGACGTTGCTACAATTACATTCTCCTGAAGTCGATCAGAGCCACACTGATCTAAATGTAACCACTGCCCAACCGGTACTTTTCAGAACTATTTTTTTTTACTCGTGGTCGAAGTGTTGTGCACGTGGTAAGCTATAAGATAATGTTAGTAATATGCAGAGCAGTCCAAGATCGACCATTTTGGGTAGAATGTTGTATCCGACCGCCACTTTTTGTCATTCAATATAACCAATTATGTAATCTTACCTACCCAGCAAGGTGGAGAACATATGGATGATGATGGACACATACTTCAAATTATTCCAGGATATTTATTTCATGAAAAATCAGGCATTTTTGGTATACAATGACTTCCTCAGTCATGTCAGTCTGATCTTGTCAACTCCCCCATAAGTGACCAACATGGTCATTGTACATGCGCAGTGGCAACTATAATAGGATCCTTCTATTTTCTGGGGAAGGATTTTTTTAGAAGGGAAATAAAGTCCTAAAACCATCATAAAAGTGTATTTTAAAGATAGTTTTCGCGTTCTGTACCCCCAAAAATCGATGGAATCATTTTTTAACTGGTTAGTGGTTGCAAAAAAATTCCAAAAAACCCATAAAAAGTTACTACATTATTATACATGCAGAGTCACATACATAGCATTGCTTCCGAGGGATCTGTACTAGCTAGGTCAGCTAAGACTAGGAGGGCCAGGTTGTATTTTTTGATAGTACAGAGTGTGCCCAAAAAAGTACAACATTGACAAATAATTTATTTTGAAAGGCAAAAAACACTTTGATGGAAACCTGGTGTAATGTCATAGGTAGAACAGTTTCTTAGCTACATGAAACTTTTCCCTGGTCAATTCTGATGTTTTTTTAAAGGAAAATAGAGCAAAATTGCGGAAGCATGTCAAATTCTCGTTGGGCCTCTCTGTGTGTTGGGAACCTTATCAGGGGTGTGAATGCTGTCATGGCTGTGGAAGTAAATGAATGCACACATGATCAATGTCAATCAATATGATCATAACAATATGATCTAATGATCTCTTATCTCAATGATATTCACATGGTTAGTTGCATTTTTTGCTGAAATAATACTTTTGTGAGAAAATAATTTAGGCCTATAAGTCCATTTCAGGTAAATTAAAGATATTGCACACTTTTGTGTTATTTACACAGATATAAAATAACAATCTTTGTAGATATTTAGAAGTAAAGCGCACATAAATAAATACATTATGTCTTCTTTATGTTACAAATAATGAAATTCAAGGTAAAAGTATCACTTATGTTTCTGGCATCAAATTAAAATGTCTTCTTCATGCATCATGAAGAAGAATCCTTAACCCAGATTCAGCATGTCCAGGTGAGAGTGGCCCAAGTAAAATTTACACCCTTTCACTTAATTGATTGTATTTCTGGATCTAGGGACCCAAATGGGATGGGGTAAAAAGGGGTGGATTGAGAAATAGTCGGGCTTTATTGTAAAATATAATTTCATTGAAGAAAAAAACATTAAACAGTTTTAATTATTTGTTTTCTGAATGTTGCACCTTTTTGGCACACTCTGTACAAGCACAAGGTGCACGACTAGCTGGGGTTTGCAGAGGCAAACATTTGAGGCTACAAAGGATTTCATTGAGGCTGCAAAGGATTGAATTGAGGATTGTGGAGAGGCTAATACAGGGATTGTGTGCAGTTAACCATACTAGAGGCTAACTCATTTCATATGAACCACACTAGTAGTATATGTGGCGTATTATGTACACGGTTTGTGGCGGAGCAGTGTGCAATTTGTGTGCAGTGATTTTGTGCAGTTTGTAATGGCAAGATCCACCACGATCCACAGTGCAATGAGCAATGTGGTGGAGTTTTGCACTTTGTGGTGGAGATTGCACTTTGTGGAGGAGGAGCACCATAATTTTTTTTTTGCTTGGCCACAATATTTTTCTTCTTCCATTTTTTTTATTTGTTTTAATTTTTTTTTTTTATGACGTCATTGTGGCCAAGCAAAAAAAAAATTATGGTGCTCCTCCTCCACAAAGTGCAATCTCCACCACAAAGTGCAAAACTCCACCACATTGCTCATTGCACTGTGGATCGTGGTGGATCTTGCCATTACAAACTGCACAAAATCACTGCACACAAATTGCACACTGCTCCGCCACAAACCGGGTACATAATACGCCACCAAGATGCTGTATACGTGATTGAATTTTTTTTATGACGTCATGCAAGTGGTTCTTAAAATAGAAATCCACCACATAAGATGCTGCATACATATTGGCATACATGTCTGGGCGCGCGTGACTCCTCCACACAAAACTGCACACAAAATACTTACTCCCTCCTCACAAACCGTTTGTGTGGTGGAGAATACATATACATATACATATACATATACATATACATATATACATATATATATATTCTCCTCAATGCAAGATTCCCTGGCGCGCGCGTGACTCCCTCCACACAAACTGCACACAAGTTCCTTATGTTCCTCGGCCAAGGCGCGCGTGAATTAAAGAGCGTATAAGACATTTGTGTGGTGGAGGAGTAGTGCGCAAGCACCAAGCATGCATATTGATGATTTTTCCTTAAGGGAAGTAGAAAGGGAGGGACAACAACGTACGAAGACAGACAAAAGAACGACTGTACATGAAGCTATTCAAGTATGATTTGTTAAATTTAATTTTAACAGCAATCTTTGACATCAATATATTAACAGATGGTTTTATATGGGTTTTAAATTGGAAAACATTTGATAAACTGAAAACATTAAGTATTATTATTATTGTTATTTTAAATTCTAACAAATTCGGGGCCTTTAGAACATTGAGTCTTTACTCATTGAGTCTTTACTCATTGAGTCTTTACTCTTGAGTCTTTACTCTTTGTTTTAACACCAACAACAATCTTTGACATCAATATATTTACAGATGGTTTTTTATATTGGTTTTAAATTAGAAAACATTTGATAAACTGAAAAAGCGCATGAGTCTACTCATTGACTCATTGAGTCTACTCATTGAGTCTTTACTCATTGAATCTTTACTCATTGAGTCATTGAATAATAATAATTTGATAAACTGAAAACATTAAGTATTATTATTATTATTATTATTTTTTTAAATTTTATTACGGTAGTCTTTCTGAAACATCTGGTCTTTAATCATCAATCTTCCTCGTTCTCTTCCTCGTTCTCTTCATCCTCATTTAGTTGAAGTAGTCCGTCAAATTTGGTATGGAGTTTAGGCATTACTCTGTTCAGAGCTTTGTTTACTTCCATGCCTTTATTTACTTTTTCTTCGAGATCTTCCGCAATATCCTGATGAGTGTCATTATCTTTCAGATGTAGGTAACTTGACAAAAAATCCTTGTATTTGTTGAAAAAGATTCGCTTGACTACCCAAAGGGTTTTCCTATTGGCTTTTT
Organism: Zoroaster sp. YZ-2022; assembly: GCA_029582265.1. Lineage (NCBI taxonomy): Eukaryota > Metazoa > Echinodermata > Asteroidea > Forcipulatida > Zoroasteridae > Zoroaster > Zoroaster sp. YZ-2022. Next base: position 15,820,366 of record CM055824.1, read on the forward strand.
CTTTGGCTTGATCTTCACTCATACCCCCGTTGACGTACTTTTCATATTTTTCACACCACATCTCTTCTGTTGCCTCTTTAGCCTCTTCCAACCAGTCTCGAAAAGTGGCATTGTCTTCCAATTCAGAACTAGACTCATCGTCTTCCGATGAAAAGTGGATTGTCGTGGCCGAGTGGTCTAGCGCACTGAACTCAAGTTCTGGTGTTGCCAGCAGCAGAGTGTGGGTTCGAGCCCCGGCCGTGACACCTGTGTCCTTGAGCAAGACACTTAACCATAATTGCTTCTCTCCACCCAGGGGTTAAATTGGGTACCTGTGAAGGCAGAGATGGTTTGCTCTCTATGCGCTAGAAATGGCAGCAATTGAGCTGTATACTCCCCAGGGAGCTGAGATGGTTTCAGGAATGATTTATGAGCCTTATGAGCCTTATGAGCAGGGATAATAATATAATGCGCCTTGAGCGCCACTTAGTTGGTGGATACGTGCGCTATATAAATCTATACATTATTATTATTATTATATTCAACCTCCGTATCGGATTCTGAATCATCTTCCACCTCGGTATCGGATTCTGAATCATCTTCCACCTCGGTATCGGATTCTGAATCATCTTCCACCTCCGTATCGGATTCTGAATCATCTTCCTCGAAATCTTCGTCTTCATCCTGGGTAGATTCTGTTTCACAAGTTTCTATTTCCGAATCTTCAAATCTATGCTTTTTAAAATCGGGTTCAGAATTATCGACGTCAGAATTGTCAGATTGGATAGCTTTAATTTCAGAATCATCGTCAACTTCATTCATTTTAGATTTCTCTTCATTATGTACATGTTCTGCATGCCTCCGTAGGTTATACATCCGTTCAAAGCTTTTGCCGCACTGGTGACAAGCATGGGGTTTGACAGCAGAAATAACATTCATGTTGAATCTCTGATGCTTAATCTCCGATTGACAAGAAACGGAAGAAATAGTTTATATATAGGCCTATAAATGAGTAAAGACTCACGAGTAATCTTTACTCATTGAGTCATTGAGTCAATGAGTAAAGATTCAATGAGTAAAGACTCAATGAGTAGATTCATTGGAGTCATTGAGTAGACTCAATGACTCAATGAGTAAAGATTCAATGAGTAAAGACTCAATGAGTAGACTCAATGAGTCAATGAGTAGACTCAATGACTCAATGAGTAAAGATGAGTAGACTCATTGAGTCATTGAGTAGACTCAATGACTAAATGAGTAAAGATTCAATGAGTAAATACTCAATCGAGTAGACTCAATGAGTCATTGAGTAGACTCAATGACTCAATGAGTAAAGATTCAATGAGTAAAGACTCAATGAGTAGAACTCATTGAGTCATTGAGTCGACTCAATGACTCAATGAGTAAAGATTCAATGAGTAAAGACTCAATGAGTAGACTCAATGAGTCAATGAGTAGACTCAATGACTCAATGAGTAAAGATGAGTAGACTCATTGAGTCATTGAGGAGACTCAATGACTCAATGAGTAAAGATTCCCTGAGTAAAGACTCAATGAGTAGACTCATTGAGTCAATGAGTAGACTCAATGACTCAATGAGTAAATATTCAATGAGTAAAGACTCAATGAGTAGACTCAATGAGTCAATGAGTGACTCAATGACTCAATGAGTAAAGATGAGTAGACTCATTGAGTCATTGAGTAGACTCAATGACTCAATGAGTAAAGATTCAATGAGTAAAGACTCAATGAGTAGACTCAATGAGTCATTGAGTAGACTCAATGACTCAATGAGTAAAGATTCAATGAGTAAAGACTCAATGAGTAGACTCATTGAGTCATTGAGTCGACTCAATGACTCAATGAGTAAAGATTCAATGAGTAAAGACTCAATGAGTAGACTCAATGAGTCAATGAGTAGACTCAATGACTCAATGAGTAAAGATGAGTAGACTCATTGAGTCATTGAGTAGACTCAATGACTCAATGAGTAAAGATTCAATGAGTAAAGACTCAATGAGTAGACTCAATGAGTCAATGAGTAGACTCAATGACTCAATGAGTAAAGATGAGTAGACTCATTGAGTCATTGAGTAGACTCAATGACTCAATGAGTAAAGATTCAATGAGTAAAGACTCAATGAGTAAAGACTCAATGAGTAGACTCAATGAGTCATTGAGTAGACTCAATGACTCAATGAGTAAAGATTCAATGAGTAAAGACTCAATGAGTAGACTCATTGAGTCATTGAGTAGACTCAATGACTCAATGAGTAAAGATTCAATGAGTAAAGACTCAATGAGTAGACTCAATGAGTCAATGAGTAGACTCAATGACTCAATGAGTAAAGATGAGTAGACTCATTGAGTCATTGAGTAGACTCAATGACTCAATGAGTAAAGATTCAATGAGTAAAGACTCAATGAGTAGACTCAATGAGTCAATGAGTAGACTCATGCGCTTTTTCAGTTTATCAAATGTTTTCTAATTTAAAACCAATATAAAAACCATCTGTAAATATACTGATGTCAAAGATTGTTGTTGGTGTTAAAAACAAAGAGTAAAGACTCAAGAGTAAAGACTCAATGAGTACAGACTCATTGAGTAAAGACTCAATGTTCTAAAGGCCCTGAATTTGTTAGAATTTAAAATAACAATAATAATAATACTTAATGTTTTCAGTTTATCAAATGTTTTCCAATTTAAAACCCATAAAAACCATCTGTTAATATATTGATGTCAAAGATTGCTGTTAAAATTAAATTTAACAAATCATACTTGAATAGCTTCATGTACAGTCGTTCTTTTGTCTGTCTTCGTACGTTGTTGTCCCGCCCCTTTCTACTTACCTTAAGGAAAAATAAAAAATATTCATGCTGCGCTTGCGCACTACTCCCGCCACCACACAAATGTCTTATACGCTCTTTAATTCACGCGCGCGCCCTTGGCCGAGGAACATAAGGAACTTGTGTGCAGTTTTGTGTGGAGGGAGTCACGCGCGCGCCAGGGAATCTTGCATTGAGGAGAATATATATATGTATATATGTATATGTATATGTATATGTATATGTATATGTATTCTCCACCACACAAACGGTTTGTGAGGAGGGAGTAAGTATTTTGTGTGCAGTTTTGTGTGGAGGGAGTCACGCGCGCCCAGACATGTATGCCAATATGTATGCAGCATCTTATGTGGTGGATTTCTATTTTAAGAACCACTTGCATGACGTCATAAAAAAATTTCAATCACGTATACAGCATCTTGGTGGCGTATTATGTACCCGGTTTGTGGCGGAGCAGTGTGCAATTTGTGTGCAGTGATTTTGTGCAGTTTGTAATGGCAAGATCCACCACGATCCACAGTGCAATGAGCAATGTGGTGGAGTTTTGCACTTTGTGGTGGAGATTGCACTTTGTGGAGGAGGAGCACCATAATTTTTTTTTTGCTTGGCCACAATGACGTCATAAAAAAATAAAAAAATAAAAAAAAAAATAAATGGAAGAAGAAAAATATTGTGGCCAAGCAAAAAAAAAATTATGGTGCTCCTCCTCCACAAAGTGCAATCTCCACCACAAAGTGCAAAACTCCACCACATTGCTCATTGCACTGTGGATCGTGGTGGATCTTGCCATTACAAACTGCACAAAATCACTGCACACAAATTGCACACTGCTCCGCCACAAACCGTGTACATAATACGCCACATATACTACTCACACTGAAGCAATAGGATGAGAGGATTCACACATGACTTGTATTAAAAGATAAACCCAATTGAAAGATATCTCCCAATAAACCAGAGGTCCAGAGTATGTGATTAAGTTGAGACATTGTCACCACTTGTATTTATTTGTATTTATTTGTGTATATTTGTTGTCTGCCAAGAGTGAGGGAGTGATCATGGAGATTGGTGTGTGTATTTTCTACTTGATGACGGACTGATGGACATTTCTGGCCCTTATAGTGTGTGTGATTGCCAGTCAACACTTTTTCCCGTAATATTATGGTAACTGGTAATTCCACCACACCAACTTTACCACAAGTAACTTTCATGTGAATCTGTGATTATTTATGATTTTAGAGATTACCAATAATTATAAAGTCTGTACTGTCTTTAATTATTGTATATTAGCCCCCCCTCCAAAAAAAAAAAAATTTAAAAATTTAAAAAAAGCAAAAAAATAATAAATGTTTTCGGTTTCTAGTCTTCGCGTACGTTGCCTCAGACCTGGGCCCAATTTCATGGCACTGCTTACTGCGGAATTCTGTGCTTACGGCGCATAGAATCACATGCTTTTTATGGCGCCGTAAGCGCAGAATTCTGTGGTAAGCAGCGCCATGAAATTGGGCCCAGTGCATCAGCATTTTTATTTATTATTTTTGTTGCAGCCAAACTTGCTGGATTGATTGGAATTCTGCCACATTGTGTTTTTCACACGTGTGCCCAATTTGTGTGGCCTCTCTCAGCCACCATACTTTGTGTATGGTTCCAATAACTGCGTGTACAGTCAAGTTAACATGTTATCAAAATTACCAAAGCAACATTTTGAAGCCGACCTATGTCCAGAAACCGGAGCCCCTTTTTTGGCCTTCATAGTGTCTTTTTCTATATTTTTTCTTCTGCGAGATCAGCGGCGTAGCTAGGACTTTTTCAGTGGGGGGGGGGGGGGGGGGAAGGGAAGGGAGGAAGGGAAGGGAAGGGAGGGGAAAGGGGACCATTGCTTTTCAGTGGGGGGCCCAGGGGTATGGGTTTTTTCCATTTTCTTTTTCTTTTCTTTTTTTGGGGCACTATCGTGATTTTTCGTTGGGGGGGCACCTGGGGTGGCACTGGAAATTTGTGGTGGGCATGTGCCCCCTAGGCCCCCCGTGGCTACGACACTGAATAAGATGCATGGGCGAACAAAGTAATGCTAAAAAAAAATTACAAAAATTACAAATGACTACCGTTGGGTCAGAAGTTGTCTTAAAAATGTATTGTTCGTGTTTTACTGGCAATTTCCGAAATGTTTTGTTTTTGTTGGAACATTGATAATTTCTTTTAAGAAAAGAAAACAAATACTTTGAAAAGATATATTTAAAAAAGTAGTTTTCAGAGGTTTAGTTTAATAGTAAAAGTGCCCGCAAAGTGAAGTTATGATGGGACCCACTATAAACTAATTTTCGTACACGTATAGGCCTATTTAGTGTAAAACCATTTTGAGAAATGTGTCATTTTAATCTATTTAATGCACAAAAATAGCAATGTTTCCTCTTAAAAAGAAAATTTCTGGAAATTGCTGTTAAAATAGTGAAAAACATGGGTGATACATCTCAAATAACCAGTTCTCCAAAGGAAAATTTGTGAAGGTACACTATAATTATGTATATTTCCAGTAGGCAAGTCTTTGAGAATGGAAACCTTTTCACTTGAATATTGAAGTTCCCTTCCTCCATTGCAGAACAAGATGATCCTCCGTGTCAAAAAGAGATGGACAAATTCACCCAGTCTCATGGTAGTTTCAAGCCACATTGTCATGATGATGGGTTCTACCGTCACACTCAGTGTAAGGGGTCTGAATGCTGGTGTACAGATCGCTGCGGCAACAAGGTGGAGTCCTCGGAACATTCCACTCGTATTAGAGGTGTTTGTGGTACGTGTCAAAAAATTTGTTTAAAAAATGTGAAATGTCGGTTAAAGCATCCATACTAGATATTAGCAAAGGAAGTTTTATTTATCAATCGTGAACTGTAGAAGAATCAACCCCTGCAAAATAAAAATAAATTGCGTAGCCAGAAGATTGTCAAGGGAGGGGTGGCGAAATGTTTTTGAAAAAAGTCCCCCGAAAAATGTTTTCCCAGAAAATATTTTGAGTGAGGTCACATAATAACTCCGCCCACCTTTTAAGAGTACAAATTGGGTAAAATGTTTTGCTGTATAGCAAAACCAAAAATAAAAGTGGGGGGACGAAGGGGTGGTCACCCCTTCCCCCTTAGCTATGCACCTGTATCAATCTACCATTTCTTTTTCAGCAATCTTTAATGCCAAATTTTATTCTTGGAATGCAGTACTTTCTAAGGAAGTCATATTTGTGATATGAAAGGAAACAAAAAAAAATTACATTTTTACCCATGTCAGTCATTTAGTATCATTACAATTTGTTGGTGTTGTTTGTTTACCTACAGAATGTCCCAATGACAACAGTGCCTGGAAGTGTAAGAGCAACCCCTGTAACCTTGAGTCTTGCCCCGCCCACCCAGAGGCTGTCTGCAAGCCATCCATTTGTGGCGGTTGCTTGGCCAAGTTTTATGTTGATGATAAGGAGGTGGATTGTGACATGCCAGTCATGATAGAACCAGTGCTGCACCAAGAACCAGAGCTGATCAACGAACCAGAGCTGATCAACGAACCAGTGCTGTACAACAAACCAATGTTATTAGGTATGTATTCATTGGGTGTGATGTCTATTATTGGTAAATCTGCTGGTGGTGGTGGGAGTGTATCAAAGGGACACTTTCCTCCGTCCTTTTACATCATTAATGTAAATGTAGGTCAGATTTGCGTAGTACTTTCCTTGCCTTTCACTACTGTGGACCTGGGTTCAAATCCCACTGAGACCCGAGTCGTCATGTGGACCCGGGTTCTTTAAATCACTGATCTTTATTATACATTTTTGGGTGTGCTCTTCCTTCCCCCCCCCCCGCTTTTTTTTTTTGCCATGTGCCCCCAAATTATTTTGATTGTCTTCTTCCAGTTTAAATCTAGGTTTGGATGGAGAACATTTTGTTAAAATATATGTATTTCGGGCCTGTGATTTCTCAGGATTTTTCCTGATTTCAGGATTATTTTTACAAATCTCCCTTTGCCCCTAAAATATTATTGAAAGAAGAGTAGTCAACCAAGGAAAAAAAAAAGTAGCCTGTATTGTGTCTAAACCTCAAGTGTCTTGTGTGTGGGGATGTGGAGAGTCTGTAAATCCTCCAAAATTAAACATCCAGGAGGCTTTGTCCTCTAGACCAATGGCCCGCTACCCATTTTCAGGATTTTTTTTTACTTTTGTCAAATCACACCTCTGATATTTTTAGTAGGGGAAGCATTTTATTTGTATAGAATAATAACAATACAGCTTTAAGCCTAGTCCATGTTAAAATGCCTCTAAAGATACCATCAGAATTCTATAACATTCATGTAGGTAATAGACATATCATCTATTGTTATAATCCTGTGAGGGCAGGTAATTGTGTTTTCATTAAGTTTGTTGCGCTACACATTTGGCAGCATGGGCTGCATACTCCCCAGGGAGTTGAGATGGTTCTAGGAATGATATAACTGGCCTAATGCGCCATGAGCGTCATCAAACTGGTGGGATACTAGCCTTGACCAAGGCGCGTCGGAACGGTTTGGTCGCATAATTTTGCCCCATTTAGCTACCTGAACTCCAGCGCCATTCACACATTGTACGGACTCATATACATAATGTATACATGTACATCAACATGTATATAATGTAGTACACTAGACATGTACTTTACTGGACATGTACATATTTGTGGGATCAAAATAATGGTGTCAAAGCTAGCAGCCTGTAATTGGCCATCATTTAAAATGAACCGCCCACATCTTACGACTTTCCACTGGAATAAAGAAACACATAAGCTTTCGGTTACAGAAGGATCAAGGCTGTTGTTTGAGTTCGAACGTGTACAAGGTCGCATTGCACAACCGTATCCACGACTTAGTTATTGATAGGTAAAACTTGTAGCTTTGCATGGTGAGGATGATAAGTAAGACTAATTGCGGTGACACCATGTGGAATCTCAATTGAGTAGTAATTAGTTCTGAAAAGAACTGGGGGTACAACTCGACGTTTCGATCAGTATGCTCTGATCGTCCTCATTCAGGAGAATGGTGTCACCGCAATTAGTCTTACTTAGTTATTGATCTCGCTGTACAGTGTACATGTCCGGTGCTGGGAACAGCTAGCAATCGGTATTGGCCGGGGGTGGGAATACCGTGGTAAGTGCACACTATGACAACAGCCTTGGTCAAGGCTAGATGGATATACCAGTGGAATACAGTGTCCATTATTATTACAGGTGAATAAAATGATTTCCATTCTCAAAACAAATCAGTTGTTTTCATGCATAGCCTGAAAATCTGACCAGGGAGGGGTGTTGACCAATTTTTGGAGAAAAAATACCCCCCCCCCAAATTTTTTGCACAGAGTATATTTTGATTAAGATCACAGAATAACCATCCCAACACCTTTTAAGGGTAAAATGGGGTCAAATATTTTGCTGTTGGGCCAGTTGGCTGTTTTGAAGCTCTGCTGTCCAATTGATAACATATTTTTATTTTTGCAAGAACTGCCAGAAGAACTGAATTATTGCACTGACAGCAGCGGAACCAAACATAACAATGGAGAATCATGGAAAGTAGACAAATGTACGGAGTGCCGTTGTGATAACGGTGCTTCTTTATGCATGGCATCTATGTGTCTTGGCCCCCCGGTGGCGCAGGGACATGTGTGCACGGTGAGGCCCGGAACAGAAGAAAACTGCTGCCCAGAATATGATTGTAAAGGTATATATCATTGTTAAAGGTCCTGTAAAGAGGGTATTTACCAAACTTTATTTTTTGGTGCTGTTATATTGATTGGTATGAATTAAAAACAATTTTAAATGTTTTGTTTGTGTCGAGTGGATTATTAATTGTTTATCTAAGAATCAAAAATCGAAGTTTTAACGAAACGTTTGTGACGTACGCAAAGGCAGAGAATTTTACACTCGCGGAGCTTGGCGGTATGGTTTGGTGTCAGACTTTGATCGGATAACTGTCTAATAATTATAGAGGGTCGAGTTGTCCCCGTCACGGTACAATCACGCTTAGCGTTGTCATGCACACACAGACGCATTTTAGGCCAGAAGCAAGGGAGAATTACTCTACGAAAAGCTAGCAGTAACACGCGAAAAACATGTTCTAAAGAGAGGAGAGTTATCTGTGAAACGCAGCGCAAGCCTCCATCATGCGGTCGGAACACACACCGAAGGCAATGCTAACATTACGGTGTTATTTTATGAAATAACAGAAACAGTTGAGTCAAAGTTCTGATCATTTAAAAAAAAACTCAAAACAAGCGCAGGCATAGTGAGAAAGGTTGTTTTTATGTTTGTCTTGCCAGGATATAAAATCAGACACGATGTTTTTATTAATGCGGAAAATCACGGCATGTTTTCATGCCGTGAACACTGAAACGGTGAGCATGGTGTGAACATGTCATGGACTGGGTTATGCATGGGAGTATTACTAAATGGCCACTTACCCTGAGTCTTTCTCGCTTTAAAAAACACCTCTCTTCTTCGTTGGAGCCTTCACAGCCTTCTTACTTAGCGGGAATATCGTTGGAATTGCATCTGGTAGCAGCATACCAAACTGGCTGTGAAGGCCCCGTTCAAAGCATGTCTGCTCTGGTCAGCAACACTCTGAATGCAGTGGTGCGCTCTGTATACGACGCATACTTACTTGGGCAAGTGTGCTGTGGATCATTGACACATCGCGGATCGGGAATTGCCTCAGTGCACGTCACGAATTTTATGTTAATGAGGGGGTATGGGCGTGTCGAAAAGCACCCCCTAAATTTAAAAATTAATATTTGTATGGTATAAACGTGAGGGGAAAAATTTACAAATGACAAATATATGTTCCAGTAGACATACTTTATTGTATACAATGAAAAAAACACCTATTTCATAGGACCTTTAAATTTAATTGTAATTTTCTTGGTTTTTTTTTTACCAGAACTGCAATGCATTGACAACAATGGAACCAAACATAATCTTGGAGATTCATGGAAAGAAGGCAAATGTGCGCACTGTTATTGTGATAATGGTACTCCTATGTGTATGTTAGTAATGTGTCATGCCCCACCGGTCATGTTGGGACAAGTGTGCACGGTGAGGCCAGGGACAGAAGAAAACTGCTGTCCGGCATACGATTGTAAAGGTATAAGTTGCTTCACGCTCTAATTTCTTCTTGATTGTTGTAATTTATTTTGTAGAGGGAATTATGATATATATATATATATATATATACAGTGCGTATCAAAAAAAAGGTAATCCGAATTCAGGGGGTTAATATGCCGAGGTTATTTAGTTTGACAATTTACATGTAGTGTACCAAAGAAGAGGAACTCCTCAGCTTTCCATTGATACCTTTATTGACCCATTGCTGTCACACATGACCGAGTACATTGTTATTGAAAATGACAAATTCAAATCGCATTTTTGCAAGTTTGGGTAATCAGTGCAAGGCAGGATAATTAGTGAAAGTCAGTATGATAAACCAGATTTTCTTTAGGAATGACTGGACATTATTCAAGAAGAATCTCTTCTAACATTGCCCTTTTATGCACCCACACCTTCAACATGTCCACCTCCTTTCGACACAAAGCTGACAGCGACGGAGCATGTCCTGCACTGCTCGTCTCACCATAGCCGGATTATTGCGTAAAGCATCCACTTCATTTCGAATACGGCCCTGCAATTCATCAAGATCACGAAGAGGAGTTGCAAACACCTTGTTCTTCAAATGTCCCCAAAGGAAATAGTCACATGGTGTGAGGTCAGGTGATCTTGGTGGCCATTCCACCTCATGGTTGACGGCGATGACTCGTTCGCCAAAGAGTTCCCTCAGACGATCTCGGACAGCGATAAGGCGATGTGCTGGGGCGCCATCTTGGGCCCACCAGAGTTGTCTGAAGACCCCACGAACCTGTCGCTCAAAGTGTTCCTGCAGCTGCGGTAAAACGTTATCATTGAGCATCTGCACATACATGTTACCATTGACATTCCTTTGAAAGAAAAACGGTCCGATCAGCTGACCACTTCCACAAAGTCCTAACCAAACAGTCCACTTTTGTCGACTCATGTTAACCTCAAATTTGAATTCTGGGGGGTGTCTTACTGGTGCATATTCAAGAACATTATGCGTATTGACCTTGCCGTTCATGGAGAAAGCAGCTTCGTCGCCGATTACGAGATTCCGCAGAAAATTGACATCTCTCTCGGTACGGGCTATCAACCATCTGGCAAACGCCAGCCTTCTAGCAAAATCTCCTGGCGTAAGTTGATGTCGGATGTGAATCCGATATGGATGCTGGTGGAGGTCCAATGCTCGTGATTCTGTTGAATCTCGCCGAAGGCAATCTCAGCCCATTTCGCCTTGCGCTGGTGTCCCTAGGATGCTCCAAAAGTTGCTGCCTTACTGCTGCAATGTTCCCTTCTGATCGCCCGGTGCGCCTCCTGCCAGAATTCCCTTGTTGCGGTTGAGGCTAGTGCCATACTCTTGATATTTTCTAACATTCGCCCAGATGGTTTTGGCTGCTGGGGGCTCCCGTTCTGGGAAACGTTCCCTGAAAGCATCGCGAGTTTGCTGCAAACTGTGAGTTTGGTGAAATGTTGTAATCACGAAAACTCGCTGTTCAGTCGTTAGTTGTACCATCTTTCCAACTACCTGTCCCTAAACCCAGGCCCTTCTTAAATACCCAACTTGAAGAAAAGGATGTCGTAACAGACGATTACCGCACCAGCTTAAAAATCTTACATAATCATCTAGGCAGTCAAGTGATGCGTCCATTTCAGACTGCCTTGAACTGATTACCCAAACTTGCAAAAATGCGATTTGAATTTGCCATTTTCAATAACAATGTACTCGGCCATGTGTGACAGCAATGGATCGATACAGGTATCAATGGAAAGCTGAGGAGTTCCTCTTTTTTGGTACACTACATGTAAATTGTCAAACTAAATAACCTTGGCATATTAACGCCCTGAATTCGGATTACCTTTTTTTTGATACGCACTGTATATATACATGTATATACAGTGCGTATCAAAAAAAAGGTAATCCGAATTCAGGGGGTTAATAAGCCAAGGTTATTTAGTTTGACAATTTACATGTAGTTTACCAAAGAAGAGGAACTGCTCAGCTTTCCATTGATACCTTTATTGACCCATTGCTGTCACACATGACCGAATACATTGTTATTGAAAATGGCAAATTCAAATCGCATTTTTGCAAGTTTGGGTAATCAGTGCAAGGCAGGATAATCAGTGAAAGTCAGTATGATAAACCAGATTTCCTTTAGGAATGACTGGACATTTATATAGGCTATTCAAGAAGAATCTCTTCTAACATTGACCTTTTATGCACCCATACCTTCAACATGCCCACTTCCCCTTTCGACACAAAGCTGACAGCGACGGAGCATGTCCTGCACTGCTCGTCTCACCATAGCCGGATCATTGCGTAAAGCATCCACTTCATTTCGAATACGGCCCTGCAATTCATCAAGATCACGGCGAGGAGTTGCAAACACATTATGCTTCAAACGTCCCCAAAGGAAATAATCACATGGTGTGAGGTCAGGTTATCTTGGTGGCCATTCCACCTCATGGTTGACGGCGATGACTCGTTCGCCAAAGACTTCCCTCAGACAGCGATAAGGCGATGTGCTGGGGCGCCGTCTTGGGCCCACCCTTAACTTGACTAATTTTCTTGCTAGCCCTCACCTTGAGTGGCCTTTTGGCCTTGTGATGGGCGACTTACATAAAAAATTAAAAAAATAAAAATAAAAATAAATTAATTAAAAAAATAAAAAATAAAAACAGAGCTGTCTGATAACCCCACGAACCTGTCGCTCAAAGTGTTCCTGCAGCTGCGGTAAAACGTTATCATTGAGCATCTGCAGATACATGTTACCATTGACATTCCTTTGAAAGAAAAACGGTCCAATCAGCTGACCACTTCCACAAAGTCCTAACCAAACAGTCCACTTTTGTCGACTGATGTTAACCTCAAAATTGAATTCTGGGGGTGTCTTGCTGGTGCATATTCAAGAACATTATGCGTATTGACCTTGCCGTTCATGGAGAAAGCAGCTTCGCCGCCGATTACGAGATTCCGCAGAAAATTGACATCTCTCTCGGTACGGGCTATCAACCATCTGGCAAACGCCAGCCTTCTAGCAAAATCTCCTGGCGTAAGTTGATGTCGGATGTGAATCCGATATGGATGTTGGTGGAGGTCCAATCTCGTGATTCTGTTGAATGTCGCCGAAGGCAATCCCAGCCCATTTCGCCTTGCGCTGGTGTCCATAGGATGCTCAAAAAGTTGCTGCCTTACTGCTGAAATGTTCCCTTCTGATCGCCCTGTGCGCCTCCTGCCAGAATTCCCCTTGTTGCGGTTGAGGCTAGTGCCATACTCTTGATATTTTCTAACATTCGCCCAGATGGTTTTGGCTGCTGGGGGCTCCCGTTCTGGGAAACGTTCCCTGAAAGCATGCAAACTGCGAGTTTGCTGCAAACTGCGAGTTTGCTGCAAACTGCGAGTTTGCTGCAAACTGCGAGTTTGCTGCAAACTGCGAGTTTGCTGAAATGTTGTAACCACGAAAGCTCGCTGTTCAGTCGTTAGTTGTACCATCTTTCCAACTACCTGTCCCTAAACCCAGGCCCTTCTTAAATACCCAACTTGAAGAAAAGGATGTCGTAACAGACGATTACCGCACCAGCTTAAAAATCTTACATAATCAACTAGGCAGTCAAGTGATGCATCATTTCAGACTGCCTTGAACTGATTACCCAAACTTGCAAAAATGCGATTTGAATTTGCCATTTTCAATAACAATGTACTCGGTCATGTGTGACAGCAATAGGTCAATAAAGGTATCAATGGAAAGCTGAGGAGTTCCTCTTCTTTGGTAAACTACATGTAAATTGTCAAACTAAATAACCTTGGCTTATTAACCCCCTGAATTCGGATTACCTTTTTTTTGATACGCACTGTATATGTATATATATATATATATAGATATATATATATAGATATATATATATATATATATAGATATAGATATATATATATATATATAAACCCCTCAAAAAAAGTTCTGCAATTCAAGTTTGAGGGATGATATCTTTCTTGTTACTGATGTATGAAAAAAGAAACTGGTGTCATTGAAAAGCTTGATTATTCCTCTTTACAATGATGTGCCATCTGCCGTGATTATGTAATCATGGAATGTGCAGTACTCCTGAATATAGGGCAAAGTCTGAAGTGAAATGTTGCAAAAAGCATTGTTTTCAACACCGAAGTCTCCATTTCTTGTGAAGATGCAATGTGTTTTGAATAGTGCCCAGATGACAGTGCATGTCTTGCATGAATGTCAATGGTGCCTTCAATAATGTTTGTGTGAGGTAGAGCTGCAGTTTACTGAGTGGTCGTTTGTAAGATGTTTAAAGATGCCACGCTTATCGAATCTCCTAAAGGCCCAAGCAATTGGACAACTCCGGCTGATCCTTGTTGAAGAGTGGAACGCCATCCCACAGCTTCGTGTGACGAGGCTGGTGAACAGCATGAGGAGGAGGCAGTAGCGGAACAAGTTACCGCCGGGCCGGGGGGTAGAGCGCACGGTCGGGCCCCCCCCCCCCCCCCAGGCATCATTCCCTAACCACACGTGATTTCCGAGAGACCCGTCATGATTACACTTCATGTTTTCAGGGGAGCTCAAAATAAAGAAAGGGCCCGGTTGATTTGTGTAAGTTCCAGCTCGGGCCCGGTCCCCCAACCACCCCCACCCCCCTCCACCAGAATGTTAAAAAAAAAAATTTAAAAAAAATTATTATTTTTCTTTGGGGAGGGGGTCCGGGCCCCCCCCCTCCGGGCCGGGGGACGGCTGCCCCCCCCAGCCGGTCCGCCACTGGGAGGAGGTGTCATGCCGTGGTTGCTGTGTTCGGGTCATCTACCCGCTACTGACTTACTGACATGTAACCATTTCCCAATAAAAGAAGGAGAGGAGAGAGTGAGAGAAAACAAATTGTCTGTGTCATCATTGTCTGTGTCATCATTAAAGTTTGGATGAATTAACTATTGAAAACAACGAATTTTGCAACATTTCATTTTTGACCTTGCTGCATATTCAGAAGGACTGCTCATTCCATGATTGCATAAGCATCACAAATGACACATCATTGTAAAGAGGAATAATCAAGCTTTCTGATGATACCACATTCACGTATGATGATGAAGCAACAAGAGATATATTACCCATCAAATTTGAATTGCAGAACTTTTTTTGAGGGGTTTATATATATATATATATATATATATATATATAATTTTTTTTTAAACCAGAAATGCAGTGCATCGACAAAAATGGAGCCAAACATAATGATGGAGAATCCTGGAAAGAAGGCAAATGCACATTCTGCCATTGTGATCATGGTACTCCTTTATGCGTGGTATCTGATTGTGCTCCTCCACCGGTTATGTTGGGACAAGTTTGCACAGTGAAGTCCGGGACAGAAGAAAACTGCTGCCCAGAATACGATTGTAAAGGTATAACTTTCTTCACGCTCTAATTTCTTCGTAATTGCTGTAATTTTTTCATTGTTTTTGTAAAGGGAAAAAACAAAAAACAAAAAACAAACAAAAAAACGGTAGGCCCGGGACAGAAGAAAACTGCTGCCCGGCATATGATTGTAATAAAGGTACGAGGGTAATAAGACAGGGGTAATAATGTTCATGCATCATAAGCGTCAAACTTGGCAGATACCGGTGCAATATAAGTGTCCATTATTATTATTATAGTATAGGTGAATAAAATGATTTCCGTTCTCAAAACATATCAGCTGTTTTCAAGCATAGCCTGAAAATCTGTCCAGGGAGGGGTGGTGGTGACCAATTATTGTTTGAGAAAAAATATCCCAAAAATATTTTTGCACAGAATATATTTTGATTAAGATTAACCGCCCCAACACCTTTTAAGGGTAAAATGGGGTCAAATATTTTGCTGTTGGGCCACTTGGCTGTTTTGAAGCTCTGTTCATTTCATATAACATATTTTTATTTTTGCCTGAACTGCCAGAAGAACTGAATTATTGCACTGACAGCAGCGGAACCAAACATAACAATGGAGAATCATGGAAAGTAGACAAATGTACGGAGTGCCGTTGTGATAACGGTGTTCCTTTATCCATGAAGACACGTCAATCATGTTGTTTTACAATGACGTACAAGTGCTGGTTAAACACAGGTCACACTTGAGTCACATACTCACAAAATTTAAAGAAAACTTACGTGCCGTTTCCATGTGACTGTCAATGTAACTGTAAAATGATGGATTGTTTTTGTAATCACATGTCATTCATGAGGTCATGGGGTCATGAGGTCATTATCATGGAAATGACAATGTGGAGTTCCATCTGTACTTAACAATTTAAATAGATCAATGATCTGAACAACTCTCGACAACTATGATGAGAAATGTCTTGATGCTTTGAAGCTCTATCATATTGCAAAATAATGATTATTGGCCTAACGTTTCGAACCTATAGCAGGTTCTTTTCCTTTGAGAAAGAAGCTGCTAGGTTCGAAACGTAAGGCCAGTAACCATTATTTTGCATTTTGCATGCTACAGGTCCTTTAGGTTGGTAGGCAGTGTGCAACAGCTAAGTCTATTTATCTCTATCATATACTGGAATGTTTTTTTCTTTTTTTTCTTTTTTTTACCAGAAATGCAGTGTATTGACAAAAATGGAACCAAACATAATGACGGAGAATCCTGGAAAGAAGGCAAATGCACATCCTGCCATTGTGATAACGGTACTCCTATGTGTATGTCACCAATGTGTGCTCCCCCACCGGTCATGTTGGGACAAGTGTGCACGGTGAGGCCCGGGACAGAAGAAAGCTGCTGCCCGCCATACGATTGTAAAGGTATAACTTTCTTAATACTCTAATTTCTTCTTGATTGCTGTAATTTCTTTATTGTTTTTGTAGAGGGAATTATGATATAATTGCCAAGCTTTTTCAAATAAAAAAACGGTAAGCATGCTCTGAATCTCCAGACTTGTATTCAAGTCATTAAACTGCAAATATATACTGGTTCAACTTGACAAATGTATATAAAGATGTATTTACCTGTCTTTTGCGCTATTTTGATGGCAATTTTCTGAAGAATTTACTTTTCATCGGAATATTGCTATTTTACTTGAGGAAATAGGACAATAAATTCTTTAAGATTACACATTTTTGGCATATTTAATGACTTTGAGATGTTGAGCAATTGGGACGTGCAGACATAATGGTCATGAGCCTTGTATAAAGCATTCTATCACTGTGATAAAATGTGTTAAACTAAGTTTCTGAGTATAATATTGTGAAATATCTCATTTCAAAGTATTTGTTTTTGAAAATAAATTAATAATGTTCCGATGAAAATTGTCAGTAAAATAGCGGGAAAACACAGGCGATACATCATCCAATAAATGTGTTTTTATTTTATTTTTTTCTCCTCCAGAATTGCCAGAACTGACTCCAGAATTGCCAGAACTGACTCCAGAATTGCCAGAACTGCAGTGCATTGACAAAAGTGGATCCAAACATAATGATGGAGAATCCTGGAAAGAAGGCAAATGCACATTCTGCCATTGTGATGATGGTACTCCTTTATGCGTGGCATCTGATTGTGCTCCTCCACCAGTTATGTTGGGACAAGTTTGCACAGTGAGGTCCGGGACAGAAGAAAACTGCTGCCCGGCATACGATTGTAATAAAGGTATAACTTTGTTTTTGCTGTTGATCAGTTACAAATAAAGTTGGCCCTTATAATGTCAAATCTCTACAAATCGAGACTCTTTGGTAATTTACTTTGGGAGTTGATCTTAAAATATCACTTAATATTATTACAAGAATGGACATTCATCACCTGTAGAATGGTTTTGAGTCAGAGGTGTGGGGGAGGGTGAGGTTGGAAGGTATAAATTTGTAAATATTTTGTGAAATTGTCTGTTTTTTATCACAATTGTGGATAAATTTTATGGGATCAATTTTATACTGAGTACTGTTTTTATTTGTCACTTAGTCGTGGTTTACTTGATAAATATTGCTGGAAACTGCACTTCAAACATTATAGTCATTTGTTTTCACCCTCGAAGATCAATTGTGTGTTGATGTTGATGACAACAAGCATCCCCATGGAGACAGTGCATTTCAGCTTAACACGTACCACAAAATTTCAACTATTTGATTTTTAATTTTCTTTTAATTAACCACCCTTTACCTTTCCTTATTGTTAAGTAGATTGGTTAATTTTGAAACACATACATTTAAAGGTTTTCTCCTGTTTCATCCTTATGACATCTGATGCTCATCAGACTCATAAATCATTCCTGAAACCATCTCAGCTCCCTGTGGAGTATACAGCTCAGTTGCTACCATTTTGGTGCATATATGGCTAATCAAACACAACAACCAACTCTGACCTCACTATGTTGTAGATAGCTCAGAAATGGCCCCCATTTATTGTATTCTTTGTGGCTTTTTTAATTACAAGTTATGTGTGATGACGTTCACAATCCTGGAGATAGCTGGAAAGAGAACTGTATGACCTGCTATTGTGACGATGACCTCAGAATTGCCTGCATTCCCCATGAGTGTGGCGTGCCCTTTAAAATCCTTCCAGAACTGTGCCACTGGGCCAAGAAAACCCCTGATGAATGCTGCCCTACAAAAGAGCTTTGTGAAGAACGTAAGAAATACTTTGTCATATGCTTCGAATCCAAGGAATTGTTTCATATTTTGGTGGAATTAAAAATTTTGCTTC
This sequence comes from Zoroaster sp. YZ-2022, assembly GCA_029582265.1. Lineage (NCBI taxonomy): Eukaryota > Metazoa > Echinodermata > Asteroidea > Forcipulatida > Zoroasteridae > Zoroaster > Zoroaster sp. YZ-2022. Next base: position 15,838,985 of record CM055824.1, read on the forward strand.
TCATCTTTGAAAACTTGAACAACCAGAAATTATATGAACACAAAACAGAATTAAAAAAATGATTATTTGTTTGTTTTACAAATTTCCAGCACTATCTGACTGTCCTGCTGGATCATCAGTAGCTCGATGGTGCTCGGATACAATCTGTGACATAACCTGCGAGGGTCACCCTGACGCCACATGTCGCATCAGTAGATGCGGGGGTTGCTCTGCCAAGTTTTATAAGAACAACAAAGTTGTACAATGTGGAGGAGAACCAAAAAGTATGTTACAGAAAATAGAAAACTTTTCCATAGAAAACTTAACATTGTATTCTTAATTTTGATATTTTGAAAAAATAATCTCAAATCCTGTTCTTGTCATGTATGTGTGTATAATCATTGTTTTGTCTAAATGATCAAAAGTGATGCCATTTTGGTAAATATATTAAATTTTATTTTCATCCATTCCATTTCTCCCCAAGAAATCAGCCCAATGTGCCCGTATTTACCTCAGATCGCCTGCCTGGTGTCACCGTGTCACTCTGGTAAATGCGAGAATAACCCAAGTGTTAAATGCCACGTTGAATATTGCCAGCCGTGTGTGGCAGTGTACTACGATGACAGTAACAAAGAGTTGGATTGTTCTGAGAAAACAGAACAAATCGGTGAGTGGAATTCTGTGACGGGTAGTGGCTGGATACTCAGAAGAGGGGGGGCTTATTGTTGTGAATCTAGTATGTCAGCTAGGGTGTCATTATTTTATGATGTCAGTCGTTCATTGTACTTTTTTGGTTAAAGATGTATATTGCCCATATTTTCCGCCATCTTACCATCACTTTCCTGAAATATTTCATCAGAACATGAATAATTTCATAAACTTTGAGAAAGGAAACCAATTAATTTGAAATTAGATATTTCACAAAATATAAGTTAGAAGCTTAGTTTTAAATTAAATAAGCGCATACGTGAATTTATGATAAGACCTACCATGTATCAAGTTTGGGACATTATTTACTGTAAAACCATGCTTCTCATTATTATTTTGAGAAATGTGTCATTTTAAAGCATTTGCTATCATTTCCCCATGTAAAATAGCAATGTTTTGATGAAAAATATTATTTTGGAAATGCGAAAAATGCGAAATTGTCAATATTGGAAATCAAAATGTTTGACGTACGTCTTCATTACAATATTTTAAATGTTTGGAACTGGTAAGAATTATATAGGAAATCCTCATAAATTTTCTTAGGGCCCTTAAGTGGGCTCTGGCTGGATCCCACACCGTAAGCTCACATTGCTCATCACTTGATTAAGAAATTGTTTTCCAAAATGGACTCAATGAAATCACACTGTATGAGCTAAATTAGCTTACAAACAATCACACAGATCGTCTCCTGAATGCAAAATTATGTGGGTCCCAGACACCACACTGTTAGCTCGCTTTGCTCACTGGTTAAGATTAAGAAATTGTTTTCCAAAATGGACTCAATAAAATCGCATTTTATGAGCTAAAATAGCTCACAAATGCTCACACAGAGCCTCCTAAATGCAAACATTTCCCAGGACCCTTAAGTGGGCTCTGGACCCCACGTTGTGAGCTCGCTTTGTTTCACTTTCAAATCATTCTGCCACCATTGTTCCTTGTGTTTACCAGGGATATTCTGGGCTGAGAAAACAGTGGTTTGAATGAATGACGCCCTTAAGAAGTGGTGACTGATTAGAACATATTGATAAGTGCCTGAGGCAATTACTAACATGTGTTATCATGAGCTTAAAGCTTATTTGTTACGTTAATATTTTTGTTTTTAGGTTCACCACATATTTACACAATGCCGCGGCATGTGACAAATGCATGCTTCTCATTTCACATTCGGCAAATTTCAGCATTATTTGGAAAATGTAGCCCAATTAGAACAATGCCACAATGGTTAATATCAGTGAACAATGTTATTGTTAATAGATATATGTTTTACACAATTATGTTCCAGTTCACAAAACTAACAATGGTATGCCAGCATGCAACCGTAAAAAATGTGACATTGATGCGAGTGATCTGCCACCTCTGTGTGAGGCTGTTTATGAGGAAGGAGATAAGTGCTGTCCGGACCGTATTGTTTGTTATGAAGGTAAGATTATCTGTGAAGGAGATATGTAGTATTTTGTGTCAAATATGGCATTGCTTGATTGGCAACAGTTATATCTGCTCAATTCGACATTGTAGCTGTCCAGCGGTGACATTGAACCCAGTGTCTTGATGATAGCCACTTTGGCGCCAAGTGTGTGTTATGCATGTGCATATATTGTAGCACAACCCCACGCGTTCTCATAGGGTTTTGGCCTTCTTGATGAGCGGCTATCAAGAACACCGGAGGGGCAGCTCCATTTGGGGGAAATATACCCCCAGCACCTGGGATCGCTCACACTTAATCGTGCTCTCACGCTCACACAACAACTCAGGGGTAGGGGACTGACTACAATAAGTGGGGACTGACCACTGTTAATTCATCTGACCATATGATCTGACGTGACTGATTTAATTACTCCAAAATTAATATAGTTGGAGACCTGTTTAGGTGTTTGTCCTAGGTAGGTGAATAGGTGCTCCTGATTGTAGCTGATTGAAGTTGTGTCCTAATTAAGTAAGACTAATTGCGGTGACACCATGTGGAATCTCAATTGAGTAGTAATTAGTTCTGAAAAGAACTGGGGGTACAACTCGACGTTTCGATCAGTATGCTCTGATCGTCCTCAGGAGAATGCCGGACTCTGGAAAATGCTGCTGCTTAAGTAGACTGCTGGAGGATCATCCCCTGAATGGATGCTGGAGGATTAGTTCGTTGAGGCGCGCAGGCGGGAAACTGTGAGACTATGAGACTAGGATCCTAGGGGTTGGGGAGAGGAGTGTGTGCTCACTGAACTGAATCAGTTGTTAACAAGCACAGGGGAAGGAGGGTGTTGACTTAGGATATAGGGGATCCCTCAGTCTGGGGTGGGTTATGGACTTTGGATATAGAAGATCCTTCAGTCTGTAGTATAGGTCGCCAAATGTCGCTGATGAAGAAACCGATGTCCTGTGGCACAGTGTCGTGTTTGACGATCTCGATGGCCTCTCTGATGCGTCTGGGGTGCCATGCGTCGATGGGTGTGATGAGTTGGGCTGCCTGCCAGTCGATTTGGTGGTCCTTGATGTGCGAGTGCTTGACGATGGCGGACTTCTCGAAATCTCCTCTGCGGCCGTGTCCTAATTAGATGAATTGATTACTAGTTAATTACAGTTCTATAGGTGGATTACGTTGACAAAGCAAAACGGGTTTAATTAGAAACTGTTATTAGATGCAATATAATTTGTAACTATAAGAGATTCCCAGTGGCGCCCACTCGTGCACCCAGTGGCGTCTTCCACCTGTCCTCCTAATCCAAAGTCTCGTGTCTGCTGTTCAGCTACAATTAATATAAGGACAACCTGGTGCGCACCGATCTTTATCCCACGCCAGCAACAAGCAGAAAGAGAGCGACCTTTACTCTACGCCAGTCACAAGCAGAAAGAGCGACCTTTACTCTACGCCAGTCACAAGCAGAAAGAACGATCTTTACTCGACACCAGTCACAAGCAGAAAGAGAGCGACCTTTACTCTACGCCAGTCACAAGCAGAAAGAGCGACCTTTACTCTACGCCAGTCACAAGCAGAAAGAGTGACCTTAATTTACTCTACACCAGTCACAAGCAGAAAGAGAGCAACCTTTACTCTACGCCAGTCACAAGCAGAAAGAGTGATCTTTACTCTACGCCAGCCACCAGCAGAAAGAGCAATTTTTATAATTTCCAGTTTGAATTTAAAAAATAGTACTCTTTCCTGAGGTATACCAGAGGAACAAAAATGATCCTAGAATATTTAAAATGCCTTCCCGGTTTCGCCATTGCAAATTCATGTTATTAGTGAACAAAATCAAATAAGTACTGTCCAAAAATCACATCAATAACACCGACAATTTCGGCGCACATTGCCCCTAACGTTAACGTTGCGTTTGTATATAACAAGATGATTAAGTTATTGTCTACAGATTATTTTACTTATTTGTGAAAGAAAATTCCACTTTTTCGCTCATCTGCACATCCCTTGACCTGACAACGTATGGCCGCACATACCTTAACCGTTGTTGCACAGGTCCCTTATGAATTTTTGAATTGATTTTCTCAAATCGTTTATTCAAAAATGATAAGTGATAAGTGATTATCGGAACAAAAAATGTTGTGTGACGCATTAATCCATTTGATAATGTATGTATCAGTCTGGCGTGACGACTCGTCTACGCCTTTTTAAAACCCGTTTTATAAAACGCACATGCAAGACATGCGTGACTATGCCCAATCCAGTCAATATAATGGAGATCAACGGGCACCAGCCAGTACACCAACGCGTATAGTACAATACAATGGACCGTCGTACACAAACCAGCCACCCCAAGTATGGCCAGCCAAGCGCGCCAAAATGCATGTTTCGCTACAATAATTATGTTATGGTACTACCTTATGATATTCCACGCGTACGCGCATGAACTGCAAAGTACGCAAAACACAACACTGCCCTATTGATTAATTATAAATAAGTGTTCTATCATCAGTGATCTAACAACATTTGCCCACAACAGATCATGCACGGTGCAAATGGGATGGTTTGGAAGACTAAAAGATATTTTAAGTACAAAGTATAACATTGTTCCATTCTGCAATGTACTAAAAAAAAAAAAACATTTCTACAATAATTATACTAAATGTTTGTTAAGTCATTAGGCCGTATTCATAAAAATAAGTAATTACTTACTAGTAAATGCTATAAGTAAAAGCAACAACTAGGTAAGTAAAAGGTCTAGTCTAAGCAATTGCTAAAAATCTTATTCATAACCATTTGCTAAATGGTTACAGTTGTTACTTGCCTCGGCTAGTAAGTTCTCAAGTAGTTGCTATTGTACTACAGTACCATCCACGAGTCTCGGTATTTGGTGGTATGAAGGTGTTTGCAAGCCATTCCACATTTTCTTTGTCAAACCTAAATAAAGTTCTGTAAGTGCTAGGGTTTACTTCATAACGATTATGCCTGATGTTATACACCTTAGGTTGTGGTCTTGGACGTAAAAACATGGCAGAAAATGTGATATGTCTGTATTGGCTAAACAGCAAGCCATAAATTAGGTGCTTGTACAATCACTAGTAAATGCTAGTCGCAGGTCATTTTTATGAATACAAATTGAAGTAGGTGCTAATTTCTCTAGCATTTACTTATAAGTAAAAAGCAATTACTAATGCTTAAACTTTGTAGCTTTTACTTGAAAGTCATTGCTTATTTCTATGAATACACATTTAAGTAAAAGGTTAGTAAAAGGGGGTTGTTACTTTAGTAAAAGCAATTACTTATTTTTATGAATACGGCCTATTGTTCCAACTGACTTGTAACTGATTGATGACCATACTTTTAAGATATCGTTTGAATGTTCTCAGAGGTTTGTAAAATTGTGGTTTTCTTCTGCTCTTTTGCCAGCTCTTTCTGATTGTCCACGAAGCATGGCAGTGCCACTGTCTTGCCCTGATGATCTTTGTGTGAATGCCAATTGTAAGACTCAACCTGACGCCAAATGCCGCATCAGTCGTTGTGGAGGCTGTAGAGCCAAATTCTTTGATGAAAACAATGCGGTCATTGAGGAATGTACTGGTGAATATGTTGGTAAGCATCTGACCAGGCTAATTTTTTCTTTTTAATTTGTATTTAGAAATCTCTCTGGCATTGAGCATGGGTTCTTAGAGTTGGTTGTAAACTTTTTTGTTATCTTTAGGAACATCTATCAAAACCATGGAATCATGTTGAAGGTATATTCTTTAAATGTGGAAACTAGATTTTTTACTTAATCAAGTGAGGGTACCCAGATATAGTGGGAAAATAAGTATTTTGATGTTTTTATCACAGATTGAGACCTTTTGTGTCCGCCTCTAACCAAAGAATGGGTCTGCACTCCACAAAGTTGTGCATATATGGTTTACGTTGCGAGGCTTATCCACACTTACTACGATCATAGAGAAAGGACCTTTCTCTATGCTACGATCAATGTCACAAACCTGCAATTTCTCACAAATAAGTATTTTGATGTTTTGATCACAGATCGCAAACTTTTGTGTCCGCCTCTACCCAACCAATTTGGTTGCATTTCACCACCTTGTGCCTATGGGCAAAAATGTGAGGCTTATCCACATGCTGTTTGTCATGCGTCTTACTGCGATGTATGTCACCTCCCTGAAATCTTTCACGATAAAAACAACAATGAAATAAAGGACTGTTCAATTGGTAAGTCAGGATTTTCAGTTTGTTTATCAAGAGGTCATATAGTTAACTCAGCTACTGAATTGTTGTTATATCAATGGATTATTGTTAGTTGATCTTTAATGCAATCATTTTATGATGATCTAGAGGGATTCAAGAAGCGCTGTGATGAGACGGAGCCTTGCATAGAGCCAAGACGCTCTCTTCCCCCTCTGTGTCGATGGATCGTCCAACCAGAGGAGTGCTGCCCAAGGGATTTTGGACCAAACGGCTTTGTATGTGAAGAATGTAAGTTGTGCTAGAACATTTAGTCTTGTTAATTATCAGTGGCAGATCTACATATTCAGTGACATGGCCATCATCCACCTGCTTCATGTTTACACCATAACTTTGTTGAAATTTGGCAACCATATAGGCTCCCCCAATTTTTGTATTTTTGTATTTTTTTAAATATGTCATCGTCCCATCGGCAACCCATTATCAGCTTATAATTATAGTCTTGATTTTGCCATAGAAAGAACATTTGTTTTCCTTTACTGCTATCTGTACCTACTTTCCTTAAATTTTGCCAAAGATTACAAACATGGATGGGGTAATTGTACCCTTCCCTCAAGACTGATTGACCAGTCAATAATATTGACCAGTCAATAATATTGACCAGTCAATAATATTGACCAGTCAATAATATTGACCAGTCAATAATATTGACCAGTCAATAATATTGACCAGTCAATAATATTGACCAGTCAATAATATTGACCAGTCAATAATATTGACTTGTTGAATTCTTACGGGTACACCATGTATTAACCCTAACTCCCTAGACAACAAAGCCAGTTGGAGTATTTTGAAGGATTTTTATTGTTTTAATACAGTGCCTAGGGAGTTAGGGTTAATGTCTTCTTGGAAGAAGTGATGGCTCTTTGAAGAGCTGGTTGGTTTGTTCTCAACATTTCAACTAGTGTACTCGAGTGTGCTCTGTCCTCAGGAGACTGCTAGAGCACAATAGTTGAAGCATTGAGAACAAACCAACCAGCTCTTCTCAGAGCCACCACTTCTTCCAAGAAGAGATTAATACATGGTGTACATAATAATATCTCCACCATGCAAACCCTTGAATCCTACAGTATTGACTTGACAATAGAAAGGACTAAATAATTACTTAAGAAATAAACTGTAAATGTTGGAATTGTGCGGGATTGGAGGCAACAAATTTTCGAAAAAGGTATTTCCTAATGACAATATATCTTAACACAATTCTCCAATCTACTCTACAGCCATATCTGCTTGTATTGCTCATAGCCGTATAGAACACGAATGCCCAACCCACTTGTGTCAGACAGCAACGTGTGTGAACCACCCAGACGCTACGTGTAAGATCAGTCACTGTGAGCAATGTCACACCGTCTTCTATGATGACGATGATCAAAAGGTGGACTGTGGGAATGAACCTGTCAAAAGTGGTATGAAATTTGCTACTTAAAGATAAAAACAACAAATTAAAAGTAATACACTGAAGACATAAGACACTTTATAACATTGACTCCTATCAGGTGTGTAACCAAGGTGGGGATGAGGGGGTGGTTGCTCCCCGGGAAAAAATAGGGAAAATATTTGATGCACATCCAAATATTTGACAATAACACCAGAAACTTGATTCTGATGTCAAAATCCTTGACCAGAAACAGTGTGCAGAGCTATGCGAAAATGCAGACTATGTAGAACCAGAAACAGTTTGCGGTGTGACAATCCATAAAATATAAGGTGTTATTGATATGTTTGCATTTTGTGGGGTGCCATGGTCGAGCGGTTTAGTGCATCGGATTTGTGTTCTGATGGCTGAGTCGTCAGAGTGTGTGGGTTCGAAGCCTTGCCGCGACCATGGTGCTTGTGTCCTTGAGCAAGACACTTTACCATAATTGCTGCGAGGGCCGAATTGAACCCAGCCACTGGGGATGTACAAGCCAGTGCATGCTTAGTGCCGGTCCCAAGCCCGGATAAATGGGAGGGTTGCGTCAGGAAGGGCATCCGGCGTAAAAACCTATGCCAAATCAAATATGCGGATCATGATCCGCTGTGGCGACCCCTAACGGGAGCAGCCGAAAGAGGACATTGATATGTTTGCATTTTACTTGTGAGTCATAAACTTGTATGGCAATCCTTTTTAACAAATAAGGAAGAAAACTTGTTATCTTTTACAATCTGCCATCTTGAAATCAAGTGTAACCGAGCAAAAAACTTGGTTCAGGTTTGGTCCAAATAGTTACGTGATTGCAGCAGAACAGATCTCTTTTAAACATGTTTCTGGTCACAATCGCAAAAACAAATGACAGGTTTCCATAGATACCTTATGTCCGTGTTAACAGTACAGGAAACATCGCAGATACATGATTATACATAATGATTCAGTGGGGTCAGAGGTACCCACATGTACACTCACTGGCCAAAAGTATTGCAACATGAATTTGTACGAGACATTGCCTAGACGGATGGCCGCAATTATCATTTCACGTGGTTACCCGACAAAGTATTGAAGGACTTTGTTTCCGAGCAAGAACAGTATAAAAAAAACATTGACTTCAAAACACAGGCACTTTCAAGAAGTCTTAAGTAGCGTAAATAAAATAAAATAAATTAGTGTAACACAGTTCTCCAAACTGAACTTTGGTGTGAATTTCAATGTTGCAATAATTATGGCCAGTGAGTGTATGTGGCCAGGTGTGCCAATTGTTTTGGGCCTGGTGTAAGCCCAATAATGGTAGGGGCAGGTGCGTTTTTCATGTGACTGGATAGCTAAAAATTTTCGGCATCTGGCACAATTTTTATGTTTTGGCAAAGCAATAAAAAGCTGTTTCAAGACTGTGGCGTTCTATCACACAGTTTTGTTTGCTTGTTTCATTTGAATCTGTGTATAAGTCTGTGTTTACAACAGTACAGGAAACACAATAAAGGGGGCCACTTTCCTACAGTCACGTTAGCAGTTTTTCTAATGGTTCTAATTTTTTTTTAAATATCTGAAACCACCCAAAAAGAATTTCAACATTTGAATAGACATGCATGCTTATCCTAAAGATAATTTGAGTTGATTATTACTATTATTTTTTTAATTACCCTAAAATTTCCATCAACAAATTGACGGAAAAGTGAGGTAACTTTTTCCGTCCAATTTTTATGGAAATTTGAAGGTAAAAAATAAATTAAAAAAATGAAATAAATCAACTCAAATTAGTTCTAGTATAAGCCTGCATGTCCATTCACATGTTGAAACACTTTTTGGTCGGTTTCAGGTACTTAAAAATAAATAACAACCATTGGAAAAACTGCTAACGTGACGGATGCAAAGTGGCCCCCTTTATTGTGTTTTATGTCTTATATCATTTTTCTCCTAGATACATACTGCCCCCCACATCACGGCAGGTATTGCTATCATCCATGCGAACTTCATCTACCCTGGATGATCTGTCCAGTCTGCCATGTTGATTGGTGTGATGAATGTATAGCGTACAATTTTGACAAGAAAAATTATACACCGATGGTTTGTGATGGACCTTGTCCTTGTGAAGATGGTAAAAGAAGAACAGAATTTATTTATTTAATGCGATATACCCATTTTATTAAAAAGGAAAATAACCCTTTTTATGTTTAGATTTTCCAGCAGAATATACAAAAATAAATTGCAAAAAACATAAATGTTTACTGTGGCTGAAAGAAGTGTTTTGACACACCTTCACACCTTCCAGTGCTAGTGTAGTGAAAAGCCGTTAAAGATAAATGTTTCCTGTGAACAGCCAAAATGCTTCCGAAACAAATGAAGTCAAACTTGACTAATTATGGGTCACTGAGAATGGAAATGATGCTTAAAATTGTTGATTGGCTCTAGTTTTTAAGATCTGGTACCGTTTAATGACTACAAGAGACAAGCCAATTAGAAGCGCAGAGTAGACACTGAATAAGGACTGAACTATGAACTGATACATAGTAAGTGTTACATAAACAGGGCAGGTGACATAACATCAAGTGAAACAACCACATAAACACATGAAAAGACCTAGGTTTACAATTCATGATTAAAAATCTGCTATGTACACCATATACACAGTACATAAAATGTAAACTTAAATATCTTGGAAACAGTAGCCAATCAGCAATTTTAATTGTCATATTTGAATTCAGCACATCAAAATCCATAATAAATAGCACATTTTATCTCCGAAGCAGACAACTTTTACAAAATTGTTGACCAGTTTAATCTGAGGGTAACTCGTATAGTACTATAGTACTGGATTGAATTCTCCAACTGATAATATATTATATTTTTTTAAATCGCTTAGAAGTTAGATGATCGTGATAAACATCATTAAAAATAAATCAATTGTCCCGATCAGTAGAGAAGGGGAGAGCAGGCATCCCAAACGACCAAAGCTGAACATTGTCAAGCTGTTTATTATTTGAGCGGTCTTTCATGTTCAGCATCCAACCCACTTAGCCATTGCTAAAAAGACCCGCCAAAAACTCTAGTTTCTTGAACAAGAACTTTCACTATATGAATAGTGCAGTGCATGCACACGGTGAAGGACTGCCACCCTCTATTGGCCATTACTGCTGGGTTTCGACACGGACAAAATGTCATAATATTCCTGCACTACTCGTTGAGACTGAGCCACCATGGATATAACAAGTGTTTACAATTGCACCCCAATCCTTGGCCAGCAGTGGCATAAATCCATGTCTCGAAAAGTGGGGGAATAATTTGTTTGCATAATGTACAATGAAGTACCCCACCCCCCTTAATTCACCAAAACCAAAAAATAAAATCGGCATGCCCATTGGGGGGGGGGGGGGGGTAGCACCCTGACCCACCGTGATCAGCCACTGGTGCACAACCAATCAGAATCCCATAGCTATCATAAAGATGACACCCAAACAGACAAAGAAACGGACAATAAATATTTACAAACCAAACAAACAAACCAAATTCCCTGTCCCCTTTTTGCACAAATTAGTCGCTAATTATGATCCTATGGACCATCCCCCAGGCCAAAAGGTGGGGGGTACATATCCCAAATCTATATATCAAAAATCTGTTTAGTAACTGGAGTGTCGTGGCCGAGCGGTCTAGCTTACCGGACTCAAGTTCTGGTGTCAGCAGCAGAATGTGGGTTCGAATCCTGGCCGTGACACTTGTGTCCTTGAGCAGGACACTTGACCATAATTGCTTCTCTCCACCCAGGGGTTAAATGGGTACCTGTGAGGGCAGAGTTGGTTGATTAGCCCTATATGCGCTGTAATGGCAGCAATTGAGCTGTATACTCCCCAGGGAGCTGAGATGGTTTCAGGAATGATTTATGAGCCTTATGAGCAGGGGTAATGATATAATGTGCCTTGAGCACCACTTAGTTGGTGGATACGTGCGCTATATAAGTCCACACATTATTATTATTATTATTATTATTATTATTATTATTAAATGAACCATTGGATCTAAACATGACATATCTTCCAGCCAGAGAGATGTCTTGTTGGCACATAAGCCAATCATCATGGCTATAACCATGAAGTAATTATGACAGTAAGTAAAGTGGTTGCTAATTAGGGTTCCCCCGGGGGCCAATTTCATAAAGAACTACTAAGCATGTACATGTACATTTGCTAAGCAAATTATGCACAGATCTTATGGTTGTTTGTTTCAAATTGCTTAGCAAAAACAAACAATTTCAAGCAAAATTGTCCACTTTGCAGCTCCATTAAACATTAAATGAATAATATTGCCGAGATTGATTCCAGTAAATTTGACTTTAAATCCATATTCAGGGTGCTTAGATTCATCATACAACAAACACGCTATTGGTGAAACGTGGGAAGCGCACTGTATTGAATTCACCTGTGGCGAACATAGTTTCCTAGATCTCAACCCTATAAAATGTGACCTTGATGCAAGTGATCTGCCACCTCTGTGTGAGGCTGTTTATGAGGAAGGAGACAAGTGCTGTCCAGACCGTGTTGTTTGTTATGAAGGTGAGATTATCTGTGAAGGAGTGAGTAAAGCGAAACTTTTGTAAGGTGTCATCAATCGCAAACTTTGGTGTTGAGTCATCGTAATGATAAGCTATTATATATGGCCACACCTCATCATGGTATAATTATGGGTCAAACATTGCATTTATTTCACGCAACAATTGTGGGATGTTTGAAAGACGAAAGATATATTTTTTGTAATCATTGTTCTGTTCTGCAATGTTGTACCAGCTAACTAAATTTTCTACAATAATTATACATGTTTGTTTCGTCATCATTCCAACTGACTTGCAACTGACTGAGCATATTTTTTCGATTGACTGAATGTTCCCAGAGAGATTTGTAAAATTTAGGTTTTATTTTGCTCTTTTGCCAGCTCTTTCCGATTGTCCACGAAGCAGGACAGTGCCAACGTCTTGCCCTGATGATCTTTGTGTGAACGCCACTTGTGAGACTCAACCTGACGCCAAATGTCGCATCAGTCGTTGTGGAGGTTGTAGAGCCAAATTCTTTGATGAAAACAATAAAGTCATTGAGGAATGTACTGGTGAATATGTTGGTAAGCATCTGACCAGGCTATTTTTTTCTTTTTAATTTGTATTTAGAAATCTCTCTGGCATTGAGCATGGGTTCTTAGAGTTGGTTGTAAACTTTTTTGTCATCTTTAGGAACATAAATCAAAACCATGGAATCATGTTGAAGGTATATTCTTTAAATGTGGAAACTAGATTTTTTACTTAATCAAGTGAGGGTACCCAGATATAGTGGGAAAATAAGTATTTTGATGTTTTGATCACAGATTGAGACCTTTTGTGTCCGCCTCTAACCAAAGAATGGGTCTGCACTCCACAAAGTTGTACATATATGGTTTACGTTGCGAGGCTTATCCACACTTACTGCGATCAATGTCACAAACCTGCAATTTCTCACAAATAAGTATTTTGATGTTTTGATCACAGATCGCAACCTTTTGTGTCCGCCTCTACCCAACCAATTTGGTTGCATTTCACCACCTTGTGCCTATGGGCAAAAATGTGAGGCTTATCCACATGCTGTCTGTCATGCGTCTTACTGCGATGTATGTCACCTCCCTGAAATCTTTCACGATAAAAACAACAATGAAATAAAGGACTGTTCAATTGGTAAGTCAGGATTTCCAGTTTGTTTATCAAGAGGTCATATAGTTCACTCAGCTACTGAATTGTTGTTATATCAATGGATTATTGTTAGTTGATCTTTAATGCAATCATTTTATGATGATCTAGAGGGATTCAAGAAGCACTGTGATGAGATGGAGCCTTGCATAGAGCCAAGACGCTCTCTTCCCCCTCTGTGCCAATGGGTCGTCCAACCAGAGGAGTGCTGCCCAAAGGATTTTGGACCAAACGGCTTTGTATGTGAAGAATGTAGGTGGATTGGCTATAGTTTACACTGTTTATTTAAAAGATGTTTCTTTCTTATCTTTCTCATTTTTCTTATTTTTTGAGAGGGGAAGAGAAAGGTGATGAAAAAATGGCCAGGAAGGGTTTAAATATTTTAGAGTTAAACATTTTGGGAGCTTTTTATAACTTTGAATGTTTCTCTTGGTATGGATCGGTGTGTTACTGTTGGGTTGAGTAGAGTAGCCGCTGTGATTTGCTGAAATCAAACCAGAAGGGCGAAATTCCTGGACCTCCACTCTGGGAATGTTTTCTAGGTTTCCTGCCCAAGGGTGGCCTGTGTTAAAAAGGATAATTCAAACCCACTTTTTTTTTACCGGTTCCTTGATATGAGAATTCTTTTTTCAAATGCAGCAAAGAAACAGGATGGTAGTCTGTAACACCTCTTGCTTTGATTTATTTTACCATAAAAATCGAAGTGTTTATGGGCACTGTCATCTTGGCAAAATCTTTAAGGGATCTACATACGTCACATAGACAATAAGCCAAAAATACACATGTGTAGGATATATTTAGGAGTGCCATGGCCGAGCGGTTTAGTGCATCAGATTTGTGTTCTGATGCGACCATGGTGCTTGTGTCCTTGAGCAAGACGCATTACCATAATTGCTTCTCTCGGTAAATGGGTACCTGCGAGGGCAGAGTTGGTTGTTGTGTTTGATTAGCCCTATATGCGCTGAAATGACAGCAATTGAGCTGTATACTCCCCAGGGAGCTGAGATGGTTTCAGGAATGATTTATGCGCCTGATGATGATGATGATGACGATGACGACGACGACGACGACGACGACGACAACGACGATGGCTGTAGTGTCCGTGCATATGTACTACAAATCACTAACGGCCTGGTTCAGTATACACTGAGGTCAATTACTGGTTTCTATAATAGCATCAAATGGTCTAACAAATATTTGGTTTACAACCCATTGTTATAGACTGTTTAAAAACAAACTCAACTGAATGTATGAAGAATACGTATTTTGATTAATGTAGGCCTAAATGATTAATTTTGTTTTACATCCGTTTCAAGCAGTTGCAAAATATGTGAATGTTACTTTGTACATGAAAGTCATTTTGGACCTGTACATAGAGAAGTAGATGGTTGCCACAAATAAGAGAGAAGTGTGTTTCCATGGAAATATATGAATTCAGTAATCAGTACCCCCATCTCATTGCTCTGTACAGCCATATCTGCTTGTGGTCCTTCGAGCCCTGTGGAACAAGTATGCCCCACCCACTTGTGCCAGACAGCAACGTGTGTGAACCACCCAGACGCTACGTGTAAGATCAGTCACTGTGGGCAATGTCACACCGTCTTCTTCGATGACGATGACCAAAAGGTGGACTGCGGGAATGAACCTGTCAAAAGTGGTATGAATATTATCAATTCTAGACAGAACCTTTTTTGCACTCCCCCTGCACTCTTCATATAATTGTGGAATCAAAACTAACATTTCCTTCCAAGCATTTGCTGGCGCAATGTAACACAAAAATTTGTAAAAAGTATCCTCAACATTAGATCAGGAAGATGGGGAGTGAGACATGTCCTTATATTTTTTAAGGGAAGGTTCAAAATGGGTAATATTGGAACAATTTAGGGAATGATGTTACGCAAAATACTAATAAGATAATAAAAGTTTGCTGTGTAATCTTTACCGCAGGATAAAGATGGCTCTGTCCTTGAATGCCTGTGGCCACGAATTAAGTTTATTTATTTATTTATTTATTTATTTATTTATTTATTTATTATTATTTTTTTTTGGGGGGGGAGGGTGTCAACCAATAATCAAGCATGTCAAATCAATATATGATAGTAAATCTGTGTCACTGCCTGTGATAATCAAGTAGAGTCTATATATCATAAAAGAACATTAATCAAGTTTGGGACTAAAATTACTAAAATTTGGGAGGATGAGAACAAGTCATTTTAATGGTCTAATTTGGAATTAAACAGGAAAGAATATTTCCACACACCTATTCTTATTGTAGAAAAACATGTTTCACATGAATTCTATATTCTTACTCAATGGAATTCTATAGAGATTGGTCTCTATAGAATTCTATAGAAAGTAATAACTCTATAGAATTATTTCTGAGTTTTGTATAATTTCTATAGAGCTCTATACAGCGTTCTATAGACTTCTATAGATCTGTTTTTGTAAGGGTTTGAATGCCTGCGGCCATGACCCCAAGGTCTTTCCTTTGGTAAATCCAAGCGTCAACTTTTTATTCTTATTAATAAATGCTCATCTCAAAGTTCAATTATTAGGATTTGACAAATAGTCGAAAAGAAGTTGACAAATCCACATTTCGGACAGATGAAATTGGGATCGCATGATGCAAAAAACATACTTCTACACTCTGATTGAGTCAGTTTTACTTCAGGCTTGAAATTAAAAAAAAAATGAGTCATTTGAATTTT
Organism: Zoroaster sp. YZ-2022; assembly: GCA_029582265.1. Lineage (NCBI taxonomy): Eukaryota > Metazoa > Echinodermata > Asteroidea > Forcipulatida > Zoroasteridae > Zoroaster > Zoroaster sp. YZ-2022. Next base: position 15,855,154 of record CM055824.1, read on the forward strand.
GTTCTCACAGATACATACTGCCCTCCAGATGCATGGAGAAGATGCATGTTTCCGTGCCCATTAGCCTTTCCTGGGGTGCTGCCCTGCCCGGTCTGTTACATTGGCTGGTGTGATTATTGTCAACCCATGTATTTCGACGAGGAAAATAAGCCGTTAATTTGCGACGGACCTTGCATCTGTGAAAAAGGTAGAACGCATTGACTCATATTGGTGGTCAGCATTGACATTATTGTCCTTCTCATCATAAATGTTTGCCGGACATCGGATGTCTATCTAAGTATAGATTCAATTGATTTAATTTTGCCCTACACCGGCGTGTGTGTAGCACTATATGCTCAGTGCTTTCCGAGTGTCTGTGAAAAAACTACACATGCGACTCGGGCGGGATTCGAACCCACGACCTCCTGCTTACTAGTGCAGACGTCTTAACCTCTCGACCACCGAGCTTGCCTGATGATGATTGGCCGGCTAGAATCCTATATAGCAGCGGGTTCTGCGATATATATAGGTTGGTGAAATTCTTGCATCGGGAGATAAACAATTGATAAACAATTTCACAGACACTCGGAAAGCACTGAGCATACAGTGCTATACACACGTCGGTGTAGGGCAAAATTAAATCAATTGTTTATCTCCCGACGCAAGAATTTCACCAACCTATATATATCGCGGAACCCACTGCTATATAGGATTCTAGCCGGCCAATCATCATCAGGCAAGCTCGGTGGTCGAGAGGTTAAGACGTCTGCACTAGTAAGCAGGAGGTCGTGGGTTCGAATCCCGCCCGAGTCGCCTGTGTAGTTTTTCACAGACACTCGGAAAGCACTGAGCATACAGTGCTATACACATGTCGGTGTAGGGCAAAATTAAATCAATTGTTTATCTCCCGACGCAAGAATTTCACCAATCTATATAAGTATAGATTCATTTACTAACATTTGTGAAAAACGTCACAGTGGCTGTTTTTCTAGTAATCACATCATTTTAATTTACAAATGGATGAATCATGACCTGGTGTATTTTGAGTTTATTGTATTTTATGCTATCATTTATTGTTTCCCTGTATTTTGTGCTATCATTTATTGTTTCCCTGTATTTTATGCTATCATTTATTGTTTCCCTGTATTTTGTGCTATCATTTATTGTTTCCCTGTATTTTGTGCTATCATTTCTTGTTTCCCTGTATTTTATGCTATCATTTATTGTTTCCCTGTATTTTATGCTATCATTTCTTGTTTCCCTGTATTTTGTGCTATCATTTCTTGTTTCCCTGTATTTTATGCTATCATTTATTGTTTCCCTGTATTTTATGCTATCATTTCTTGTTTCCCTGTATTTTGTGCTATCATTTCTTGTTTCCCTGTATTTTGTGCTATCATTTCTTGTTTCCCTGTATTTTGTGCTATCATTTCTTGTTTCCCTGTATTTTGTGCTATCATTTCTTGTTTCCCTGTATTTTGTGCTATCATTTCTTGTTTCCCTGTATTTTATGCTATCATTTCTTGTTTCCCTGTATTTTATGCTATAATTTATTGTTTCCCTGTATTTTGTGCTATCATTTATTGTTTCCCTGTATTTTGTGCTATCATTTATTGTTTCCCTGTATTTTATGCTATCATTTCTTGTTTCCCTGTATTTTGTGCTATCATTTATTGTTTCCCTGTATTTTATGCTATCATTTATTGTTTCCCTGTATTTTGTGCTATCATTTATTGTTTCCCTGTATTTTGTGCTATCATTTCTTGTTTCCCTGTATTTTATGCTATCATTTATTGTTTCCCTGTATTTTGTGCTATCATTTCTTGTTTCCCTGTATTTTATGCTATCATTTATTGTTTCCCTGTATTTTATGCTATCATTTCTTGTTTCCCTGTATTTTGTGCTATCATTTCTTGTTTCCCTGTATTTTATGCTATCATTTATTGTTTCCCTGTATTTTGTGCTATCATTTCTCGTTTCCCTGTATTTTATGCTATCATTTATTGTTTCCCTGTATTTTATGCTATCATTTCTTGTTTCCCTGTATTTTGTGCTATCATTTATTGTTTCCCTGTATTTTATGCTATCATTTATTGTTTCCCTGTATTTTATGCTATCATTTCTTGTTTCCCTGTTTACAATATTTTTGACAAAACTAATTATAAGTGTAAATTTACGGAGGATTAATTTAAACATTTAAGCTATGCATAAAACAAGATATGTGAGATTTTCCTGATATTGTTCTCTTCCAAAATATGAGATAAAAATATATATACAAATTTATAACATTTTAAGAGATATTTTCACTTGAGCGAAATAGCAGCAAAATCATGAAGAAATCTACAATTTGCTGTGGCATTTGACAGTAGTTATCAAGAATAGGGCACTCTCTCCAAGTGATGTACATAAGTCAAAATATATTCCTGATTTCAATGAAGTGGGTCACATTTGCTCATACCAAAAATGACCCTTGGCTCCCAAATTGATGTTCTATTGTGGTGCAGTGTGGCCAAAAGATCATAAAAGATGTTTGATATTTATGTTTTTCAGAGTGCACAGATTCCTCAAACAACACTTACAGATATTTAGAGAGATGGGAGGATAACTGTAATGAGTGCTTCTGTAATGGAGACGGTATCCCAGCATGCAAACCTAAAAAATGTGACATTGATGCAAGTGATCTGCCACCTCTGTGTGAGGCTGTTTATGAGGAAGGAGATAAGTGCTGTCCGGATCGTATTGTTTGTTATGAAGGTAAGATTATGTTAGGGCAAACTTTGGTGAGGTGTCAATCGCCAACTTGGGTGGGTCATGGCCCAGACTTGTATTCGAGTCCTCAAACATAGAGTCCATCACGAGTCACAAAGGTTTGAGTCCGATTCACAAGTCATGTGGGTCAAGTCTGAGTCACGAGTCATATGTGGATTGAGTCCGAGTCCAAGTCACTTCAAAAATCAAAAGAAAAAGAAAACCTTATGCATAACTAATTGAAATATTTTCATGGGGCCGCTGCGTAAGCTATTCCGATCACATTAATACAACGGAAAAGGATCCAAGTAAAGACTTTTTGCAGTGACACTACGTAATGCTCTGATTATATTCAGGAGAATGCCAGACTCTGGGAGATGCTGGAGTATTAGTGTAGGTGGGACTAGGATCCTAGGAGTGGGGGGAGAGGAGTGTGTGCTCACTGAACTGAATCATTTGTTAACAAGCACAGGGGGAAGGAGGGTGGTTGACTTAGGATGTAGGAGATCCCTCAGTCTGGGGTGGGTCCATAGTAAGGGTTGCCAAATATTGCTGATGTAGAAACCAATGTCCTGTGGAACAGTGTCATGCTTACAGATCTCTGATGCGTCTGGGGTGCCATGTGCCGATGGGTATAAATTTGATAAAACTGTTGATTTATAAAATACTATTTTGCAAGAATTTTTTTGTGTAATTATATATAAATAGTGAATATTTGGCATTTTGCACTCGAGTCTGAGTCACAAATATCAAGTCTGAGTCCGAGTCATTGTTAATTGTAACTCAAGTCCGAGTCCAAAGGGTCGAGTCTGAGTCCGAGTCATTGTTAATCGTAACTCAAATCCGAGTCCAAAGGGTCGAGTCCGATTTATTGTTAATCGTAACTCAAGTCCGAGTCCAAATTCGAGTCACCAAAAATGTGACTCGACATCACATTGATTTCATGCAACAATTATGGGATGGTTTGAAAGATTAAATATGTATTTTATATAATCATTGTTCTGTTCTGCAATGTTGTACCAATAAACTAAAGTTTCTACAATAATTATACAGTTTGTTTAATAATCATTCCAACTGACTTGCAACTGACTGACCATATTTTTTTAGATGGATTGAATGTTTTCAGAGATATTTGTAAAATTTAGGTTTTATTTTGCTCTTTTGCCAGCTCTTTCTGATTGTCCACGAAGCATGGCAGTGCCAACGTCTTGCCCTGATGATCTTTGTGTGAATGCCACTTGTGAGACTCAACCTGACGCCAAATGTCGCATCAGTCGTTGTGGAGGCTGTAGAGCCAAATTCTTTGATGAAAACAATAAAGTCATTGAGGAATGTACCGGTGAATATGTTGGTAAGCATCTGACCAGGCTATTTTTTTCTTTTTAATTTGTATTTAGAAATCTCTCTGGCATTGAACATGGGTTCTTAGAGTTGGTTGTATACTTTTTTTGTCATCTTTAGGAACATCAATCAAAACCATGGAATCATGTTGAAGGTATATTCTTTAAATGTGGAAACTAGATTTTTTACTTAATCAAGTGAGGGTACCCAGATATAGTGGGAAAATAAGTATTTTGATGTTTTTATCACAGATTGAGACCTTTTGTGTCCGCCTCTAACCAAAGAATGGGTCTGCACTCCACAAAGTTGTGCATATATGGTTTACGCTGCGAGGCTTATCCACACTTACTACGATCAATGTCACAAACCTGCAATCTCTCACAAATAAGTATTTTGATGTTTTGATCACAGATCGCAAACTTTTGTGTCCGCCTCTACCCAACCAATTTGGTTGCATTTCACCACCTTGTGCCTATGGGCAAAAATGTGAGGCTTATCCACATGCTGTCTGTCATGCGTCTTACTGCGATGTATGTCACCTCCCTGAAATCTTTCACGATAAAAACAACAATGAAATAAAGGACTGTTCAATTGGTAAGTCAGGATTTTCAGTTTGTTTATCAAGAGGTCATAGTTCACTCAGCTACTGAATTGTTGTTATATCAATGGATTATTGTTAGTTGATCTTTAATGCAATCATTTTATGATGATCTAGAGGGATTCAAGAAGCGCTGTGATGAGACGGAGCCTTGCATAGAGCCAAGACGCTCTCTTCCCCCTCTGTGTCAATGGATTGTCCAACCAGAGGAGTGCTGCCCAAGGGATTTTGGACCAGACGGTTTTGTATGTGAAGAACGTAAGTTGTGAGAGCAACCTAATTCAAGAAGTTTCGCCCCAGTTTTTTGCTATTCTACCGATTTAGAACTAATAAAAAAGTGTTTGTTTCTATGACGATATCTAACAAAATACTTGAATCTCTTGAATTCTGTTTAGCCATATCTGCTTGTAGTCCTGATGTGAAGACTGTGGAGCAGGAATGCCCCACCCACTTGTGCCAGACAGCAATGTGTGTGAACCACCCTGACGCTACGTGTAAGATCAGTCACTGTGGGCAATGTCACACCGTCTTCTACGATGACGATGATAAAAAGGTGGACTGTGGGAATGAACCTGTCAAAAGCGGTAAATGATTATAACTGTTTTAATGTTCTTTCAAAGCTCTGATGGAGGTGGTCCTGGAGAAACAAGAGAATACAAAATTTGTAGTATGGTCGTTACAGCAGGTTAATGACCCATTTTGGGCGTGGCCATAGGCCAGATAATTATCGCCCTTGAACATGCACAAAACAAGTCATTAACCTGAGGTAATGACTAAGCGTCAAACTTTTATTCGCATTCATACATGCCCGTATAGATTTTTTCAAAACGTAAAACAAAATTGTCGTTTTTGTTCAATAAAGCCACGTTTTTGTTGAATAAAGTCACGTTTTGGGGACACACGAAACACTTTCAAAGTACATACTACGTGAGGAAACAAATCAGCTGTCATCAATTGATCCATTGCTGTTATCGACTTAGCCACGCCCCTCAGACGACTTAGCCACGCCCCTCAGACAACTTGAACCTGCCCAACACTCATCATTGGGCATTTAATTATGAACGCATCAGCATGTACATGAAGTTGTACTAAAAGTTGTCTCAGATGTCTTAGATAACACTGCTGGTGACATTTCACGGGCTTTAATAAACTTTTCTGTATTGATGGATGAGTAATCTTTACACATAAGGGTAAGCCTTGCAGTTTCTGCCTATATCACAAGGGGGTAAGTCTTGTCGGTTGTTTCTCTCTCTTCTCAAATACTCTCGAGGAGTCTGCCTAGCCGTTTAAAAAGAATCAATTGTTAGTTACCCTTGCAGTTTTTCCCTCCAATATCTCTTGCTTTGACATTATACAAGATTTTTACAGGATACCGATTCCAGACTTGTTTACCGGTGCGGTACAGGTTTCTTTAGATATATCTATATTTGTACAGTACATATCAATGGTCTTGAAACGGAGGGTGGGGGGGGGGGGGCAGCAGGCATGGTAGAGTCACTATGAATAAATTTACCCTGAAAATGCCCTGAAAATGCATTTTACCGTGAAATAAATAGTTCAAAGCAATTTCACGACCGTGAAAATGCCATGAAATACTCTTGGGATTCCTTCACCGTGAAAATGCTGTGAAAATGCCATGAACTTCTAGTGGCAGTTTTGGGGCAGCTCATTAATTCTCGAGAGTGCTGTGAATTTGCCTTGAAATCACTGTACATTATTACCAATATCTGAGAGGAAGAGACACCGTGAAATTGCAGTGAAATTACCGTCAACTGTTATTTCAAGGCAAAACTGATTTTTAGGGTATTTTCAGGGTGAAGTTGTTCATATTGAGTGGGGGTAACACGTGCCCTGTTTGCCTGCTACTCCTGGATCGCATAATTAGTACAGAGAACACGTGTTGTACATCATCTTTATTATGAAGCTTGATCTCTACATGAAACTATTTGTATCATTTTCTCTCAGATACCTACTGTCCCCCATATAATCTCCGAATGTGTTATCCTCCTTGTCATAACCCACTTCAACTTGAAGATGTCGAGAACAAAAACAGCCCTGTCTGCTACACAGACTGGTGTGATGAATGCAAAGCGTGGCATTTTGATGAGCAGAATAAGCCGTTGAATTGAGAAGGACCCTGCCCCTGTGTAGAAGGTACATGGAGATGAACACTCTGTATACATTCCACCCCAAAAACCCAGTTAAAAGTCGTCAAAGTTTAGCCTCGACATACCTCAAATGCATTCACTTATAAATTTAGCAATGTGATTGGTTAATGAGTGTTTGTGTTGCTTCATAGCATAGATATCTTTGGAAATACCACACAGCACACAAGTCCAAGACGATTTGCATAATGTACGCTTATCTAGCTATTGATCAAAATACTGCAAATAATAATAATACACGATTCTTATAAAGAGACTAGATCAAGGCGCTGTACATTATTATCCCTATTCATCAGCAGGCCTGATACTATACGGAGGCAATGAAGGCAATTGCCTTGGTGCACCATGGTCATTGCTTTGGTGCCCCTTGAAGTGTTCTAATAGAAATTTACATTTTTCTCATAGAGGTGCCCTTAACCTAGCTTAAATTGCCTTGCCCCTACCAATAGATAGTATCAGGCCTGCATCAGGCACATAAATCATTCCTGAAACCATCTCAGCTCTCTGGGAAGTATACAGCTCAATTGCTGCCGTTTCGGCACATAGGGCTAATCAAACAACAACCAACTCTGCCCTCACAGGTACCCATTTACCCCTGGGTGGAGAGAAGCAATTATGGTAAAGTGTCTTGCTCAAGGACACAAGTACCATGGTTGCGGTTGGGATTCGAACCCACATTCTGACGACTCAGCCATCAGAACACAAATCCGATGCACTAAACCGCTCAACCATATCACTCCATCCTCGCTGTGTATTGTCTTTCAACGTTAACCATGCTGAACAACAGAAAATACATAATTTGTTTAAAACGTTCGGTTTGTTCAGTTTAATAACTCAACTATGTAGATTTGACGACAAACTACACATTAATATTCGGGGAAATGTGAATGGTAATTGCATATATTTTTTGTTGTCATATCCCCTTGTGAATTTCTATTCATATCCTAGCTTCACCACAAGGCACTGTATCTACCATACAGCCCGCCCTACTGTGTGGCTCACTAATTCCTCCTTTGTTTACCTTCCCACACTCCTATTGGCTTCACCAGATTGGTGCCTATTTTTAAAATTGGCTACTATTTTCCCACTTTTTTGGATATTTGCGGATATTTATGTAATTGGTCGTGATTGTTCTTGTGTTTGCTTTGTCTTTTTTTCAGAGTGAGATTGGACAAGAAGTCTTCAGGATATGTCTTTTCATCGGAAGAAATTGTTCGATTGAAATTATAAAGTCTTAAATGATTTTTTTATTTTTTTATTTTATTTTTTATTTCTATTACAGATTTGGTATTGTTGGGTTTATTATAATTGCATGATATGATTGTCAAAACATAAAACAAGCATTTGATTTCAAATAAGTTACATGTGGAGGGACTTTTTAAGATTTTAAATGCAATATTTTTCTTGTCTGATTTAAATTTGTTTACCCTTAATTTTCCTCCCAAATATATGAATGAATGTAAGCCCCAAACAGTATAAGCACAAATCTGGTACAAAACCTAAATTCTCATGAAGGCCACTTAAAAAAAAAAATAATAATTGGACAATGTTTATATTAAGAACATTTTTCAACACATTCTAGCTTGAGTGGACACGATCCAGGAACATGTATACTTTTATAACAATTATATTATTATTATTACATATATTTTTCAAACGGTGATATTTGCAACAATTATAGTGTTACAACCCATCTAAGATATTAACGCCAATTCATACTTGATGCTTTCGGTTCTAATAATGTCAGGAACTGAGATTCGTGCAAATAACACAAATTTCCTTCATAATAGTTGCTAAGTGTGAACTAGGCTTTATACAGAGTATATAGAAACATGCACCTGATTGGTTGAGCCAGTTGACTGAACATTAGGAAGTACAGTGTATTATGGGATTGCTTGACAAGAGAAATTGGGTAGAATGTCGTATCTGACCGCCACTTTTTTCAATAAATATGAGAACCAAATAATAATCAATAATGTAATCTTACCTACCTAGTAAGGTGGAGAACATATGGATGATGATGGACATATACTTCAAATTATTCCAGGATATTTATTTCATGGTTGTAAAAAAAATTCCAAAAAAACCCATAAAAAGTGGTGGTCGGATACGACATTATTTTCAAGTCCAACTTGGGCTATGTGTATCTGGGGTTTTGGGGTTTTTAAGATTTTTTTTGGTTAAGGGAATTCTGATGTTAAAGCAGCAAAGTTATAACGGTTAGAACTAATTATCTGTGTCCATTGTTTAAGGAACAACTTATGGTCATGTTTACCTGATCCACCAATGAAATAAATTGGCAACCCATGTGGTCTTCCTGGGATAGGCCTATATCAGTTCGTCACATTGCATTATGACAAACTGCATGAAAGGGGTATGGCCATAACCCCAGAAGGCCTTTCCAATGGAAATGACCAAGCGTCGAACTTTTATTCACAAATGCCCACCATGTTTTCATTTTCAAAATGTCAATATCCAGTGGCATATTGAAACGAGCCGAGCCGACACTATATAACGTTTGAGAACGGATGATAATTGTAATTTGGCCCGTGAGTTTGCGTCACGTGATACAAATTTCTACCGTCTGATTGGTTTATTCCTGCGCCAGTGGCGCATATGATACTTGCATATTTCCTGGTGGTTTGTTATATCGCGGATAATCCACTGTATGCATTCATTTGAATGATATGATTGTCAAAACATAAAACAAACATTTGATTTCAAATAAGTTACATGTGGAGGGACTTTTTAAGAATTTAAATGCAATATTTTTCTTGTCCGAGTTATATTTAGGTGACTACCCTTAATCCCCCCCAAAAAGAATATATATATATATATATATATATATATATATATATATATATAACTCCCTTTCCACCAATAGGGCGACCGCTCCATAGAAACGTGCACAAAATTCCCTCTTACCTTTCCCTTTTTTTATATATCCTCCAACCGTCCAAAACTCTGGAAATAAGATGTTTACACTAATTAGAGGCTAAGGAAGCGATGATTTTTAGACTTTATGACAAAATTATGACTTTAAAGGGTAGCTGAGCGTTAAGGCGACCGGCAACGGTCGCCTTAACGCAGAGAAATAGCAATTTCTAAAGAAGTCGGTCGCCCTATGACTGAAAAAGTAAACATATATATATATATATATATATATATATATATATATAAAATTATATGAAAAGCCCAGAACAGCATAAGCAGAAATCTGGTACAAAAATCTAAATTGTCATGAACGGTGATATTTGCAACAACCCATCTTAGATACAATATTAAAACTGGTTCATACATGATGCCAGTAACCGAGATTCGCGCAAATAATTCAAACACAAATTTCCTTCATTTCTTAGTTGTGAAGTATGAACCAGGCTTTACTAGCACACGGGATCACATACCCATACTAAGTACAATTTTATTAAGACGTAATCCTTGATTGGTCTAGCCAGTGGACCACTGGGGTAAATCCGTGATGAAAAGTGAAATTAGGAAGTAGTGGATTATGGGATTAATTGACAACAGAAATTACTCTCCCAGGATTAGCCCAAATCGGAATTCCTCTCTGTTATACACTGTGTCGTAGTACACAGAGTTGAAAATCCAACTTGGGCTATCTTCAGGATGTGGGTTTTTTGGAGTTATTTTTGGTTATTAAATTTCAATTTGCAAATCAGCAAAGTTATAGAATTGCTTAATAATTATCTGTGTCCGGTTTTTAAGGAACAACTTTGAAAATGTGTGGCCATGTGTTTACCTAATCTACCAATCAAATAAAAAATAGGACTTAGCCTTTAGTCAAAGCGCACAACGCAACCGGGAACGCAACACAATGCCTGAAAAAGACCAGGCATGCGATCGCGAGTGACAAAGCCATGAGCATCTTGACCAGTCTGTTCCAAGGACGCTACTACTGAATTATTCATATACATGTACCTCGAAGTAAAATGATTGGCTCGTCTATATTTAAATAAGTGATACCATAACTAGTTACCTAATTCATTATGTATTAACATTTCTCTAAATTGATTTAATTTTGCCGACGTTGTATGTGTCACTGTATACTCGGTGCTTTCCGAGTGTCTGTGACAAAAACTCCACAGGCAACTCAGGCGGGATTCGAACCCACGACCTGCGTACTGGTGCAGACGTCTTAACCTCTCGACCACATTTCTCTTGGTCTTTTTTTCGTGTGTTGTGTTCCAGGTTGCCGGCAAGGGCCTTAAGGGTGCAAAATGTCATGCCATTCATCCAAGCGATTAACAACACCCGGACATAATCCAATTTGCATTCGTAATGGACGGAATAAGTGGGCTACAGTTCCGGCAGAGAAAGGAGAGTATTGACAAGAGAATAAGTTGACAGTCAACTTCAAGTAATCGTTCTATCCTGTTCAGATTTTTCATTTATTCATATTCCCTGTATATATATATATACTGAGACGCAATAGAAACTTACCACTTGTTTTGGAATAGCATAAAATTGTAATGGTTCAAAATAAGACATCATGTGCTGCTAATTAAAATCATCACATACCCCTTGAGCAATCGCTGATGGTCAAACCAGGTGTTACGCACCTGGGCCATGAAGAGAACGACTCAAAGGTCACGTGACCATGTGTGACCGATTTGTCTGTAGGGGGTACACTGACTTGCCAAAATAAGTGCACATATTACATTTGTGCATTGTGATAAGTTTCTATTGCGTCTCAGTATATATGGACTGCTCACTTCTGTAAAAACACCAAAAATGAAATTACACCTTTGGCAATTTCCAGAAAGTTGCCTACTTGAAGTATATAAGGCCAACAAAAATAGTCTCCGGTTTCTGGTCATAGGTTGGCTTCAAAATCTGTGTAGTGACACTTTTTTTTTTTTGGGTGGGAGGGCCAACCAGTGAAATACGTGATACAAGTTTATTGGAACCACAGCAATTTTCCCATGGGTCATTCCATGAACGTGGGACACTTGTGTTTTCCCATGTTTTTCAGATATTGGGGCCTGTGTTATTCCTTACATCGTACGAGCTGATGATTATTACTTTCACCTATTGTTGCATCTCATACAAACCTACTATGACAACAAACAAAAAATTCTTGGGTCTCCCCTATTTTGATCCATGAACTTTAGTCAGTATATTACACAACGTAACAAGACATGGTGTCCCCTTGTAATTTTGTTACATCGTTAACCTCATATCAGTTGAAGCAGGAAGTAAATACATGACACCTGTTTTAATGTTTGTATCTATTATTTTAAAAGATGACAAGCTAACGAAACTGATATTTTTTTTCTTTATTTAATGAACTTGAAATTTTGACCTCCATGTCACACTTTGGGTCCCACGATACAAAATATGGTGGCTAAGAGAGGCTGCACAATTCAGGCAAACATTCATACCCCTATGTGAACAAGTGGTTTAAAAACGCTGCGCGGCAGAATTCCAATCAATCCAGCAATTTTGGCTGCAATTTGACATCGATTCAAAGCGAAAAAAAATTAAAAAAATAAAAATGCAGATGCGCGAGTCCGAGGCAACACACGCGGAGATCAGAAACCAGAGGATGCCTTTATATGCTTGATAAGCATGTGTCTTGTACAATCTTTAACTTAACTATGCTGGATGCAATCACTGCAACATATGCAAATAATGTTATGGATCTTGTTGAAGTATTAGCGCAGACCAAAGCATCTTTTGGTTCTTGCTGATGGATCTTGATGAAGGGGGTTTTGGTCAGCTTTACACTTGGACAACTGATGGATGTTGTTGCATTGATGGAGTGCCATGTTCGAGCGGTTTAGTGCATCGGATTTGTGTTCTGGTGGCCGAGTCGGTAGAATGTAGGTTCGAATCCTGTCTGTGACCATGGTACTTGTGTCCTTGAGCAAGACACTTTACCATAATTGCTTCTCTCCACCCAGGAGTAAATGGGTACCTGTGAGGGCAGAGTTGGTTGTTGTGTTTGATTAGCCCATATGCGCCGAAATGGCAGCAATTGAGTTGTATACTCCCCAGGGAGCTGAGATGGTTTTAGGAATGATTTATGCGCCTGATGAGCAGGGGTAATAATGTACAGCGCTCTGATACCTTGTTTAAGAGCACTTTAAAATGCCCGACATTATTATTGAGCAGGGTACCTAGCCAGTTATTGAAGGGGTTTTGGTCAGCTTCACACTTGGACAACTGATGGATGTTGTTGCATTGAGCAGGGTACCTAGTCAGTTATTGAAGTGGGTTTGGTCAGTTTCACACTTGGGACAACTGATGGATGTTGTTGCACTGAGTCAGTTCGTCCCTAATTTGCCATAGTGACCAATCCCGAATTAAGTTGGCATAGTGACCAATGCGGTATTGGTCACTTTGCCAAATTACAAAAATAGCCAGTTAGAGCATTCGTCATTTGAATGCATGCTCTATCTCCAAAACTATAAGGAATACATGCATGTGGATTAGATACAATGGTAGGTCTCTTCCTGAATGTACTAATGGGTGGGAAAACTTAAAATTGAAAAAAGTCGGATTAGTCACTGTGGCAAATTAGGGACGAGTTATTGAAGGAGGTTTGGTCAGTTTCACACTTGGACAACTGTTGGATGTTGCATTGAGCAGGGGGTTAGGGTAATGAATCTTGCCTTTGAATATGGCAACTTAAATTTTCTTTTGTGTTGCAAGGTCACAGACGGCTTAGTTATGTTTGTGCTTCTCTGGTTTCCTTTATACACTACCCCAGCCTTTCTATGATTTTCTAAAAGCTCCTTTTGTGAAGCAAGGTCACAAATGACATTGATTTCATTCCGTCTGACTCGTATTATGTTTCTGGTTGTCTCTAGCTCTCTGGCTTCTGTTCTCCTCTTTCCACTACCCCAGCTTTGCTTTCTTTCCTCTCCCAAATCTGATGAGAAATGGAGAGAAAAAAACGAAGATACTGGAATTCTGAAATTGTTCAATGGAGGTACAACAACACTTGCATAGTATTAGCCAGAGGGGTGTCTGGGTGTCTTTTGGTCACCCAGTTTCAACTTTGACACCTTATTTCATCTGTCATTTACATGTAAAAGTATTTAAGTGAACAATTTGGACACCCTATTTCTAAATCCTGGCTAACAACCTTGGTACCCAGCATGGATGAATCAGCACTTCGATGTTATTTACAGATCATAACCTTGTCACCTTCTGATGATTTTCAATGGGCCATCATTTGAAATACAGGCAAATACAGTAAAATTATGTACGTAAGTAATGTTCAGATAAAACAGTCGATGAAAGATCAGTTGGAAAACAATTAACATTAAAAGCTAAAAACAGACAACTCCTCCACCCCTGAAGGAAACATGATTAGATAGCCACCAATTAATACACTGGGTGTACACAAACTGACAAATTAGACAGACAGACAAACCAACAATGTTACCTGTATATATGCCTCTGACAAGGTGATCATCTGAGGTAGAATGTCGGATACATGTAAATCTTGAATCTCATGCCATTTGCCTGTACTCTGTATAAAATTTACAAAAAAAAACACCCAATAATTTGAAAAATGTTTAGCTTCACTGCCAACAAAACAAAATGGCTACTTTAGTTAAAGCATATAAGAATCTTAGGATACTGATTACACGCAATAATGTTTTATAGCAACCTGTAACAAATGAGATTGATATTTTGTCCTGTCAGAACAAGGTCGTATCTAAAAAAGGTCACATGTGCAATGGTGCATAAATTTGCATACATTAAAACAATTGAGTGCAACAACGTCGTATCTTCTTCCATAAGTTTTGCATGTTCATCCTGGAACTTTGTAAAAAGATACGACCTTGTTGCACTGCGCAATATCCATGTATGCAACAATGTCGTAAGTATGATACGACCTTGTTGCCAGGTCGTACCATATTTACGACCTTGTTGCACTGAGCAAAATCCATGTATGCAACAATGTCGTAAGTATGATACGACCTTGTTGCCAGGTCGTACCATATTTACGACCTTGTTGCACTGAGCAAAATCCATGTATGCAACAATGTCGTAAGTATGATACGACCTTGTTGCCAGGTCGTACCATATTTACGACCTTGTTGCACTGAGCAATATCCATGTATGCAACAATGTCGTAAGTATGATACGACCTTGTTGCCAGGTCGTACCATATTTACGACCTTGTTGCACTGAGCAAAATCCATGTATGCAACAATGTCGTAAGTATGATACGACCTTGTTGCCAGGTCGTACCATATTTACGACCTTGTTGCACTGAGCAATATCCATGTATGCAACAATGTCGTAAGTATGATACGACCTTGTTGCCAGGTCGTACCATATTTACGACCTTGTTGCACTGAGCAAAATCCATGTATGCAACAATGTCGTAAGTATGATAAGACCTTGTTGCACTGATGCAATGATTTACTTTATGTAGCACGTGAGCCCTGTAGGTGCCTTTCCCAGGTCCAGGCTCCCCATCATGTACGATGTTTGCGATCAGGTCATAGCTGGCTGAAGGATTTCTGTTTTGGACCTCTGGATCCTTAGAAAGATATTCCATGAAGTCCATGTTTCTGGAAAAAAAACAAGCAAAGTGTCATGAGGTCTTGTGGGTACAGCCCGAAATTGTTAACACAAAAGTACAAATGTTATTTATTTATTTTTGTATTTATTTTAAATCTTAGGACTGTCCAGGGTAATGCAAAAGTAAACTCTCTCAGACCCCATAAATATATAAACAGGTATTTACAAGTAAAAACAGATTAAATTAAAGAAAAGTATACAATATAAAATATTAAAAATTAAAAAAAAAACATCATCTAGGAGCGCCATGGTTGAGCAGTTTAGTGCATCGGATTTGTGTTCTGATGGCTGAGTCGTCAGAATGTGGGTTGGAATCCTGGCTGCGACCATGGTGCTTGTGTCCTTCAGCAAGACACTTTACCATAATTGCTTCTCTCCACCCAGGAGTAAATGGGTACCTGTGTGGGCAGAGTTGGTTGTTGTGTTTGATTAGCCCTATATGCGCCATAATGGCAGCAATTGAGCTGTATACTCCCCAGGCAGCTGAGATGGTTTCAGGAATGATTTATGCGCCTGATGAGCAGGGATAATAATGTACAGCGCCTTGATCTAGTCGCTAGGATATGTGCGCTTTATAAGAATAGTGTATTATTATTATCTATAAAACAGCCAAATCTAACCTGCTATCCACCATTTTATGCAAACAAACTTTCCAGTGGCCTTAGAACTCTGAGGCCTTTGCCCTAGAAAGAAGGAAATACAAGGCCGCCAAAGACGATAATGGAGGTAAACTCACTTGACGGGAAAGTTGACAATAGTCCTGTTCTTCTCAGTAAAGAAGAGGTTTTTGTTGAATCGCTTCATGCAAAGTATGAGGTATGGAGGTAGTCTAGTCAGCTGGAATCTCTTGATGGTCGAATCCTTGTAGGTCTTGTATTCCTGTTCCACACAAAACAACAAATTAAAATTGAGTAACCATAAAGATGTAGCTATAGGACAGAATGAAATCTTTGGAGAAGTCACTTGTAACATGGAAGGTACAAGATTGGTTTTTGGTAAGAAACATTAACCCTCCTACTGTTTGACCATTTGAAACCATTCAAAATTTCCACTTACCAAAATGCCCATTGGTTTTGTACACACATGGTGATACCATTTGAACAGTATTGGTAGCAAGCTTTACTACCATTCAAATCCATTCAAATGCATAGAGGGTCCATTGATTCACCACTTAGAAGTATCCAAACAAGGTTTTGTATTAGCTGACCTACCATTCAAAACCATTTGGGGGAATCAATAATGTAGTTATTTCACCATTCAAAACCACAAAAGCGAATGGTTTCAAATGGTGGATCAACTTGTATGAAAAAGGTACCAGTAGTAGGAGGGTTAATTGCAACCCTCTAGTTTTCAATAAATATATCATAAAATAATCTGTCAATGTTTCATCACAATAGATACTAAATTTTTGAGAAAAAAAAAAAAAACGTTGTTTTTTTCATAGCCTTCTAGCAACTTTTGTTTTTAAACTCTCAACTCTTCCAGTTTTCTCTAAGCACTCTGAATGATTGATACGTGTACCAACTTTTACACCAAGTAAGTTTTTATTCAATAATATGTTAATGTGATCATCTGGCAATTACCAATGTTGTACCTTCCCTTCAAGAGCGTGCATATTGTTTTAGCTACTGCATCACAGGCAAAGCTTGAAAAATATGTCTTTTTAAGGGGTGTGATTTCAGTAAAACTTCCTGAAAAAAGGGTAGCAGGCCTGGGTCTCGCTTTGCTCTAGAGGACAAAGCCCTCTGAACCTCCTGGATGTTTCATTTTGGAGGATTTACAGACTCTCCACATCCCCACAAACAAGAAACTTCCCTTGGCTTCCCTTGGTGGCTACTTCTGTTCTTTCAAGAAAATTTTGAGGCAAAGGGAGATTTGTAAAAAATCCTGAAATCAGGAAAAATCACAGGCCTGCTTTTTGGACATGTTTTTTAAACATATTTATTAGATTTTTCAGAGTTATTCCCCGGGGCGTGGCGTTAATAGGCTAATTGGCCGCGGATCTCAATTGAAATTACCACTTTTACGACTTGCCTTTTCAGAAACACCGTCAAACTTTGTTATGAGCGAGGACAGGGGAATCTGTGGAATGATGTTCTGCTCAAACTCGTCCTTGAAAAGAGGCGCCTGGGGGATGTCTAACGTCAGATACAAGAAGGGCGTTTCTGTGGTGGTCTCTGGAAAAAAACACAAGGAGGGAATCTCTGAATGCACAAAAGTTTTCTACTAGATAAAAGGGCTAGTAACTAGAAAAGAAGTATTTTAAAAAGACCAGTACAAATAAATTTAAACAAAATTGCCAAAAACCCACTAGCCCATGGTAAGATAGTCTTAGGGGCTTGTGTATAAAAATAAAAAAACATCACAATTCAAACAAAAACTTACAATGATTTTTGCCGACATCGAGAGGCAGTTCTTTGGGCATAGTTGAGAAAAACTCGCCGTTTAAACTTGTTAAATTGTTGAATTTTGAAGTTCAGTTTTGAGACATTAAACAACACATGAACTTAGAACAATAATTGTTTAGTTTTTATTTACTGACACTCATCGCACGGTAGTTTAAAACCCTCCTACTACTACAAGGCTCAAAATCAGTCAAAACTTCCCAAGTTGTATCTAGTGCACTTAAAAGTCAAACACTGTCAATCCTTACGTGTAGTAAGTACATTTACAGGTCAAAATGAGTCGACCGTTTTTGACTGGTAAAAGCATTGTTGAGGGTGGTCAAAAGGACAGCAAAAACCAGTCAAAAAATGCCCCTGTGTACACATTTGGGTCAACAGTCAAAACAGGCAGTTGACTGGTTTTGACCTCTGTAGCAACTTCCCACTGAAGTGCAGTAATAGTAGGCACCGCTGTTCAAAATGCTCTGCAGGCGACATGCGGTTTGGGCGCATGCGCGAGAATTCATTGTAAGGGGGGTTAAATAATTTTTTAATAACGTTAGAATATTAAAAAAACGGGGAATGATTTGAGTTTATAAGCCAATATGAACCAATATTTATATTCTGTTCACTCTTCCATGTTAATTAATTTAAGGATTTTTTTTCCTTTCTATGCACTCCAAATCCATTATTTAAACAGCGAAGATGTAATCAATAGCAATATTTCACCTTTTTTGAATTGCTGCTCAGAGGCCGTTACTTGGGTTTGCTCAGGTATAATCACCATGAAACTGTTCTTCATGAGTTTAACTACCCTCCTATGCTTGATTTTTCAAGAAAAAAATTCATGAAAGACGTACAATAACGTCAAAAATGGACCAATAATTAGCTTCTCTTGATCTGTAAAATTTAACAGAATATGCTCAATATTTGATGCACATTGAAGACGCTTTTTACACTTTGGGTTTCGATGAATTCACCCAGAAACGTGTCATCTTGTAAAGCCATGACTGTAGATTGATGTGTGATCTTTGTTCATTGAGGTCATTTGGCATTTGCACTCACTTTGATCGTACACCTCCAGTCCACTTGCCAAATTTCAAAAGACGCGACCTTGTTTAAAGTTGGTGAAACAACACCAACAGAGGGCGCTATACAGAGCAGAAAAAGGTGCATGTGCGCAAACCGCTTGTCGCTCTGCGTGCAGCGGTGTAGGAGGGTTAACAGGAGGGTTAATGACCGTTCGCGTCGGGAATAAAAAAGTTTTTCTGGGCCCCTGTGCGGGTTTCTTTTCCCCACACAAACACGTTAATGGAAGCTTCCACAGTGCGTGGCCACGCCTACCGAGCATGTCACTGTACACTCGGCTCGTTGCCACGTCAACCGAGCATGCATACAAATATTCCGGAGTTTCCTCTGGCGTGTATAGACGCTCTGCGATCCGTGGTGCAAAAAAAAATTGCGTGTATACACGGCCTCCGACGCGAACTGGCTAAGAACTAATGAGGACTAGTACAATACATGTTGTTACTGGTCCAGCTGACTGCCATAAAATACAAATTTGAAACCCATCTAAGAATCACTTAAACCTCCTACTATCGCTGCACTTTAGACAGTTTTGACTGTTGACCCAAATGTGAACACAGGGACATTTTTTACTGGTTTTTACTGTCATTTTGACCACCCTCAACAATACAAGACAATGCTTTTACCAGTCAAAAATGGTTGACTCATTTTGACCTGTAAATGTACTTACTACACATAGTGTTTGACTTTTAAGTGCACTAGATATACATTTTGACTGATTTTGACCCTTGTAGTAGTAGGAGGGTTAAAAGTCCTTTAAAGCCATCGTCCACTTCGTTCAAATTCCTCAGTGACCAACCCAAAAGTTCTTAATCTAAAATGTTCAACTACACGCTGTCTCAATAACTAACTTGTCATCGTAATACTGTACATTTTTATATCTATTTGTTTCAACAACAAATAACGAAATGTTTATACCTTTATACTCCTTTGATTTTAGCAATTCTTCTTTATCCTTCTCTGGTGTATCCATGGGGATTATTTTCCTAGTGAAAATCTTCATTCTACCCTGGAATGTTTTGTACACGGTGCTACTATTGGCTTTTCTTGTGCCACCGAGCGAGGCATGGAGGGCATTCAGAAACCAGGAGAGGATCTCTACCGGATCACCTAGAGTGATGGTGATCAAAACAGAAATGAAATGGGCCCTTCCAATGAAATATGCTCATTACATTCACGCATGCGCTCAAGCCACCACTGGTTGGCAAACTCAAAAGCGGGATCATCACGCAATGCCTGGCGCGCGTTATAGCTTGCACTCGGCCATTGGTCTCCATTAATATCGACTGAATTTAGCGTGCGCTAGGCGCTATAGTGCATGCATGGCGTTGCGTGACAATCCCGTATTTGAGTTTGCCAACCAGTGGTGTTTGAGCGCATGTGCGAATGCAATTAGCATATTTCATGGGAAGGGTCTATTATCTGGGAAATCAAAATGATTTTATGTAAGCATTTTGCATATCAAACTTTTTTCAGGCAGAAATATTTGTGTACATGTACATGTATGTAACACTAAATGTGACACGCTCTGTGAAAATGAGTCACAAATTTGAAAAATTGAGATTTCTATGTGGCTGGAAAGAGTACATCATCAGCTTTAATTTGGTATATGTTAGAGGTGTGTGACGTATTGCATCATGGAGATATGCCATTTTTAATAATCAATAATTTGCATAATTAACTCAATTGAATTCTTTGGAAAACAAGCATTCGAAAGGAAAACAAATGACAGAAATGAAACAACCTACTCACAAAAAAAATCATTGATTTTAATATGTAAATATATTATGAAAATTTTGATCCTAATGATGTCAACAAACATGAAAACCCAAAATCAGATTTTCAAAAAAAAAATAAAATTCTCAACATTCAATCGCCCATTACGTGTAAACACATGGTGCGACATGTGACTCATTTTCACAGAGTGGGTCACAAATTTGAACGGCAATTCATGAATTTTGTGTAGCAGTTGTTCACAAAGAGTTCCATCTCCCATGGAAACAGTAAAATGGCTGTGGTATACTGGTCTTGCAACAACGTTATGTTATTTATATTAAAAAAAGCGGGTGTGATTTGACAAAAATAAAAAATCCTGAAAAATGGTCCTGGGCTCCCTTTGTCTTGAGGGCAAAACCCTCCTGAACCTCCTGGAAGTTTAATATTGGAGGATATACAAACTCTCCACATCCCCACAAACAAGAAACTAGGCTACAGGCTACTTCTTTCTTTCCTTGGTGGGTACTTCTCTTTTTTTTCAAGAAATTTTTTAGGGCCAATGATTTTGTAAAAAATCCTGAAATCCTCAGAAAAATCCTGAGAAATCACAGACCTGAAATTTTTTTTTGTGTTATTTATCCTGGATAGCCCTGGGGCCAATTTCATTGAGCTGCTAAGCAGAGAATTTTGCTAAGTAAATATTTTGGCTAAGCATTATAAAACTGACTACCGGCCAAAATTGAATGCATTTTGTATGAAAGTTTACCTGGTGCCCAAAGAAATCTACTCAGCAAATAATAATAATAATTATGTGTGGACTTATATAGCGCACGTATCCACCAACTAAGTGGTGCTCAAGGCGCATTATATTATTACCCCTGCTCATAAGGCTCATAAATCATTCCTGAAACCATCTCAGCTCCCTGGGGAGTATACAGCTCAATTGCTGCCATTACAGCGCATATAGGGCTAATCAACCAACTCTGCCCTCACAGGTACCCATTTAACCCCTGGGTGGAGAGAAGCAATTATGGTTACGTGTCTTGCTCAAGGACACAAGTGTCACGGCCGGGATTCGAATCCACATTCTGCTGCTAACACCAGAACTTGAGTCCGGTAAGCTAGACCGCTCGGCCACGACACTCCATATGTTTATGGTAGGCAATTTTCTCTGCTTTGTAGCTCTGTGAAATTGGCCCCAGGCCCCAAGACAATGAAGTTTCAGTTTTAGAAATGGGGAGGGGAGGGGGAAGTGAAATATTCTGGGAAAAACCAACATGATCAGGTAGGAATTGAAAACACCATCTAAAATGTTACTCCAATTGGGATGTGAACCTGGGATTTGAGAGAGCGCCATCAGAGGTGAAAGGCTACAGGTCAGGTTGTAACCTGAAGATCTGACATCATGCTTTGAGGCATGTGAACTATGCCAGACACCGGCCACCGCCGCCATTTTATTTTCCTTGAATGGTACGCCCGGAGCCTGTCTCTATCCTTGACAGGTTAAAGACAGGGGTCATGCAGTGGCCATCTTGGTTTTTTCCTACACACATCTATGAGAATCAGAGTGAGGCTAATATCAAAAACAGTCTGGTGCCCATGATGTTGTGATCAATTCCATTGTGATATTTCCTATGCCCTTCAATAGGGATCTAGGCAGTATCAAGTGGCTCTCACCCTGTTCTGTGATCTGGAATCTCTTCTTGCTGCACAAGACGATGGCCTGCAGCATCTCATGAGGGCTGACGTGGGCCTTGAAGTTTCTCGGGTTCCACATCTTGCGCATGAGCTCCCCGAAACGCTGTGACAGAAGGCACATGATGTCACCCGGTGGAAGCTTAATGTTAATGTAGTTCTGCTCCTCGAGAAAGTAGTTCCGGAGGGGGACGATGTGTGCAAGGGCCTATTGGTTGAGAAACATATAATTCAATACTCATTATGAAATAACTAATAACAAAATATATATAGGTAAAACTTGTAGCTTTGCATGGTGAGGAAGATAAGTAAGACTAATTGCGGTGACACCATGTGAAATTCTCTATTGAGTGGTAATTAGTTCTGAAAAGAACTGGAGGTTACAACTCGACGTTTCGATCAGTATGCTATGATCGTCTTCAGGAGAAGGCCTGCGTGATTATGTGTTGGAAGTGTAACAAGAACAAACTTTAGGCAGGTAAAACTTGTAGCTTTGCATGGTGAAGAGGATAAGTGAGACTAACTGCAGTGACACCATGTGAAATTCTCTATTGAGTGGTAATTAGTTCTGAAAAGAACTGGAGGTTTCAACTCGACGTTTCGATCAGTGTGCTCTTCATTCTCCTGAAGATAATCAGAGCATACTGATCGGAACGTCGAGTTGTTACCTCCAGTTCTTTTCAGAACTAATTACCACCCAATAGAGAATTTCACATGGTGTCACCGCAATTAGTCTTACTTAACAAAATATTTCATGACAAATTGGCCACAAGCAATTAAGAAACAAAAACTTTTAAATTTCAATGAATACTTGATATTAGGCCAACAAAAAAGTCTCCGGTTTCTGGACATAGGTTGGCTTCAAAATTGGTGCAGTGACACTTTTTTTTTTGACAACCAGCGAAATACGTGATTCATGTACGTGTATAAATGGATATTGGTACCAGACCAAATTTCCCAAACACAAAGTATGGTGGCTAAGAGAGGACTCACAAATCGGGCAAACATTCATACCCCTGTGTGAAAAAGTAATTTAAAACATTTAAAAGCGCAGTAGAATTCCAATCGATCCAGCAATGTTGGCTGCAATTGGACATCGTTTCACAGCAAAATAAAAATAAATAAAACTAAAAATGCTGACGGGCGGGTCTGAGGTGATTCAATGCCTTCAGTATTTTCGATTTAAAAAAAGGACGTTTTTTTTTTTTAGTTGTTTGGATAATTTGGCGCACTGTTGCCCAGGTTATTTTTTACTATATATGATTTTCAGAGCTGAGCTCTTACTTAGAAATTGAGTTGTGAGTAAAATGAGGCACCAAATGGGTTCTTACATGGAGCAGTACATTGCAGTAGTCATTAGCTTTGATGTTGTTTAGACCCACTATGCCTGGTAGATATGTCGTCTTGTCGTATGCTCTTGACAACTTGGTGTTTCTGTCAAGGTTTTCAATATGCTGCGTTTTGAAGGTTGGTTTAAGTACATACTAAACAGGGGAAAAAAAACATAATAATGTTTGTTATCATTATATGAAATAATTGGAAGGAACAACATTGATATTTCAGGGTTCTGCCCAGGAATTGTTTTAGTGCCGGGCCGTAGGCGTGTGATAATGGTTGCAAACAGCTTTGCATGTCCGGACGTACTTGTGTCTCGGGACTGGAATCCCGTGCCACAGAATGGGGGCGCGTTATTTTGAGCTATCCAGTATAGAAATGCTTCAAAAATCTGTCATCTTTTATTGATAATCTATGTTTGTAAAAGGAAATAGGCAAGTTTACTTTGAACAGTTGGAAAATGAGTGGCGGTTGGAAAAAACCCACAATTTTTGCCAGTGGTGGTCAGGGTTTCTGGCGCCGACCACCATGGGCAGAATCCTGGGTCCAATTTTATAGAGCAGCTAAACAGAGAATATTGCTAAGCAAATATATTGCTAAGCAATATAAAACAGACTACCAGCCAAAATGCGTACATTTTGTATGAAAGTTTGGCTGGTAACCAATGAAATCCGCTAAGCAAATTCTTCTGGTAAGTAATTTTATCTGCTAAGCAGCTCTACGAAATTGGCCCTAGGTATTTGGAAACGTATGAAAGTTTCATCACAAAAGGTGACAACATTAATTTTTGAGAAAACAACCAACCAACCAAGCAGCAGCATTTCCAGAGTCCGGCATTCTCCTGAGGATGATCAGAGCATACTGATCGAAACGTCGAGTTGTACCTCCAATTCTTTTCAGAACTAATTACTACTCAATTGAGATTCCACATGGTGTCACCGCAATTAGTCTTACAAACCAACCAACTGTTGCATGTTTTTTCTTTATCCCTCCTATGTACAGTGCAGTTGCCATAGAATTGTCAGACCTTTCAAAACCTTTCAAGATTGCTGTACTGAAGGGTTTTGAAAGGTGAGAAAACTCTCTGACAAAAGGGACCTATGAAAGGTTTCGAAAGGTGAAACAACTCTCTGAACAAACTGGTGTTGAAATGTTTCAATACCTTTCAAAGGGTATTGAAAGGTGTGGTTGTTCAGTAGCAACAAATTCTGGAGGGTTTTAAAGGGTTCATAATAATTGATAGCCATTTTGGACCGTAAGCAGATTTTGAAAGGTTTTGAAAGGTCAAACCATAGGAGGGTTAAAATATATTTTACAAAAAGTTGCCGGGCGGCGATTTTGTGTAAATTATTTTTTTATGTAAGATGAAAGCACTCTCAAAATTAAAATGATTGAAACTTGTAGCAACTTGAAGATAAATAATTTGTTTGTGCGATAATCTGGTGATTACCAATGTTGTACATTTAATTTGCTTAATAATTTAATTGTGAATGAGGGTCAGTCACATTATGGCTCACCGTTATATCTTCTAAAGATGAATCAATGATTTCATAATTATCTGGCAGGCAGTAGAACTTGAGAGTGTGTAGATTGAGGAAGACATGATGGTTGATCTGAACACTGTGGGTGTAGGCATGGGACTTTCTGCCTCGCCCTGTGGGGATGAAAAACAAATACATATATTAGGTATAAACTGATTATAAATATCTTGGTCAAATAGCATGGAATACAATGATTGTTGATCAAACACAGTCCTCTTGACTCTGCTGTGTTTACGAATACAGCATGCTGCATGTTGATTGATTTTGTTGATTCAGAAGGGCACCGTATCTAGCCAAGAAGACTATGGGGTTAAGGTTTAGAGCACTAGGAAAGTCAAATCATCACACAGGTCAAAACCAGTCAGTTAGACAAATACCCAGCAGGGACAAATTTGGCAGTTGATTCTTTTTGACCAGTGTGGCAAATTGGTGGACAATTGTGTCATGATTAAGAGGCCACAATCATGCTAAATGCAACAAATGTAAAAATCTGATTGATCTTGTTTGAGTGAGAAGAGAACAGACAATATGTTGTTCTTGGCGATGGATCTTGTTGCATTCAGCAGACTTTAAACTTCAACAACTGATGGATGTTGTTGCATTGAGCAGGGTGTCTAGCCAGTTATTGAAGGGTGTTAGGGCAGCTGCATAACTTGGACAACTGATGAATGTTGTTGCATTGAGCAGGGTGTCTAGCCAGTTATTGAAGGGGGTTAGGGCAGCTGCACACTTGGACAACTGATGAATGTTGTTGCATTGAGCAGGGTGTCTAGCCAGTTATTGAAGTGAGTTAGGGCAGCTGCACACTTCGACAACTGATGAATGTTGTTGCATTGAGCAGGGTGTCTAGCCAGTTATTGAAGTGAGTTAGGGCAGCTGCACACTTGGACAACTGATGAATGTTGTTGCATTGAGCAGGGTGTCTAGCCAGTTATTGAAGGGGGTTAGGGCAGCTGCACACTTGGACAACTGATGAATGTTGTTGCATTGAGCAGGGTGTCTAGCCAGTTATTGAAGGGAGTTAGGGCAGCTGCACACTTGGACAACTGATGGATGTTGTTGCATTGAGCAGGGTGTCTAGTCAGTTATTGAAGGGAGTTAGGGCAGCTGCACACTTGGACAACTGATGGATGTTGTTGCATTGAGCAGGGTGTCTAGCCAGTTATTGAAGGGGATTAGGGCAGCTGCACACTTGGACAACTGATGGATGTTGTTGCATTGAGCAGGGTGTCTAGCCAGTTATTGAAGGGAGTTAGGGCAGCTGCACACTTGGACAACTGATGGATGTTGTTGCATTGAGCAGGGTGTCTAGCCAGTTACAGAAGGGTGTTGGGGTTATTGTCTTACCCTGGAAGTACTTGCCACACACAAGACAAGCATACACATTGAGATGCGACAGCGAGACAGAACACAGCTTCTCAAAGTCAAAATCTAGAACTCTCCTAAATAAAATTATAATAAAAGAGAAAACAGGAAGTTTATATAGGAGCTTATCTGTTTATATCTGAAATCATCTGTCAGAATTCTTTAACCCTTGTATACACGCAGTCTCCAAAATGCCACAAAAACAAAAACTGCTAAGTACACAATGCTTTTTCTATGCATGCCTTAAAATATTGCATACTGTACACAAGAATGGTACATGGATACCCCAAAATGCCCCTGGGTCTGGGACAAAAACAAAGTGTTCTGACCTGCACACAGTATGTGTATACCCCAAGTTACTGCACTGGTTTATTTCAAGTTAGCCTTGTAATGAAACAACGCAGGTGGCTGCTTCATCTCTCTAAAGAGCCTTGGGGTATGCCATTAATCTTTAGATAAGAAAGTGTGTGCCTCAAAATGTCCCGGTATGGGTCCACTTTTTGTCCTAGCAATTTACAACTTTAAAAAGTTTGTTCAAAGGAGATAAAATTTTTTAAAAAGTGTTTTTAATCCCCATATGACTACAAGGGTCAAAATCAGTCAAAATATTGATATACTTGCCAAAGTATATCTAGTGCACTTAAAAGTCAAACCCCTGTCGAACCTTACGTGTAGTAAGTACATTTACAGGTCAAAATGAGTCGACCAATTTTGACTGGTAAAAGCATTGTCTGGTATTGTTCAGGGTGGTCAAAATGACAGTAAAAACCAGTCAAAAATTCCCCTGTGTGCAGATTTGGGTCAACAGTCAAACACGCAGTTGACTGGTTTTGACCATTATAGCAACTTGCCACTAAAGTTAACCTAAAGTAGGAAGGTTAAAGATAACTAAATGAATAATTATCATAATAATAATATTGGAGTCATATATTGCATGCAATCTATCATGATGTGATACTCTAAATGCTTTACAAACAGCTCCACTTCTTGATAGAATTGTTTGCATCTTCAATTTAAAGCCTCTGAATACAATTTGTAATCTCAAAAAAACATAAATAATCACAAATTAACCCCCCAAAAAATAACTTGGTGTAAAGTCGTTGATATTATTCAAACTTCCCTTGAATTACTTCTTTCTCAGGTGCTATCGTTAAATGAATAAAATAATTTCAAACCGGAAATATCACATTGGAATTAAAATGAACAATCTCAATGATTTTTCATTATTTTTTCTTGTTAATGACACAATAAAATAAGCTTAAACTTAACAGGTTATTTTTAGTACAAACATGATTCTTATGGATTGTTTTTTCAGACATTTTACCAAATGTGCACCCCGACTTTTACTTTAAAAAAACATAGCAGCTTGAAACTGAATGTTACCTGTTGATTGTATCCAGGTATGGACAGCTCCTACTTTTATCAACTGTGGGATCCTTCACTGCAGCTGGAAGATGATGAAATCAATATCAATATCAATATCAATATCAATTTGTTTTCATATTTTTTAGGCCTATGTTTTATCAATAAATATTTCAGCTTTATTGTCTTTATAACGTAATTAATCATGCTTTTTGGTAATTCCACAATTTCTTGGTAATTCCACAATTTCTATTTGTTGCCATCGTATTCGTAGTAAATCTGTTGTCACTTGCAGATATCTAGCTGTTGACACTTGGAAATGCCGGCAATGCTTCTTGACGCTGAATACTATCACTCAAACAACCATTTTAATGAATACAAAAATAACTGTAGTGTAGGCCTACAAGAATTAAATTTATCACGAATTGGCTACAATCACAATGTAACGTTAATGTCAAAACTAAAATCAATTACCAAATACACTGTTTTCTAGATACAGCCATTTAATTTATATCGTCTCACTTGCTATTTAATAAATAATAATTACAATGCCTTGCTTAAACTTACTTATTTCATCGTCACTGTCGGAAAAATCGTCTGGAACGTCAACGAGTTTACGTTTCAATCCTTTCGCTGCAGAAGCCGCCATGGTTGCAAAAGTAACCTTTTCCCCATATGACCATCATCCTTTGGTTCCCATCACAAGCACTTGGGGCGCATACGTGGAGGTCGATCATCATGAAGACGAGGTTAAACGCAAGATCAGAAGCATGCAAAGAAAAATAGCGCCCCCGGTCGTCCGGAGCAGTGCAGCATGCAAGGGAGATTCGGTCGGTCGGTCGGGCCGGTCGAGTAACTCTAGTTTCTTCCTCCATGCTATCCAACTACTGAGTTGTCTGTCTAGCCTTTATTTTCACTCCCGCTATATCCTGTGCTGTCTGCTCCCGTGTAACGCTGCCATTCTCTCTTATCTGATGTAATCTCTCCATCTTCTGTTCTGCCTCCCCTTTCCTCTTATGATCTCGTGGTCCAGTCAGAGTCCATTTCCAATCATGCGTTCTTGCTAGATATAAGGCCCATCGATCTCTATTTTCATAAATTTATTTCTCTTACTATGATCAGCAACCCACCAAAAGTTTCTAAAATCCCAAACTAGCTCCTCCTCATAGTCGGTAGTAAGGTCAACACTGACAAATTAAGGTGAAGATTAATTAAGGTGATGTATTAATTAATTAATTAATTTATTATTCTTTATTAGATTACTTATTTGTAACTGTGTTCTCATATTTATTTGTTTAATATTATTTAATATTTATTGGTTTTATTTCGTTTTCGTCTGGGCCAGGGATCAATTTCATATCATAGACCTGCTATAATCACACAAATTTACTGAGCATCGAAAAGTTATGCAAAAATAAATTACCAAACAAATTTTTACACAATGCATAACATTTCTTGTGGCAGGCTCTCAACTAAATTTTGATTAGTAGCAGTGGCGTAACTAGGGTCCAATTTTCAGGGGGCAGTAGGGGTGCACCACTTTTTCTAGGGGGGCATGTCAACACTTGAATCCTGCAGTCTCAAATAGGGACCTATTTTTTTTTCAAAATTCTGAATGGGGGAGGGGGGGCACCCGGGGGGCACAGACCTCGGCTGAGGGGCACGTGCCCCATAGTTAGGTCACTAATTAGTAGATAAATTTGCTAGGAGATAATTGTCTGCTTTAATATGGCAGCTTGGGGTCCACGGAACACGGGCCAGCCCCCTCAGCCGCAAGGCTCACTGCTGCCATCACCAAGGCAGAACAAGTGCAAAACCCCTGAACTAAAATGTACCCACTGTAGTAGTTTGAGTTTGGCCCCCGTTCAAAATTTCTGGGTACTTCTGGCTACGCCTGTGCTTCCAAGACAAAAGGCTCTCGGCCAACCCCTTGAGAGGCGCGCTAACTAACTCAGTAGCTAGGCTGGCAAATCATCAACTTTTGAAGAATGCGATTACAACCGTTGGCGGCGCTATAACAAATCCAAAAAAAGTCTGGTGGTCTAGATTGATCAATTTGGAATAGTGTCCAGACTGCATAAATATATATATCGTTGTTGCGCGCGTGGTAATTGCATCATGTGACGTACGTGGACACGAAACATTTTCACGTGAATCAAATGCTTGATTCTACCGTAATGTCAATGACATGAATATGAAGCAAGGCATGGGAGGGATACATGTATCAGACGTGGGGTAAGATAATCGATGATCGATGGTCAAATATTTAGTTATTTCATAAGTGGTAGTATCAAATAAACAACATTTGGATGACTGTTGTACTTTTTTCAAAATGTTATTTTATTCGAGTAACGAATAAAAGACTAGTAGGGCCTACTTAGTAGTAGTAGTAGTATGTTAGGCCCTAACGTTAAAAAATAAAAGTAAACATTTACAGGCATGACACTGTCATTTGACAGGACCAATCATAGAGAAAGGACACAAGAATCATGTTGTATTAACTTTTTAGCCCTATTTTAATAATAATTAATATATAACTGTTAATGTTACATGGTTACCACATTACAGAACCAGAGATTTGATGGCAAATCAACCCAGCAATTGGGTCATCCCCCATAGGCCTACTACTATACAAGGCGTCGAGGCCTACATCATGACATCTCGATCTAATTTAGGCGTCAATAATAATAATAATAATAATAATAATAATAATAATAATAATAATAATAATAATAATAATAATAATAATAATAATAATAATAATAATAATAATAATAATAATAATAATAATAATAATAATAATAATAATAATAATAATAATAATAATAATAATAATAATAATAATAATAATAATAATAATAATAATAATAATAATAATAATAATAATAATAATAATAATAATAATAATAATAATAATAATAATAATAATAATAATGATAAAGATTTGTAGTGGGGTTTTACTATGAATGATGACAGTGAGTAAAAATAGCTGACAACATGTGAAATATGGCTAAATACTTAGAGGAAGCATAAATGTGATATCAACTTTTTTTTTGGAATTTTTAAAAGCTTTTTTACTATGAAAAAATGTATACTTTTAAACTTGACAAACGTTAACTTTTTATGGCGGCCATTTTGCCTCTTCCCTGTATAGCCATGTTATATGTGCAGAAATGGTACAGTCCTATGTGCATCACCAAACAAGGAAAAGGCAAAATGTTAACGTTTGTCAAGCTTAAATTAACATTTTTTCATGGTAAAAATACTTTTAGAAATTTTCCCAAAAAATTATTTATATATCACATTATTAAAGGCCGGTTCATACTTCACGCGAATGCGAAGTGAAATTCGTGACGTCGACAATGGTTCACAGCAAATATTCGCGGCAAAGGTTAGCAAAAGTTGAACACATTTCAACTTGCGCGAATTTTCCGCCGCGAATTTGATGACGTAACATTCGCTTAGCATTTGCTTTCGCGTGAAGTATGAACCAGCCTTAACACTTCCTCTAGGTATTTGGCCATATTTTACATGTTGTTGTAAGCTATTTTTACTCATTGTCGTCGTTTATGTAGGCCTTGATGCCGAATCCAGTCCTTGACGCCTTTTAGTATGACCGCAGCAATTTGATGCCACTAGTTATATTGAGAGACCAACCTGACAAATAAAATCTGTCCTTTCAATTTTCAAGGTTTATCGCAAAAAGCACTGAAGCAACTGCCGCAAAGCATACTGGGATACAATTTGGGGCATCTGTTTGGCTCGGCTTGTGTGACATCAATAATATTTTGTTTGTTCACACAGCACGCGGTGGCGCTGTTGCACCCACAGACATCCCACGATTTCTTGCGGCTGCTATTTGCAATAAACCTTATTAATCTTAAAGTGACTGTGTTCATCTTAAACTAGGACACCAATTCCATACCCCGCTGAAAGTCTGCTCTGATTCTGACAATGATTATTGTCCCTTTAATAAGTTAAGAAACCATCCTTTCGAGAGTGTGCACAGTGTACACATACACGTATGTGTACTCATCGATGTCATCTGATCATTTTTTATTTTTAGTAATCAATTCAAGATATTGACAATGATACATGTAGCCTAATATTGTGATGAAGTTCAAAAAGTAACACGTTTAAGACGATGGATGCACTGAGGCCAAGATTGTCACTATTTGGATAACCTTATGCACGGGCGTAAATCCTGGGGGGATGGGGGGATATATTCCCCCCCCCCCCTTTTTGGACCGGGAGGGATGTCCATAGGAGCACCCCCCCCCCCCAGAATTTTCCATGCGTTGAAAAAAATATATAATAAAAATACACCTGTATGCAGAACTTCAAGCTATACCGTGCACCCAAATTTCATGCCCCCCACTTTTCATCGCAGATTTACGCCAGTGACCTTATGTGGGTATATGGAAAATTCACGTTTGACAAAGGTTGGTTGTGAGGGAGCACAAGTGGAAGGGACGGGGACGGGGACAACGGGACAACAGTTAATATTTATGGCCAGTGTAAGAAAGTGGTAATATTCTGTAATGAAGTTTGTGCACACACTGTAATTTGTGATATATCCAGCAGGCTGTTGATTAATCAATTGGCTATTGTTTCATAATTAATTTTGACACCTTTTTACTTCTGATGACCAGTTTTTTTGTGGAATATCTCATCTCGAAGTATATATATATATATATATCCCTTTCTAATAGGAAATTATCAATGTTCCAATGAAAAGAAAAATTTCTGGAAAATGCCGCTAAAACACGGACGATACATCTTTAACGTTTCTAAATATGAAATCAACTAGACACACTAAAAGTGCTTATATTGATAAGATGATATACCTATGTATATGACATAAAACACAATAAAGGGGGCCACTTTCCTACCGTCACGTTAGCAGTTTTTCTAATGGTTGTAATATTTTTTTTAATATCTGAAACCACCCAAAAAAGAATTTCAACATTTGAATAGACATGCATGCTTATCCTAAAGATAATTTGAGTTGATTATTACTATTATTTTTTTAATTACCCTAAAATTTCCATCAACAAATGGACGGAAAAGTGAGGTAACATTTTCCGTCCAATTTTTATGGAAATTTGAGGGTAAAAAAATAAATAAAAAAATAATAAAATAAAATAAATCAACTGAAATTAGTTCTAGTATAAGCCTGCATGTCCATTCACATGTTGAAACACTTTTTTTGGTCGGTTTCAGGTACTTAAAAATAAATAACAACCATTGGAAAAACTGCTAACGTGATGGTAGGAAAGTGGCCCCCTTTATTGTGTTTTATGTCTTGTATTGATTTCAGTCGTGACTGTTCACAGTGACACCATGTAGAAATTCTCTTTTGAGTAGTAAATAGTTCTGAAAAGAACTGGTTGGTTACAACTCAACGTTTCAATCGGTATGCTCTGATTGTCTTCAGGAGCATACTGATCAGAGCACACTGATCAAAATGTTGAGTTGTAACCAACCGGTTCTTTTCAGAACTATTTACTACTCAAACAGAGAATTTCTACATGGTGTCACTGCAAACAGTCTTTACTTTTCCTTTTCACCATGCAAAGCTACAAATCTTACTACATGGTGTCACCGCAAACAGTCTTTATCCTTTTCACCATGCAAAGCTACAAATCTTACTACATGGTGTCACCGCAAACAGTCTTTACTTTTCCTTTTCACCATGCAAAGCTACAAATCTTACTACATGGTGTCACCGCAAACAGTCTTTATCCTTTTCACCATGCACAGCTACAAATCTTACTACATGGTGTCACCGCAAACAGTCTTTACTTATCCTTTTCACCATGCAAAGCTACAAATCTTACTGCATGGTGTCACCGCAAACAGTCTTTACTTATCCTTTTCACCATGCAAAGCTACAAATCTTACTGCATGGTGTCACCGCAAACAGTCTTTACTTATCCTTTTCACCATGCAAAGCTGCAAATCTTACTGCATGGTGTCACCGCAAACAGTCTTTACTTATCCTTTTCACCATGCAAAGCTACAAATCTTACTGCATGGTGTCACCGCAAACAGTCTTTACTTATCCTTTTCACCATGCAAAGCTACAAATCTTACTGCATGGTGTCACCGCAAACAGTCTTTACTTATCCTTTTCACCATGCAAAGCTGCAAATCTTACTGCATGGTGTCACCGCAAACAGTCTTTACTTATCCTTTTCACCATGCAAAGCTGCAAATCTAACTGATTGATTTATCTGTTATTACAGATAATATCCATTTCCAAGATGGATCCGTTCCGGAGAAACTTTCCAGTTGATGATGAGGAGGGGATGGATTACTACGACAGTGAAGAGGAGAGAAGACAGTATTCCAGCGACGATGACATATGTGAGATAGAGGAGGCTCTTCTTCAAAGGATACACTATGCTGAAGACTATCAGGAGGACCCACCCCCCAGGGAGGAGAGTGGGGACAGTTTAATCTCACAGTGCATTACAGACAACTTCTCCGATATCAAGGTTGTGAGTTTGGAGAGAAATGGTGCTAAATTGGAACAGACCGATAATGAGTCGAGAGTTTCAGAAAGTCTGGAGGTTGCTTCTGGTGAAGTTGAAAACCTGACAAAAATGAGAAGGAAAACGAAATCTCAGATTATCAGCGTTGAGTCGGAATCTCAAGAATCTTCTGATGATGCTAAAAAGAGCAAAAAAGATGAAAAAAAAAGAAAGAAACTCCTGAAAACTCAGCGTGATGCCGAGGAGAGTTCCGTGACTGCTTCAGGGACTGATTCTGATTCAGAAAGAGATTCCAAATATAAAACTATATCAAAGTCTAAGAAAAAATCTACTGAAATCTCAGATAATGATAATGATACAGAGATTAGCATCATTGAAATCAGCTCAGACAGCATCGAACTACTAAGCAAGCAAAGCGAAGACAATTGTGAAGTTATTTCAATTTCCAGTGGAGATAGTGATGTGGAACTTGTTTCGAACCATGTGGCGCAAATTCCTGAAGCACCAAACGATGCTAAGACAGTCCCACCAACAACAAAACGACAGTGGAGGAAGTCTCAAGGGATGCCAGAGAGTGGCGTACCAAATCAAGGAATGACCTCTAAGAAAGTGGAAATCAAACGGCCTGTCGACATGGAGTTGAAACTCATTTTAGATACAATCAAGGAGAATGCGAGTGATCAGTCAAGCGAGGATAAGATAGCGGATGCGATGGTGATTGAATCGCTCAGCGAAGATGAAGCCTTGAATGTTCATTATACTCATCAACAGGTGAGTCCAAACAAAGTCACTTCAAAGATTTATGCATTGGTAAAACCTATACCTCCATGTAAAGTCTATACCTCCATGAAGTGTGCCACCCATGTACTAACCTAGTCCATGGCATAGTACTCCAAGAACAATGGATTTGGCCCATTCGTGACGTTTTGTTCCACAAACAGACGCGCAAGGTCTCAAAAAGAAGCAGTGCAGTTTGGGTGACTTAACTGGTGTGACTTAACAGAACTGTATATCGCGCGCATTTGGAGTACAGTGCTGTGGTATGGACTACAGCAGGCAGGCACACTTCATTGTAGTTAACCCTCCTACTGTTTGACCATTTGAAACCATTCAAAATTTCCACTTACCAAAATGCCACTCGTTAAGTCTGAGAAACAACAAGCTCATAGATCTAAGAACAGGTATCAGAGCCACTCGTTAACTCTGAGAAACAACAAGCTCATAGATCTAAGAACAGGTATCAGAGCCACTCGTTAAGTCTGAGAAACAACAAGCTCATAGATCTAAGAACAGGTATCAGAGCCACTCGTTAAGTCTGAGAAACAACAAGCTCATAGATCTAAGAACAGGTATCAGAGCCACTCGTTCAGCCCGGGATACAACTAGACTAGTATGTACAAGAGCTAGGCTGGTCTCCGCAGGTGAAATGATGTTATCTGTAGTTGGTCCCCAACTATTCAACTCGGGGAGGCAAACAGTTTTGATTGTTTTAATCCTGACCCCCTACAGGTATTTCACAGGTACCCTGCTGAAGACAACACAATGCAGAAACGGGCTGCTCAATGTAACAAGATTCACCAGCTAGAACAATGGTTCTTTTGTTTAAATTTGTAGCATCTTGTTGCATTGCACATTTTTTTAATTTTTTTAATTTATTTAACAAATTTTTTTTTATAAACTTTATTGCTCCATAAAAGGAAATTACGATACTCGCACATATCAAAAATACAAAAATACATAGAACTATATTCATATTCACAATTGGTTAGGGTTAAGGCAGGTCTCAAGACTGTTCTGAAGTTTTAATTATGTAAAGTTTTAACTTTGATGTACAATTCTTAATTGTTATGTGCTTGTATTGTTCTATGTCCAAGAGCATGATTTCAAGTGATGAGGCTTTACAAATATTTTAATTTGTATTATTAACCCTAACTCCCTAAGCATTGTTACTGAACAATAAAAATCCTTCAGAATCCTCCAACTGCCTTTGTTGTCTAGGGAGTTAGGGTTAACCCTCCTACTACTATAACTTTTTATAAGGGTCAAAATCAGTCAAAATGTTTACTTGCAAAGGTACATGTATATCTAGTGCAATTAAAAGTCGAACACTGTCAAACCTTTTGTGTAGTAAACTTGTACATTTACAGGTGAAAGTGAGTTGACCATTTTTGACTGGTAAAAGCATTGTCTGATATTGTTTAGGGTGGACAAAATTACAGTAAAAACCAAAAATGCCCCTGTGTGCACATTTGTGACCTGTCACCACAAAATGAGCTTAAAGTCGGAAATTTAAACAATTGAGTTATTGGTATTTCTGGATTCAGTAGAACAAGAGCTTTCCAATGATATAACACTTGGGGTTACAGCGATTTCCCCTAGACCACCAGAGGGGGATTTGCAGCTTTCAAGTTGTTTGTCAGAACACGATAAAAGCTACAGTGTACCAACGAAATTGGCCTGAAATTGAGGTTTTTAATTGTCTGATCGAACTGAAAATTTGGAATTCGATATAAGGAGATTTACAAATTGCAAATATAATAACAAATTAAAATTAGACCTCCCCTCCGATTTTTCACTTTTCCTGCTGTACTGTGAATTGGTATAGTGCGACTTTATGCTCATTTCGTTGTAACAGGTCACATTTGGGTCAACATTCAAAACAGGCAGTTGACTGGTTTTGGCCTTTATAGCTACTTGCCACTAAAGTGCAGCTCTAGTAGGAGGATTAATTGTTGTTTGGTCAAGGTTAGATCATCAGTTTTATCAACTGCATCTGAGATTATTTGCCGGTCATTTTTACGTTATGCTAATTTTGTTTCATCGCCATTTCAGCGTTATTTTAAAGTGTATTGATATACCTATTTTTAGATTGTAAATGTGATGCTAGATTTATTAATGTTGCAAATATTTTCCTTGCATGTGGTTTTTAACAATTTGTCTTTTTTATCCTCCTTAAACTTAGTTCTGTGTTATTGGT
Organism: Zoroaster sp. YZ-2022; assembly: GCA_029582265.1. Taxonomy (NCBI): domain Eukaryota; kingdom Metazoa; phylum Echinodermata; class Asteroidea; order Forcipulatida; family Zoroasteridae; genus Zoroaster; species Zoroaster sp. YZ-2022. The sequence continues at coordinate 15,892,508 of CM055824.1, forward strand.
GGTATTTGTATTCTGTACTTTTATTATATTAATATATTTTGTATTATAAATTAGGTTTTTGTGTATTGGTAGTTTTTAAGTATAAATTGATTTGGTGTACCAGTGTATTTTATGTTTGTTAAGCGCCTAGAAGCTTTTGCGTTATGCGCTATACAAGTTCACTATTATTATTATTATTATTATTAAGGTGTTTGTGTCCTTGAGCAAGATACTTAAGCATACCTGCTTCTCTCCACCCTGGAGTATACACTGTAAATAAAACTAAATCATCAATAGATAAACAGGGTCTGGACAAAGAAGAAGATCAAAGCCGTGCACAGAACACTAATTTTTTAACTGAAAGAGTTTCAGGGGTGTGATTTGTCAGGATTATTACGGATTTTTGGATTTTTACAAATTGTGATCCTCTGGATGTTAAAGTTTTAAGCAATAAAGGAAAGCAAAGCAAACGCTCAGAACTATAGATTTCAACCCAGCGGGCCCCAATACCCCTAGCAAAATTTATGTGGATTTTTCAAAACTGCCCAATCATACCCCTGGAATTTAGAGGACATCCAAACAAGAAGACATGTGTGTTAGTGGAAACAAAAACATTATTGTTCATGTATCTTGTGTCATGAATCCTACAGAAAGGGCGTTATTGTGAGCAATGGAGAGGTAGTCAGTGTTACAGCTGCGCTGAGTACGGACACATGAGCAAAGACTGTACAATGCCAAGAGTAAGTCATTATAGCTATGCTGGAAAAGCACTTCCTTACTACAATCAATGCAATTTTTGAAATAACCCATTCAGGCCACTCCAAGCCATTAGCTGTTGCCAGTGGCCTCCTATGGTTACCCTTGTGAGATTGCAGGGTAAAGTGGTCTCCCATTGATACATTGCAGGCCATACTAATATGTTCAAACATTTACAGTGGCCTTGGGTGGCACACAGTTGATTTTGTAAGATTACTTGGAAAGGACAGCAGGCTTGTACATGTATGTACTGAAGGTTGCTCAAGAACAGAATTTAGTGGTTGGGAGTGGCTTCAATGTGTAGGAGGGTTAAAAACACAGGATATATTTTTATTGCCCTCACCTGACGGATCAGTTTTCTGTCTTTGATGTTACAGACGTACATTTAACATCAATTTCAGCTGCAAAAAGCAAACTCATTTTAGTGTTGCTCATTCTATTAAGTTAATGGAGAACTGAACAAATTAAGGCAAGCTACCCTTAAGTTTTTGTGAGATAAGTCGAAACACACAAATCAAACAGTTTACTTTTTTCCATGCATGCGACAATGGATTTTTATATTGCTTCTTGAAAACTTTGGGTGCCCTACCAAAGTGTTTCATTACTGGGCACCTCAGAAAAGCAGCCCGATATACTTTTAACCCTCCTACTACTACAAAGGTCAGAATCAGTCAAAATGTTGATATACTTGCCAAGGTATATCTAGTGCACTTAAAAGTCAAACCTTACATGTAGCAAGTACATTTACAGGTCAAAATGAGTCAACTGTTTTTGACTGGTAAAAGCATTGTCTGGTATTGTTGAGGGTGGTCAAAATGACAGTCAAAACCAGTCAAAAATGCCCCTTCAGGTAATGGGGCAACTTGCAAACAGTACCCTTGGGCACAAACGCCTAATTTCTCCCTTCGTTACTTTGTCGGCCATGATCCATTTTCCTCATTGAATGAACATAATGAATGCAAACAAAATGAATGCAGACAAAGATTAGTCGTTAACCCTTTTATGACTGCAAGGGTCAAAATCAGTCAAAATGTTGATATACTTGCCAAGGTATATCTAGTGCACTTAAAAGTCAAACCTTACGTGTAGCAAGTACATTTACAGGTCAAAATGAGTCAACCGTTTTTGACTGGTAAAAGCATTGTCTGGTATTGTTGAGGGTGGTCAAAATGATAGTAAAAACCTCTATAGCAACTTACCACTAAAGTGCAGCTGTATAGTAGGAGGGTTATTAACCATTTTGGGCGTGGTCACACATGATAAGGTCATATTACCGTTGCTGCTGTATAAATGAGCTAACTAGGTCACCGATTCAGTGCCCTGTTGAAAGTCTGCTCTGATCGTGACGATAGTGTCCCTTCAAGGCTCTAGAATTCAAAACTACATGTTTTTTGCTTTAACCCTCAATTGGTCTTACTTTTTTCTTTCAGAAACAAAAGGTTGTCACGTGTGTGCTGTGTGGTACCCAGGGTCATAATGACCGCCAGTGCCCCCAAGCACTGTGCTTCATCTGCAGTGAGGTTGGGCACCAGATTAGAGAATGTCCCAATAAGAAACTCCGGTATATGACTTGTCATCGCTGTTGCATGCAGGGACACTCTGCACAGGTACATGGGGCCTGTTTTTTTTTTTTTTCCCCCGAACATATCTGGATCTCGATCACCAGACAGTCCGTACGGTTTAGACAGCTTACTTATCCGGATCCTGTATTTGCTGATCCTGCTCGTGCTGTGGATATGTGAGATCCAAGATGGTGCAAACAAAAATAACAAGGCGAAAATCATTACAGAATTCATAAAATCAACATGAATAACCTAAAAAGCTTCTTGAAACTATTTATTTGAAGGTCAAAAAACTGATCATTGCTATCGAATGATATCTAAAACAGCTTGTCACTGCAAATTTTTTTAATTTAGCAGATGGATTCTGCCGCGGGCACAGTTCAGCCGTAGTCTGGTACTCAGCCGTATACATGTGTACAACAGGCATTTTCTAGTGGCTGAGTTATGACATGGATTTGATCCCAAAAAGTTTGTTTGTTTTCGCACTGTTCAATATCACATGGTCCTGACCTGTGATCTTGTGTGAAACAAACACGCCCTTGGTAAAGAGATCCTTTGTTATTATCTACTCTGTGCATGAGCTGTTGAGGGCGCTATGTGTTTAGATCACTGCAGATTAATAGGGCAACAAAACATTGTATCAACATAATTGCAGTGGATTGCATATGCGTGCGATTTTCATGCAGGTTAAAATCCTGCTCTTTTCTTTATACACTCCAAAAAAATTATTTATATCAGTTTTTGATTATAAAATATCATCATCATCATCATCATCATCATCATCATCATCATCATCATCATCATCATCATCATCATCATCATCCGTTCATGCCACTGCAGGCAGATGGCCACCACAAACTCTTCCATTTCTTACGGTCTAGTGCTATCCTATAAAATTTTAGTCTAAACATTCATTTTGTTTTGTTCTTTATAGTTTTGTCCAGATAGATGGAGACAGTATCATCTAACGGTAAGTTTAGAAATGAAATTAACAAAAAGAAAGTGCTTTCTTTTGAGTCAAAATCTCGTAAGAAATTGTTTTTACAATATCTAGAACTAGGACAAGCTTACAAGGCCTCCTTAACCCTCCTACTGTTTGACCATTTGAAACCATTCAAAATTTCCACTTACCAAAATGCCCATTGGTTTTGTACACACATGGTGATACCGTTTGAACAGTGTTGGTAGCAAGCTTTACTACCATTCAAATCCATTCAAATGCATAGAGGGTCCATTGATTCACCACTTAGAAGTATCCAAACAAGGTTTTGTATTAGCTGTACCACTTGGAAAGATCCAAACAAGGTTTTGTATTAGCTGACCTACCATTCAAAACCATTTAGGGGAATCAATACTGTACACAGTTATTTCTCCATTCAAAACCACAAAAGCGAATGGTTTCAAATGGTGGATCAACTTGTATGAAAAAGGTACCAGAAGTAGGAGGGTTAATACAATGAGTCCCAAAATATAGGTTTCATGACAATTATTGGGTGTACACATCGACAATCAACATCCAAAATTGACTTGTTGTACAAAGTTTAATGAAGAACAGTAATTCAAAATAGTAGTTGTTGACCTTACGTTTTGAACCTACAGTACATGTAGCAGGTTCATTCTCAAAGGCAAGTGGATCATATACAAACATGTACACACACTCATGGTTTCCAAGGCGACAGAGGACCTTTATTGTTCTCTTCTATTGTTCCCATTGTGTTTTGAACTTTTTGAAGCAATCTCCATTGGTTTTGTACACGACGTCCTTCCGAGGACCTCTGAAAACAAAGATCCGGCAACCGAGGACCTATTGTTCCCTGTTAGTGTTATAAATCCTTGGTCGATTTGCAGTGCAAGTACACATAATTAAACATACCTGTATGTGTTACATAGCCTATTTGGGCATTCTTTTGTTCTCGTGTAGTTAAGAAAAACACTTTTTTTCGAAACATTTCCATTTGCACTGAAGATTCTTTTTGGAGCAGATTTTGTCTTGGTCTTTCAATTAAAAATCTACTCCACTGTGTAACAGATAACGACATATACTTAAATGCTTCCTTTTTGAGAAAATTGAGATTTCTAACTCATTAAAACCTTGTTTGAAAGTGTGTCCATATAACATCTCAAGAACCTGACATCTTTTGTTCTCGGGTCCACATAGGGTTTGTAATACTTGTGGGTAGAAATTAGTCAGGCGTGAAAGAAAAACAATACTCATTGTTCCTTTTATTATTTTTTTCACTGTTGCATAAAATTCTTCCTTGCACAGACGGAGCCAGGAAATATTATTCAGTATAATTTCTCGGAAGGTGACCATCGAGCATCTGTGAATGGAAAGGTGTACTGCTATAACTGCAGTGAGGAAGGCCACTTTGGACATGTAGGTATTCTCTTTGGCGAACCACTATCCACAGTCCTCCAAAATCCATTTCCTGGGAAAAATTACCGATGGGGTCTTGGCTATGAACGGACTGAGAAAGGACCAAAACAAAGGCAAGATCCTTTATGGCATGTGACCCTGACCCCATTATCATGCAGTAAAGATCAAGTGCCAAATATTTATTCACATTCATTAACCCTAACCACCCCCAAACCATTCAAACTCCAACAGCAGGGTTTGTTGGATTTTGATGGACTTGCAGAGATGCCAACATACACGATTTGGGCGTAGCAAATACGATTTTGAGCCGTGAATACGACTCTACGATAATACTTCATTGAAATACGCTAAACAAGCCGCCCAGTATAATTGTATATAGTTACAATACAAGCAAACAATGAATGAACTATTAAGTGGAAATAAAAATGATGAAAAATAATTTTAAAAATGAAAAAACAAAACAACCTTTTAAATATAAACCGCAGTGGTGGTAAAAAGCGACGATAGCGGGATTAGAATTCACACGATTATGTACGTATCACACACAAGCGCGAGCGCGCTGGATGGATTCGACTGCCTAGCTACCTACCACGTGTACCCTGCCTGTACATCTGTACATTATTTGCAAGATCGTACCCATTGATCTCTATTACATAATGGGGAATAATGAGCATTCTCCACTAAACCCAGAAATGAACCAGTACACGCTAAATAATTATACACAATTAAACCATAATTTGCATTGTGTTGGTCTTATTTCGCACCATGTGTCTGTCACAATTTTATAACATAAATTGTGCATATCACCTTTAACAATTCTATACATAATCATTAATCTTTGATAATTCCATCGCTCACCATTTTTAATACATTCTTATTAAGTTTACAATAGGACTACTAAAGAAACCATCGTGATAGTAGCCGGCTACGAAAACTCGAATCTCTGTGAGAAAATTGAGAACGTAGTTTGGCCCCATGCTAGCTATCTCATGTCAACCTGATGATTGGATTCTTCTAACTACAACCCCACTCCAGAGTTATTACGATTTTAAAATTTAACACGTCTAGTTGTGGTGCGAACCAACGTGAAGTGAAGCTCACACCCTGAAATAATCCGACTCATTCCTGATTACGTAACGTGGAGAAACCAAATATATGCTAATTCGCCAAGGGCGCTCAACCGCATATATTATCGTTACCCGTGGGGAATGAGGTTGTCTGTGAGGTAGCTTGTGTGTACACGTGTACATGCGCGCATAATTGTGCTCGCGCACGTGCATTACCTTTTAATTTCTCGAAACTTCTTTGCAAGTGCGACTTCAGTGTCAGGCATGCAGGCACTGCTTACTGCGGAATTCTGCGCTTACGCCGCATAGAATCACACGCTTTTTATGGCGCCGTAAGCGCAGAATTCTGTGTGGTAAGCAGCGCCATGAAATTGGGCCCAGGTGAGCTAGGGCTAGGCTAGGCCTAGCTAAGGCTATTAATTTGTTATTTGCCTTCGAGACCCCAAGAAAGAGAACAGTTAGTATTATAATCAAAATTTCTAACGTGACTGATGCATGGATTACTAATTCGGAAGATCATTATTGTGAGCTTTTTAAGATAAGATACGTCTAGCATTGTTATAATTTCATAATTTTTTCATTGAGTATTTTCCTCCAATTTACTCTGCCCCCGGTCCCACTACCGCCAGCGGGGTTCACACCGAGTGCGGCGCTGACATTGCCCAAAATCCGGACATGCATTTTTTAGCGTTATATTTTTGCGATTTTGTTTTTTTCAATAGATGCTACTCTTTTTTAGAATTCAATGTTGGCATCTCTGGACTTGGTACTGTATAGCCCAGACAGGGATACTTTGCATGGGGCCAGGTGTCCCAATTTCAGCTAAGTCCAACAGTTGGGTGGTAGTGTTTGTGCATGGTGTTGGATTTTGGCGGATTTAGGAAGGTTCTTAGCCAAAATAGCTAGGGGGTTAGGGTTAATGTCAAAACTAATTTGTCTTTGTTGCAAAAAAATCCCAGAAACTGTTTCTACCATGTATCTGGGGCCACAAGAGCGGTTGGCATTTATTTAAAACAATAAAATGCATTTCTGCAACTTTTTTATACAATATAAAAACATCAAAAGCATATAGTAAGATTTGCAGTGACACGTATGTAGTGAGGATTCTGAGAACAACCTTTGGTTAACCCTCCTACTACTGCAAGGGTCAAATCAGTCAAAATTTTGATATACTTGCCAAGGTATATCTAGTGCACTTAAAGGCCAAACACTTTCAAATCTTATGTGTAGTAAGTACATTTACAGGTCAAAATGAGTCAACCATTTTTGACTGGTATTGTTCAGGGTGGTCAAAATGATAGTCAAAACCAGTCAAAAAATGCCCCTGTGTGCACATTTGGGTCAACAGTCAAAACAGGCGGTTGACTGGTTTTGACCTGTATAGCAACTTCCCACTAAAGTGCAGCAATAGTAGGAGGGTTAATTAACTCAATGTTTGCCGGAACTGTGGTGCTGCAGGGGTTTAAAGGGACAATCATTGTCCTTGTTTAAGATGAACACAGTTACACAGTTACACAGTTACACAGTTACACAGTTACACAGTTACACAGTTACACAGTTACACAGTTACACAGTTACTGGCTCATTTATGCAGCAGCAACGGTGATATTATCACGTGGGATATTATTTTCAGTCGCTGAGTTAAATCTAAAACTAGCACTCCGATTCCATGCCCTGTTGATCTTGTCAGTATTGTCCCTTCAAGGAAAACATGTAATAACGGTTTTTCATTGTTTTCACAAATCATGAGCACTATTGTGATGAAACTTTCACAGGTTAGTTTTATGATATATGTGATGCGATCTGGGAAAACCCGTCGGATGTCGGCAAACTTGTTTTGAAGATAATGGCAAAATAGTCCCCCAATTTTTGTTGTTGACAATTTGAGTTTTTTAACTGTTAATATCCAAATGATCATTCTTGAAAATATTAAATAAAAAATTCCATCGTTTTAGATGTAAAAACATATGATGATAGATAATTAAAAAGCCGTCTTTGTTTTTCGTTTCCGCCATTGTTTTTTAAGGACAGCGGCAGTTATAACTTCCCGAGAGCATAACTCAAGTTATAGACAACCTAGAATCATGAATAAAACAGTTTTGAAAACAGCACAGTGTCCTCGTTAATTTGATGTATATAACACAAAAATGACAAATTTCACCATGTGAAGGGTTTTCCCAGATCACATCACATATTTCTTGAAAACAAACTAGACGGTTGAAAAGAACAAAGAAATTCCTCATTTATCTCCCCAAGGAATGCTTGGGAGAGCCAATGGATAGATACACTCCCTTGATCCTCCCGTACGTCGTCAGGTATGATTTTATACCCAAGAGATTTTGGAATGTGCAGCTGGACCAAACGGGGTCAAGTGTCAAGCCTGAACCTGTGAAAGAAGAGAGTGGAGCGCCCTCTACTGATAACAATCAGGGAAAGACGGCAAAGAGAAAACGAGAGCTTAATGGTGAGTGGAATTATAAGAGTGTGTCATATCAGGCCTGTGATTCCTCAGGATTTTTCCTGATTTTAGGATGTTTTACAAATCTCCCTTTGCCTCAAAATTTTCTTGAAAGAAGAGAAGTAGCCAGTAAGAAAAGAAAGAAATAGTCTGTATTGTTTCCAAACCTCTAGTTTCTTGTTTGTGGGGATGTGGAGAGTCTGTAAATCCTCCAAAACATCCAGGAGGTTCAGGGGGCTTTGTCCATTAAACCAAAGGGAGACGCAGGCACGCTACTCATTTTGTGTACAAAATAAAAAGGTTTATATGAAAAAGGGCAAAACGAAGACAATAATGGTTAGAAAATTCAAAATGAAGTATTAAAATGAATAATGAACACTTAAAGATGTATCACCTTTTATTAACGGAAATGTTTTTTTCATTGATGGTTTCTTATTAGGAATACAGATACTTTAAAATGAGATACTTCACAAACTAGTTTGTCAGAAGCTTGGTTTGACAGTAAAAAGTGCACAATTGAATTCAAATGTTCTTTCCCTTTAACCCTAACCCTCCCAATTCCTCCAAAATCCTCTTTGCTAAAGTGAAGGATTTTGAAGGATTGAGGTTACATGCTACATGCTCTTTGCTAAAGTGAAGGATTTTGAAGGATTGAGGTTACATGCTACATGCTCTTTGCTAAAGCGAAGGATTTTGAAGGATTGAGGTTACATGCTACATGCTCTTTGCTAAAGTGCAGGATTTTGGAGGACTGAGGTTATTAGGCATACTTAGGTGTTTCCATGGTACATGTACATCCATGTTTGTTGTGGTGATTGCAAGGTCAGTGCTTTGGTCAGTGGACACTGTTTATTGCTCCATGCATGCAGGTAGGGTCCCTGGCCATGTAGGGTCCCTGGCCATGTACATGTATCACAGATTAGAAACACATGTGTGCATACAGTGTACATGTCATGTGCTTGCTTTACTACTGAAGGATTTTGGAGGATTCAGGTTATGTGTAAGCAAATGGGCCTAGGGAGTTAGGAAGGATTCATGTTATGTGTAAGCAAATGGGCCTAGGGAGTTAGGAAGGATTCAGATTATGTGTAAGCAAATGGGCCTAGGGAGTTAGGAAGGATTCAGGTTATGTGTAAGCAAATGGGCCTAGGGAGTTAGGAAGGATTCAGGTTATGTGTAAGCAAATGGGCCTATAGGGAGTTAGGAAGGATTCAGGTTATGTGTAAGCAAATGGGCCTAGGGAGTTAGGAAGGATTCAGGTTATGTGTAAGCAAATGGGCCTAGGGAGTTAGGGTTAATAAACATGCATTACCATTCAATATTTTGGGTTGATTTTGAAAATCACTCCAAAGTAAATTATTATACAAATTATTATACAAATTTTTATATTATTATATAATAACAAATAAACATACTGATCGAGATGTTGAGTTGTAACCACCAGTTGTAACCAAATCAGAATTTCACATGGTTTCACCGCAAACAGTCTTTACTTGTCCTTTTCACCATGCAAACCTACAAATATTACTTAATAACAACTAAATTATCAAGTAAATTGAGGAGTTAGTTATACATTTTTGTGAAATATCTCATTTAAAAGTGAATTACTTTCCTTTTACAAGGGAAATAGGATTATACTGATTTACAGTAAAAAAATTTAAAAAATTCCAATGTGATATTTCAACATGAAATATACATTTTTAACTTGTGATTACTTTTGTTGAAATTTATAGCTGAGGACTTGAAGAGTATTCAATCCAAGAAGTGTAGAAAGAAGACAAAAGATGAACAGGTATTTCCAAGGTTTTTACAGAATTTCCAAGAATTTAAGAAATGGTGATTTTATCCAGCCCCCTCGGCTGTGGACACAATATATTTTGTTGTGTTTTTTTTTTTTTACAGAGAAGATCTGATCTGTTCTGTGAACAAAACAAAAGCAAATTTTCATGCGTACTATAGAAGAAAAAATTTGCCTAATCATATAGTATAAAATTCATGGCAGTGTGTGTGCATTCACCATGGATTATTGTATTGTAAAAGCATGCCTTTCTCGATGCTTAACGGTTAGCAGTGCTATGAAATGAAAAACGTACAGTAAGCAAAAAATCAGCTGCTGATTAGTGAAATTGTGCATGTAAAATTACACGAAATGATATGTACTATTGTTGCTGATTAACCCTAACCACCCCAAATCCTGCAAAATCCTCCAAGGGGCACTTTGGGGGAAGAATTCAGCACTGTTTGAAACTGGTACTTTCACATCTTCAAATAGGACAAAATTACTACCTGACAAGAAGTGCTGAATATGAAAGATCAAGATCATATGAAGATAAGGGCATGTTTCCAAAAGTGCACTGATGGATTTTGGAGGATTCAGGAAGGCTCCTAGCCAGAATACCTAGGTGGTTAGGGTTAATGTATTCGGTATGAAGGATCTTACCCTGTACCCTCATGCTCTTCTAATAGGAACTTGATGAGGAAATATCAAAGCTTCCCAAGAAAGAGCAACAAAGGATTAAAAAACATTGGAAAGGATCCTTGGACCGGGAGGAAGTCTTAGATGACTACGAAGAAACAAAGGAGTATGTGATGAAGGGTGGGCACGTCTTGAGGAAAAGAGACAAGTCAGTCAGGAAGAAGTATTTGGCTGAAGTACAGAAACCCATAGAGACTAAGATTAGGAATCCAGAACAGGAAGCTAAGCGTCTGAAAAAGAAGCAGAAACGAAAACTGTTGAAACAGGAGCGAGCGATGCTGCAGCAGCAGCAGCAGCAGCAGCAACAACAACAACAACAACAACAACAACAACAACAACAACAACAACTCAGGGAGGTGGGGAATCTCACCGAGACTAAGAAACTCAAAAGGAAACAGAAACTCTTAATTAAGAAGCAGAAGCGACAGCTGCAGAAAGAGCAGAGGAAGCAGCAGCGAGAGATGCAGCGACAGCAACAGGAGTTGCAGCAACAGTGTGAAGAATCCTTGGACCTGAATAAGAAGCAAAAGCGAAAACTAAAGAGACAAGAGCAGAAAAAGCAGAAAAAGCTAAAAAAGCAGCAGCAAGCCATGCAGCGACAGCAACAAGAGGTGCAGCAACAAGAACAACAGCACACACAGTGTGAAGGATCCTTTTACAGGGAGGAAATATTACATGACAACAAGTCGTCGAGGGAGAAAAAATTGCTAAAATGGAAGCAGAGACAGCAGCAGCGGCAGCAAGTGATGCAACAACAGCAACAAGGAGAACACTACACACATCCCCAGCAGCCGTCTGTCATCCAGCAATGTGTAACATTCCGGCCGAACCAAGAACAGTTTGCATCACTCGAGAAAAAGCTTTACAGTCAGCAAAATCAAAACTTTGATATGCAGCATGTTTCTGAGGACCTGCGGCAACTCAATGTGAAATGGCTGCAACTTGTTCACCAGGAGGAAGCTTGCATGGAGAATGGCAACTTCATGTATGGAAGCAACGCTGGTCTCGGAGGTCCTTCCAAGGCGAAATCAGCCAGCGCCAGGAGGAGAAGAAAGAAATGCAAACATCAACAAACAGCGAGCACATCTAAACCAGTTGCCAGTCATACTGATGTAATGTATGAAAACTTCATGAGGGGATTTGGTGAAGGTAAATGCTTAAGATAGTATTAGTGGTGGGAGTTACCAGTTTGCTAACCGTTTAACCAAAACTTTCACAGTCAGTTAACCGGTTAACTGAAAGTCGACACATGACAGTCAAACAAACTAGATACGCCTGTGAAGTTTTTTCCACAGACACTCGGAAAGCACTGAGTATGCAGTGCTCTACACACGTCGGTGTAGGGCAAATATTGAATCAATTGTTTATTGCGAGGGGCTGGTTTCTTCAGTATGGAGTTGTTGTAACAACTCAATGACTTAGTAGCCCCCACCTTGGAGTGGCCATTGGCCTTGTGTGGGGCGAATTTGTGTAAAAAAAATAAAAAATAAATAAATTACACACGATGCAAGAATTTCATCAACATATAAATATCACAGCACCTGCTGCTATATGGGATTCTAGCCAGCCAATCGTCATCGGGCAAGCTCGGTGGTCGAGAGGTTAAGACGTCTGCACTAGTAAACAGGAGGTCGTGGGTTCGAATCATGCCCGAGTCGCCTGTGTAGTTTTTTCACAGACACTCGGAAAGCACTGAGTATACAGTGCTATACACACGTTGGTATAGGGCAAAAATTGAATCAAAACTAGATATGTGACCGGCTCCACAAAAATGGGTATTATGGGACAAAATTTAAAAATTGAGTTACATACATAGCTGAATTGGTTAATTTGGTGTAGGTTTGAACCCTTTGGCATTTTGCATTCTGGAGACTGATTTTTGCATATTCATATTGTACAAATTAACGGAAGTGCCTTCAGAGATACAGCCCTTTAAACACAGCAAGTGGAAAAAGAAATGAGCTAAGAAGAAACTCTCTTGAATGCCCATAGCAACAGTTATGTTCCTTTTGAGCTCCTTTAGGAATGCTTGTGCAATATAAATTTGAATTATCAAGCATCTTGAAGTATTTTTTCAAATATTTTTGCTAATTTGCATAATGTGTAAAATTTGTGTTTTTTCATCTTTACTCATCAATAATAATATTTCTGTAAATAAATTATGAAAGTATTGATATAATAGAAGCCAATAAACCAACAACAAAAAAATCACGTTGTGAATTTTTTTTTCACCCTCTCCACATAGAACAGCCCTTTACGGGTAATAGCATAGCGTCCCTTAACCAGTTGATGTCGGGAATATTTATTTTTTTCCGGTCCCCCGTGCGGGTTTATTTTCATTGAAAAATCTGAAAAAATTTCTAGCCATTAATAATTTTTTTTGTCAATGAAACTAAGTTCGGACACCCAAATAAACACCTTTACTCATTGACATTTTGAGAATTAAATGGCTAGTTTTTTAATTACGGTTAGACCGTTGGTAAGCCCCGATGCAACGGCCTATTAGCGACCAGCGCCCGGTCGAAAAGACGGCATACCTGGAGAGAGATCGAATGCCTCGTAAACAATGGATATAAATCCCTCTTTACAAATCCCTGGCTGGTACGTCAAAGGAACAGGTCTTAGATAAAGGGATTAGGCAAAAATCAACGAAAAGAGTGAACTCGTTCAGTATTTGCAGTGCATTTTGTCCGGGGCCACCGAACCGTGACCCCATGTACTCCGAGAAACAATTGCGTGTATACAAGTCAGCCGCCACGACGGCACGCCACGTGTGGCATGTTGACAAGTCTCCCGGTGACACACACAAAAATCGGAATGCGTGTTTAGACGCTCTCCGATCCGCTGTCCAAACAAAAATTGCGTGTATACACGGCCTCCGAAGCGAACTGGTTAATACCCTTTTTCGCAGAGCGGGTCACATAGTCGGCAAATGTGTATATATTTTCAGTAAAAAGCATCAATTAACTTACTGCAATGATTGTTTAATAGCCATTGCAGCAAAAATTTAAGTATAGAACAACAAAATTGGTGTCAAATTCTTCCAAAATTTATTACTTTTTTTTTTAAATATTGATTTCTAAACGGTTAGTGCAGTTTCAATCGGTTAACCGTCCCAGCACTAGATAATATATGTGTAATAACGAGTACATGTGTGTCGAACAGTCTTGCCTTGAATGAAATAATGAGTTAGGTAAACAATTTATTGTCATGTTCAAAGATTGTAACTTTGAAGTATTGTAGCGGGGATGATGCTATGAGGTTTTTTTCATTGAGAGAGTACAAAACAAAGAAAAGAGAAAAATGCTGGTTACTCACGTAACATTTTTCGGACATGCATAAAATGTTTTCTCTTTAGCGTACATATGTAACAAATTTCTGAAATTATTATTTGTGTGCCGAGTAAGGTCTGGGTATAACTACTGTGAAAAAAAACCTGATGAGTGAAATATATACTGAACAAAATTATAAACGCCCCATGTGGCACTTTGAAACTTTTATTAGCCTTAGAGGTTGCAAAATCATACAAAATTCATTTTGTTGTTCAATATGCTACAGATTACTGTCCGTTAGAACACGATAGTGGCGTCTGGCAATCATGGACATGCATGTGGACACAGTGGGGGTCAGGTTGAAACATGGGGCGTTTATATTTTTGCTCAGTGTATATTATGGCATTAACCCTTGACGGCAAGGGTCAAAATCAGTCAAAATGTTGATATACTTGCCAAAGTATATATCTAGTGCACTTAAAAGTCAAACACAGTCAAACCTTACATGTAATAAGTACATTTACAGGATCAAGTGAGTCCACCAGTTTCGACTGGAAAAAAGCATTGTCTGATATTGTTCAGGGTGGACAAAATGACAGTAAAAACCAGTCAAAAATGCCCTTGTGTGCACATCAACGGTCAAAACAGGCAGTTGACTGATTTTGACCCCTATAGCTAATTGCCACTAAAGTTCAGCTATAGTAGGAGGGTTAAGAGTGGGCCCAAAACCTAAAAAATGTGATGTGAGTAACCATGGAATTGCCCGTAACATTTGATAATAATAATCCTTCTTTTCCATTCTCCATCTTTTAGATGTAATTCTACCTCCTAAGCTATCCAAACAAGAACAAAAATTGCTGAGTAAGAAGCAAAAGAAACAACAAACATTAGCGAAAAAACGACATGTGAAACAGAGACTCCGGGAAGTATATCGTGATCAGAAAGAATGGAAGAGACAGCAAAGTGCAGCCGGATGTCAATTTATGTCTGACAAGGGCTTCATTGTTGAGCCAAAATATTACGAGAGACTGAAGCAGAGACTAGGAGAGGCTTAATCTGAAGGAATGGAAGTAACCAGCCGTCAATTTATGTTTGACAAGAGCTTCTATGTTGAGCCACAATTTTGGGAGAGATTGAAACGGAGACTAGGAGAGACTTGATCAGGATCTGAAGGAATGGAAGTAACCAGCCGTCAATTTATGTCTGACAAGGGCTTCTATGTTGAGCCACAATTTTGGGAGAGACTGAAATGGAGACAAGGAGAGACTTGATCAGGATCTGAAGGAATGGAAGTAACCAGCCGTCAATTTATGTCTGATAAGGGCTTCTATGTTGAGCCACAATTTTGGGAGAGACTGAAACGGAGACAAGGAGAGACTTGATCAGGATCTGAAGGAATGGAAGTAACCGGCCGTCAATTTATGTCTGACAAGGGCTTCTATGTTGAACCACAATTTTGGGAGAGACTGAAACGGAGACTAGGTGAGACTTGATCAGGATCTGAAGGAATGGAAGTAACCAGCCGTCAATTTATGTCTGACAAGGGCGTCTATGTTGAGCCACAATTTTGGGAGAGACTGAAACGGAGACTAGGAGAGACTTGATCAGGATCTGAAGGAATGGAAGTAACCAGCCGTCAATTTATATCTGACATAAATAATAGATGGGACAGTGAATGGAATAAATGAATCAAATGCTGCAGCTCACTTTGTGTTTTGTGCAACTTGCTAATGTTGCTTATGAAACAATCCGCCTTCAACTGGTAATCCTCTGGGCTGGTCAGTGATAGCAAGTTGCAAAACAAAATGGCTTATTCCAGATGATAAAAGAGAAACTTTGCATCGGTGAGTGCATTCAACGCATTGTCTACAACTTATATCTTGTATAATGTGCAGCCATGCGATGTACAATTGTATAAGAAACACATGGAAATAATGCCTACGTGTACATATGTCCAAAGTACGTACTGCTCAATTGGAGTAAGTGGTATACGCAGTGACGTCCGATAATTGGCTCATTGATGGTTATCCCTGTGGGCAATAATACATTGACAGAGCTAAGTAAAGACTTTTTGAAGTGACACCGTGTAAAAATGCTCTTTTGAGTAATAAATACATGTAGTTCTGAAAGGAACCTGGTTGGTTACAACTCGACGTTTCAATCAGTATGCTCTGATTTTTATTTATTTAAAAAAAAATTTTTTTTATGCAAATCGCCGCACACAAGGCCAATGGCCAATCCATGGTGTGGGCTACTAAGTCATTGAGTTGTTAACGGATTCTCAGTTAATAATAATAATAATAATGTGTGGACTTATATAGCGCACGTATCCACCAACTGAGTGGTGCTCAAGGCGCATTATATTATTACCCCTGCTCATAAGGCTCATAAATCATTCCTGAAACCATCTCAGCTCCCTGGGGAGTATACAGCTCAATTGCTGCCATTACAGCGCATATAGGGCTAATCAACCAACTCTGCCCTCACAGGTACCCATTTAACCCCTGGGTGGAGAGAAGCAATTATGGTTAAGTGTCTTGCTCAAGGACACAAGTGTCACGGCCGGGATTCGAACCCACATTCTGCTGCTAACACCAGAACTTGAGTCCGGTAAGCTAGACCGCTCGGCCACGACACTCCACTGTTCAATCTCTGCAAATAGAATAGTCCTGAATTGGTCAGCCATCTTGGTTTTCTGAGACTTAAGTCTATGGGAATCAGAATGAGGCTCATGTTCCAAAATAGTTTGGTGCCGCATCAGAGCACATTTAAAAAAAAAATTTTTTTATGCAAATCGCCGCACACAAGGCCAATGGCCAATTCAAGGTGGGGGCTACTAAGTCATTGAGTTATTACAACGACTCCACACTGAAGAAACCAGCTCCTGATCATCTTCAGGAGAATCGGAGCACACTGATGGAAACGTTGAGTTGTAACCAAAACTATTATCCACTCAAAAGAGATTTTTTTTTCATGGTGTCACCGCAAACAGTCTTTACTTTATCCTTTTCACCATGCAAAGCTACAAGTCTTATTTGACCAAACCGACATGCGCGTACAAAAATACACTACTCAAAACAATTTAGGGAACACCGGATTTTTAACATCAAATAGGTTTGGGCCAAGTGCAATGATGTCATGTACCAGCAATATTGACACAATGGCCGTGTTCAATCTGCCACACATGTCTAAATTCTTTGTTAACTCATCAATTCTGTGAAACATTGTGTTTATCTGAAATAAATGATCTTGCTTTAACTGAGATTATTCCGGTGTTCCCTAAATTGTTTTGAGTAGTATATGTACATTTACATGTAAAATTCACAACTTGCTGTCCAAATTTCAGGATTTGCTAGTCAAATTAAGCATTACAATTTACATACACACACATAATTATGTTTCTGCCTAAAAATGTTGCGGAATTGTTCCCTGCAAAAAGATCAATGCTTATCGAGCTTGTCAGAGATAATGATATCGTTTTATGCATTACTTTGCAAGTAACGCGTCCGCTCAGCACATCTGCTTGGGCGATAAGGGATTTTTGATTGACAGCTGTCAATTGGCAAATAGATTGATTTCCCCAATTCACTACTCATTCTGTAACCCTAACCCCCCTACAGGCATTTCACACACACACATACACACACACCCTGCTGAATGCAACAAAATGCAACAACATAAATGTGTGCAGTCTGCTCAATGCAACAAGATCCACCAGCTACAACAATGGTTCTTTTGCTCTCTGCTGAGGGCAACAAGATGCAACAACTTCTTACATTAGTTGCATCTTGCATTGAGCATGGCTAGGGTTAAAGATGACTTAATTAGATGCTGCACTATTTAACCCTCCTACTACCACAAGTGTCAAAACCAGTCAAAATGTTAATATAATATACTTGCCAAGGTGCACTTAAAAAGTCAAACACTGTCAAACCTTACGTGTAGTAATTACATTTACAGATTAAAATGAGTCGACCGTTTTTGACTGGTAAAAGCATTGTCTGGTATTGTTCAGGGTGGTCAAAATGACAGTAAAAACCAGTCAAAAAATGCCCCTGTGTGCACATTTGGGTCAACAGTCAAAACGGGCAGTTGACTGGTTTTGACCTCTATAGCTACTTGCCACTAAAGTGCAGCTATAGTAGGAGGGTTAATAGAGAATTGGAGACTTTTGTGACTCTGGTGTCAGCAGACTTTCTACACCTTTTCCCATTGTTTATGGAATTCTGAGCATGCGCATGATATTGAGAACAATAGAAATGATCGGTTAGTCTGCTGCCCTCTAGACTCTCAAAAGTCTCTCGTCATTCATGTTTCTTTAGCCTGAAGATCTGACGTCACGCTTTGAGCTAGAGGGGCGTGAATTACGCCAGATTATGGCCGTGCAACTGCCATATTTTTCCAGATGCTGAACTTTGACCTTGGTTGTTAGCTAGCGCATAGTGCTCACAAGCCTCGAATCGTGACGTCAGATCTTGAGCACAATGTGTTAACATATCCAATGAAATCCTTTGAGTGGTACGCCTGGAGCCTGTCTATATCCTAGACAGGGGACCAGTCTAATGTATCTTTTACTGATGAACAATTAGCAGTGACAGAACCTCAGGCCAAACATGACATTTCCACTTTCTGCTAGGAAGAATGTTACATTCAAAAATAAAATTTGGCACAAAAATGCTTGAGTGCTGTGCAGTCATATTTTATATTTCTATCTCACAAATCTAATGCCATTACCTCAAACAAGCGTTTTATAGCATGTGTTAGCATACATGTATGTACATGTATGCACAGAACTTCCAGAACGTTTATAAGAGAGCATGGCATGAATACAGTATGCTAGTTGACATACAACAGCAGTAGATTGTCTTTATTACCAGCAAGTTTTGAAGAAGTGAAGGTTACAGGCAATTTATTTTCAAATTAATTTATCTTTATTTGTATACATTTGTACACGTTCCAGCAGTGGTGTTATTTTTGTTTTTGACATTCAAAAGTACAGTGCCAGAGCATATGATAGAAAATACATAACTCTCATCATAACTCTTTGAAGACCTGTCTATATATAAGTGTTGTGTTTATGTGTTTCTGGTGATGCGTGCAGGTGTTTGGAGTACCCACATTGACATGCCTCAATGCATATTTCAAGGAATCTCTATTCAGTAGCTTCCGTCGCATGCAATTATCGATCGTGCATGACACATATATTCACTTAAAAATGTCACCTCAGAAATAGAACTGAATAAAATGTTAAATTCACATGACTCAAAGTTACCCATGCATGATATTTTCTCTTTTGTGTTACAGCTTCAAGTACCATTTTCTTACATGACATAACAGAAGACATTAGTCACAGCCCATTGGTTATAGTATTTTAGTATTTGTTTTCATAAACAACCAATTTAAGTCAGTGTTATCCCAATTTTCCTAAATATATCCCTCCTACTGTAGCTGAACTTTGTGGCAAGTAGCTGTATCAGTCAATTGACTGTTGTTGACAGTTGAACTAAATGTGCACACAATGGCATTTTTAATAGGTTTTGACTCATTTTGACCACCCTCAAAAATACAAGATAATGCTTTTTACCAGTCAAAAATGGTTGACTCATTTTGACTTCTAAATGCACTTACTACATGTAAGGTTTGACAGTGTTTGGCTTTTAAGTGTACTAGATATACCTTGGCAAGTATATCAACATTTTGACTGATTTTGACCCTTGCAGTCAGAGAAGGGATATCTGTATAAACAGAATGAATTCATTATGCATATACAGAAAAGTAAGATAAAAAGATAACAGGTTAATGTTACTTTCTGTATTTCTTTTCTTATGATCAGAGAAGGACACTTAACAGTGAAAAATCATTAGATCAACTTCTACCAAATTTAATTTATAATCAATGAATTTTATTTTATTATTAAAATTATTAGAATATTGTGCAGCTTGTAGCGATACCTACAAACATTAGATTTGAAAATTGAGAATAACCCTGTCAACATTCTAGCAAATAAATGTACTCACTTCTTTCTGATATGTTTAGGCAGTTCAGCAAAGTTGTGCACCCAAAGGAGGGGAGGCTAAGGGTGCTTCAGCCCCCCCTCCCCTCCCCCAACAACTGTCAAACAAAAAAAATAATAAAACAAAAAATTGCCATAAATATGCTGGTGGTGTGATATGCTGGTGTTTGACGACCCAACAAAATTGCAAATTCCATTTGGAAACATTGAGTGCGGTAAATATTCAGCACTCATAAAAACTCATCTTATGTCACAATTCTTCAAAGATGATGTATATTTGTAATTGCATTGTAGATACATGTATCTCAGTACATAATTTTTTGTTTCTCCTATGCTATCATTGTATATTGTTTGTATTCATGTTTTTTTCTTTGTTTCCGTGCCTTGAGCGCCCAGCAGGGTGGATATGTGCGCGCTACAAATTATTATTATTATTATTATTATTATTATTATTAATTTTCCCCCTTTTTTTAGCAGAAATTGTGGGGTGTGTAGTGGGGGGGGGGGGGGGGAGGATTTTGCATTTGGTATATATTTCCAAAACTATTGTGAAACACTGCACAATGTCGTTTTGAGAACAGAAGCATTCATTTTGTGGTAAAATAACACGTGATTGTGTTATTGTTGTTGCATTATCAGTGGTAACTGTTGGCAAATATCCTCATCTCTGTACTTTGAACTTACCTTATTTGAACAAAAGCAGTATTATCCTCCTGTGATATGTACCTCCTAGATTGTGGTTACCAACTGTGGGCATAATTCCTGAAGCTGTTTTTAAAGTTATCTTCAGGAAGTCTTTGTTTGCTGTTACATTGTGGGTGTGATGTGCTCAATTCCAAAGAATTCACCATTAAGTTCAAATGCAAACAATTGAAAATGTTTTTAGGGAAAAACCAGTATCACACCTGGTACTGCATTAACACAAAAATTAAAATCGTGCCCCCCCCCCCCCCACATAATTGGGGGATTTATCGGGAGGGGGTAGGGTCAGTTTCAGTTCAAGGGGGGTAGGTCATGGGTCCTTCTCAATACAGTCCGTTCCCCTTCCCGAATAAAAAGAAAATGACTGCTGCTTTCAGCGTAGCGTGGATTAATACATTCTGGCATAGTACCTTTTATCATTTAAAGGAAAAGTACATGTACAACATAGGTGTTTGGTAATATACATTCATTTCAACCCTCTAGTTATCAAGAAATATATCATAAAACTATCCAGTGAAAGTTTCACCAAAATAGTTGCTCAAGTTTTTGAAAAATCACGATAAACTGTTACATGTTTTTTTGTTTGTTTTTATGTTGTACAAAAAGTTGGCCTTTTACAAATTTGACAATTCCTGTTTTCTCTCAATATGAAAACATTCCAGTCAAAATAGTTATTTTTTTGGGACGATTGATGATTGTACCAACAGGACACCTATTATTTAGGAAATAATTTATTAATTTGATAATAAGTAAGACTAATTGCGGTGACACCATGTGAAATTCTCAGTTCTCCTGAGGACGATCAGAGCACACTGATCGAAACGTCGAGTTGTACCTCCAGTTCTTTTCAGAACTAATTACTACTCAATAGAGAATTTCACACGGTGTCACTAATTAGTCTTACTTATCATCCTCACCATGCAAAGCTACAAGTTTTAATTTGATTGTTGTACCTTCCCTTTTAAAGGGGCAGTATCGTCACGATCAACAGGGCATGGAATCGTAGTGCTAGTTTTAGATTAACTTGGTGATTACCATAATACCCACATGATAAGGTCATATTACTGTTACATAAATGAGCCAGTAATTTTCAGTCAGTGTTCATCTTAAACAGCGGCGTAGCTAGGACTTTTTCAGTGGGGGGGCCCCCAGGGGTATGGGTTTTTTTCACTTTTCTTTTCTGTTTTTTGGGGCACTATGAGGATTTTTCATGGGGGGGGGGCACGTGCCCCCCACCCCCATAGCTACACCGCTGATCTTAAACTAGGATATCGGTTCCATGCCCTGTCAAAATTCTGCTCTGATCATGACGATACTGTCCCTTTTAAACCATTTGAAAGTTATTGAGGCCAAATAACCACTAATCAGAACTAATGTAGTGTACCTTGACCAATAATGATAAACATGTATTTTGATTGATATATTGTGGAAATTGAATGCTTCCTGTATGAATGTGCTATTTGAGAAGTGATTGTTGGCAGTGTAAGCCCTTATGGAAATAAATGTTTTCTGGGTCCCTGGGGAAATCACATGTAAAGTAGGACATTAATCATGAGGGATTTGACTGATCACGGAAACCTACCAAGGCCAGATAAAATAGGCTTTTACTAATGTTATTATCACAAAATGAAATTAATAAGGCACATCTTTGACCATCAATTGAATACGAAGCAGATGACACTTCTGAACTGATGGTTTTGTGTCCTGTGTTCGGTGAAAGCTTAAACTGCCTGCCTGCAAATGTCAAAATGGGAACGTCAGGCGAATCTGTTAATGATTTATATTTGACCAAATCTTACGAGACTGGAAAAATAACCTGACAACTCTCCAATAACGTGATTCAAGAAAACAAGTGACACATATAAAGTCTTTGAAAATTAAATATTTATTATTTGCTTTACTGTACAAAAACTTGCAAGTGGAATTCACATATAATATATGTACAAATATAATTAACTCAATTATTAAACTATACAGCAACAAGTGCAGATGCCCAACTCAATATGTTTCTTCTGTTTGCTTCAGTATGTACAAATCAATCCAACTAATATTGCATAATATAGCTTTTTTCTTTATTCACAACCAACAAAAATATACAAACATGATTCCGGCTGAAAGACGGGCATATCGTTTGGTGTAGGACAATTCACATGACAACAACTAAATCTAATCAACGTTAATTTTAATTTCTTTGTTTTAGTTACATTGCAGTGAATACAGTATTTTAATGTAAAGTTTCAATCGGTGATGACCAATAAAATTGAATACATGTACATTTGAGCAATGAAGAGCTCATTTGCTCTTATACTTGTAAGACCTAACTTGGAATGGCATTGAATTAATTCCCATCTTCATAAAAAATGTATTTTTTTTTTTAGGTGTTCGTGCAACAGCGCGAACACCTCTTGAAATCGTTTTTATTTTGTTTTGTTTTTTCTTCTCGATGAGACTTCATCTAATAAAAAAAAACAGTTCCAAAGTTCACAGAGCCTTCAAACTTGACACATTCTAATGCAAAATTGATAGGACTTTCGAATATGAAATTGATATTGTTATAATAAAAGATGAGACACCATCGATGATAATTTGATTGAACACTATGTATTTGTTATAACAAACACTTGAGCTCTATTTTTTTTCTTCCTTCTTTCCGGAAGTCGGAACCCGAGACAGTCCCTGGTGCAAACTATCTCTAATGGGGGTCATTGTCAACTATACTATCCCGACTGAAATCCTCTTCTCCAAATGAGGATACCAATAGGCCCCGATCAGGTGACAAATAAAAAAAATGAGGAAACTATGGTAAAATATAGATAATTATGTCAACGTTTTCTTTTCATACACACTTTTAACCGTTTTTCTTTTCTTCATTCCAATCTTATGTTAGGCTTGAGATCAAGTCTGTACATTAGCTATATCTGTGTACATTCACTGCTGACAACCTGGGATTATGTTATACAATGGTATTTGAGATAATGCAGAGTGTTATGAAATGGTGTATGCCACCACAGACAACTACGGCCAATCTGCGACTTGAACAACATCTAACTCCAGACACTTTTAACAACAAATGTTATTGTCGTTTACTTTAACCAGTTCGCATCGGAGGCCGTGTATACACGCAATTTTTTTTTGCACCACGGATCAGAGAGCGTCTATACACGCCAGAGGAAACTCCGGAATATTTGTATGCATGCTCGGTTGACGTGGCAACGAGCCGAGCATACAGTGACATGCTCGGTAGACGTGGCCACGCACTGTGGAAGCTTCCATTAACGTGTTTGTGTGGGAAAAGAAACCCGCACAGAGGCCTAGAAAAACTTTTTTATTCCCGACGCAAACTGGTTTTAATAGGGGGAGTAACAAGTTCTACTTCTTGAGACAAATACATGCAGGACAAATACTTTTGAAGTTTTGCATTGAAATTGTTTCAAGGAAAGAAAAAAAAATGCATTCATTGATGAAAATTCTTGCGCTGGTATATTAAACAATTGATTTGATTGCCCAAAGATGTCTGCACTGGGTAAGCAAGATGTTGTGGGGGTTTGATTCCCACCTGAGACACTTGTGGAGGTTTATTTCCCACAGACAATCGGAAAGCAGCAAGTACACAATGCTTCATCATACATAAATCAGGGTAGGGAAAACAAATACAGTGTAAAATGAAAACTGAATGGTTTTTCTATTTCTTGTTAAAGAAAGAAATAGTATGAATAAAAAATTATTTAATTGTTTGCATAATCTGTGTATCGGTTTTTTCTGCATATAATATTTTAATTTGATAAACATCCTGAAACCTCCACTTGTGTGAGCATTCTTTTCTGCATATTCTGATATTAGAATAAGTACAATATTAAATAAATCTAATGTTATCATATTTCTGATAAAGTGGATGTAAAAAAAAATAAAAAAATAAATAAGAATAAATGTTTTACTATGCACATACCTGAATGAAAGATATTTTCGAATTTAATTGAAAATTCCTTGTGTATAATTTAAAGGGAAGGAACAACATTGGTTAACAACATTAATTAACAGATTACCAAATTAATCAATTAAAAAACTGACGTACATGTAGAAATCATCGTGAGAAATTTGTTTGTCTGATGTGCTTTCATCTTATAGAAAACAAAAATTATGTTGAATTAACAAAACAGATTGCCAGATGACATCTTTTTGTAAAACACAAATACCATGTGTACATGTGTTACCATGTGTAACTGTTTTTTTGTTCTCAATAATGTGATGTAATTTAACTCTAACCATGCATCCCAAACTCCAACAGCCGGTTGTGTTGCATTTTGATGGACTCAGTACTGTATAGCCCATGCGTGGTGTTGAATTTTGGTGGATTCAGGAAGGTTCCTAGCCAAAACCATTAGGGGGGGGGGTTAGGATTAAGATATATTTCTTGAAAACAGGGGTTGATATTCACTATGAACAAATACTGACATTGTACTTTCCCTGTAAAGAAAAACAAAGAATATCCATCCGGAACCAAAATCATATTGGGCCTTTACATAAGGCCAACGAAAAAAAAGTCTCGGGTTTCTGGTCATACATGAAGGTCAGCTTCAAAATCGGTGCGGTGACGCTTTTTTGTTTGTAATTTTTATGGCCAACCAGTAAAATATGTGATACGTGTAAACACGGTTATTGGAAGCACGCCAATTTTCCCATTCACAAAGTATGGTGGCTAAGAGAGGCCTCACAATGTATGGTGGCTAAGAGAGGCCTCACAAATCAGGCAAACGTTCACACCTCTATGTTAAAAAGTTGTTTAAAATACTGCATGGCAGATTCGAATTCCAGTTGATCCAGTGATTTTGGCTGCAATTGGACATTGTTTCATAGAAAATAAAAAATAAAAATAAAAATGCTGACGTGTAGGTCTGAGGCGATGTGCGCATTGACAAGAAACCGGATAATATTTTGGGGCCTAATGACATGTAAATTCATGATTTTTAAAATTATTTATCAAGATGTATACTTCCACAATTATAATTCAGAAAAAGGGAAGTAAAATTAACAAGATAAAAATAGGTTTATGTTGAGGATCGACTGATAGAATAAGGAAGCATATAACATCAACGACCGACCCCTCACTAACAAGGAAATATACTCATTTTCATTACATTGTCCTGATAAATATCTTATTGTTCTTCTTTGGAAGATTTTTAAGGATAAAATATCCAAATAGGTCTCAATGCAGCCTGGATACCAGCAGATGTTAGACACATGCACACTTGTACAATCACCATTCTGCCTGTATGTTATTGACATTCTATCCCTTACTCTATATTGCGTTACATAGATACATATCATGGTGCAACTCAGTTCTTCAGTGAGATAGGATACATCTACGGATACAGTTTCACACACTTGTAACACAAAACATTGCAGACTTTCATTTTTAAACATCTTATCATGCATAAGAAGTATACAACAGAATTGTACACTGCTATTCCCGTTACATCAAAATGCAATACTAACAAATCACTCTTTAATACATTTATGCTATTTATAATTCTCAGAAATAAAATGCTTAGCAATTTTTTTTTCAAACCATAACTCATAAATATTTCCTATGACTGTCCCCTCACTTACATTTCTCAGAAATAAAAACTTGGCAATTTTTTTCCAAACCAAAATATTTCCAGTGCTATGGCCAACCTGTCACTTAACTTCTCAGAAATTAAATGCTTGGCAATTTTTTTTTTCCAAACCAAAACTCCAGTTGCTGATGGGACCATTTCACCATCATATCATTTTAAAAAGGGGTTTGTTTTGCTGGGAATTGTTAATGCTGTCATTGATATTTTATTAACCTACATGTACTGAGTAAAAGGCTACCAATCTCAGGTATTCAGCATCAAAGGAAAATTTGGCATTGCTATGCATAAACAACTGAAGGAGCGTGCCAATTTCTAGTCAGTGGAATACGTGTGTAAATGGAATGGGGTTCGACGGTCAAAATTGGTTTGGGAAATGGTTTTTTCAGCTACTATCCGAGGAACTGAGGGCAAATTTTATAGTGAAGAACAGAATAATTGATCTTTTGTCGATTGCCATTTCTCCAAACCAAAAATCCAGTCCTGATGGACCATTTCGTTGTGTCAGTGCAACAACGTCGTATCTCCGAGTTACGATGTTTTTGCACAAAACCAATTTGTGTCAGTGCAAAAAGGTCGTATGTAACAAGTTCCCAGATGAATGCACAAAAACAATGGCTGGGATACAACGTTTTTGCACAAACATTTTTTAATGTACGCAAATTCATGCAGATTGATGACGCGTTGTACATACGACTTTATTGCATTGTGTACATACGACGTTTTTGCACTGACACGACGATTTCACCATCCTCATTCAAAACACTAACATTTCAAAAAGGGAGTAAGCTGGGAGAAGCTAGAATTGTTAATGTTGCCCTTAGTCAAGAACAGAATAATTGATCTTTTGCCAACTGCCATTTTTACAAACCAAAACTCCATTTCACCAGACTCATTCAAAACACTTGGGTTTGTTTTTGCTGGGGTGAGCTAGCATTGTTAATGCTGGCCTTGATCTTTAATTAACCTACATGTATAAAGTGAAAAGCTGCCAAACTCGGATATTCAGTGGCAAAGAATAACTCAGCGTTGTAAACAACCCAAGAAGAGGGACAATTTCTAGGCAGAGGAATAGTCAAGAACAGAATACTTAAATTGCCATTATGCAATTTCAAGGATTTGCCAAATTACTTGTTTTTGGTTAACAGAAAAAAAGGAACTCTGTGCACTTGAGATTCTGTTGCCTGCTGGGTTTCTGGAAATTAGTGTAGTGAAATTGGTAATTCTTAGCTTTATGAAAATGATTGTCATTTCTTTCCTACTGACAAGAGTTTTCTTTAAAAGTGTGGATGTTTAAATTTGTGGTTTTCAAAATTGCAGCATTAAAACCAAATTCAATTTAATACACAATACATCCTTGAAACAAATGGCATTTCAAATTCATTGTTGGAAAAACATTTTTTATTAAACATGCCATGGTTGAAGTGCTTCAAAACTGACAAAATAGATGTGCATGGTTGTACTTCAAACTGACATGTTCAATTGTGACTGCCAAAAACAGAAATTTAAATGCATCTCATTTCGATAAATTGTTATTTTCTTTTAGAAATCTGTATATATGTGTATGAGCCTTTTCAACACTATTCATGAACACTGTCCTAATAACTTCCTTGACATACATGTAATTTACATGTAAATTTGGGCAAGAAATGTACATGTATTGTTTTCCCTTTAGCGCTGAGATCTTCTGACAGCACAAATTTACAAACTTTGGGTGAAAGACCCTTTTTAGTGAAATGTGAAGCTTTTCATTTTGAAACATAATGAAGGGCATCAAAGTGCTATTTTGCCGTAGACATTTTGGTTTTCTTACTCAAGTACATGTAAAGTCTCTAAGAATCAATGGCTAATTTCATAGAGCTGCTAAGCAAATATTTTTGCTGAGCAATAAATATAAAACAGGTAAGATTTGTAAAGCTTTGCATGGTGAGGAGGATAAATAAGACTAATTGCGGTGACACCATGTGAAATTCTCTATTGAGTAGTAATTAGTTCTGAAAAGAACTGGAGGTTACAACTCGACGTTTCGATCAGTATGCTCTGATCATTCTCCTGAGGACGATCAGAGCATACTGATCCAAACGTCGAGTTGTAACCTCCAGTTCTTTTCAGAACTAATTACTACTCAATTGAGAATTTCACATGGTGTCACTGCAATTAGTCTTACAATATAAAACAGACTACCAGCTAAAATGCATACAGTTTGTAATGTATGAAAGTTTGGCTGGTAACCATAGCAATCTACTAAGCAAATTTTTCTGGTAAGCAACTTTGTTTTTGGAAGAAGTGATGGCTCTGGGAAGAGCCGGTTGGTTTGTTCTCAACATTTTGACTAGTCTGCTCTAGCAACGTCATCTATCTCCACCATGCAAAGCCTCAAATCTTACATCAACTTTGTCTGCTTAGTAGCTGTATGGCCCCAGAATGAGGCGTATGTCCCCCAGACTGAGGCGTATGTCCCCCAGACCGAGGCTCATGTCCAAACAGTTTGGTGACTATTATGATTTGCTACCACCCATAGCCATGTTCATCATGTCCTCAGGGAACCTAATTATAATTAGGCTATTGCGTGACAAAGACTTAACCCTTAAATTCTTCATATCTCTATCACAGTACATAAATCTCACAATACAATGGTTACAATAATCACACGACATCACGGCATGCAGAATTTTTCCAGTAATATAAAACATGTTACACGCACACGCGACTGGGTACATTTTCACAATTACAAAGCAATTTCCATCAAATTAATGTAAATTCATACATTTTATGTATAAAAAAACATTCATTGGTCCGCAGAAACTGGAAGGTACTTGATACAGCCAAATGTTACTTTGTGAAATAAGTTCAAAATTCACAAAATTCACACAAATTTGACATATATGTCTATGCTACAGGACAACACAATATTATCATGACAATAAGGAAATACGCACATGTGCACAAATACTGTACTCGTTTAAGTTCGGCACTGAATACATAGTGGAAAAATATTAAGTGTTTAAATACAGTATAATTACAATTTTAGACGATAAATTTTCCATAAAAGTATGAAAACTATTATGAGAATTCTAGAGGGCAAAGTGCTTTTCATCAAAGCTGAAGTGGAATGGATTCTGTGAAACCGATTTCAGGATTTACAAATTTTTGCAGTGTCTCTGACTGCCACCAACACTTGGAAATTTTTGTTTAAAAAAAAAACCACCCTAATGAGGGGAAAGGTTATCTTAAGCATGATAGCTTTGACTGTCTAATAAAGCTTGGGACGATGTGCAGAAACATTCTGTTGAACAACCTCATTGGTGGAAGGGTCATTCAATGCATATTTTGATCACAGGCTAAAATGATTTCACCCCACGACAGGCAACCTCTTAACCAGTTCGCGTCGGGAATAAAAAAGTTTTTCTAGGCCCCTGTGCGGGTTTCTTTTTCCCACACACACGTTAATGGAAGCTTCCACAGCTCGTGGCCATGTCTTCCGAGCATGTCACCGTACACGCGTGGCTCAACCGAGCATGCATACAAATATATCGGAGTTTCCTATGGCGTGTTTAGATGCTCTCCGATCCGTGGTGCAAAAAAAAATTGCGTGTATACACGGCCTCCGACACGAACTGGTTAATCAGTGTGTAAATATTCCCACTTTGAATCCATGAAATAATTTCCATACTTGTATATATCTCTGTATATAACAGGTAAGAGCCTCAAGTTCACAGGTATGATAAATAAGCAGGAAATTAACCATAAGTATTTGTCAGAGATTAAGATATTCGTCCAAATTGTCTGAATTTCTGTCATGACTGAACACCACAGTATCGACGTCTGCAGTGAACTGGATACAACTACCATGACCACTGGATGACACTTTTATACTTGCCTCTAACTGATTATACTGCATACTGCTTGGGGCGGAGGAAGAGGAGGGATACTCCTCCTCAAGAGACGGGGGGTTCTCCTGGATATACTTACTGACACTCTCATTGAATTCAGGGTTGTCCAAAATATCCACTTCCGTTGAAGCGCCCGTACTTTGCATCCTAGCCTGTTGTGACTGCCTGACCACGTCCCCAGGATCGATACTTGCGTAGTTGTGTTTATGACGTGGGCGAGACATGTCTACCTTGACCATGCCCTCCGACCCACCTCGTTTCCGCAGGAATCTTTCCATGAGGTTCATGCTGCTCTTTCTATCTCTTGGAGGGGTTCCCGTGACTCGGGCGGGACGCTCGCGTAGGCTCATCGTCCTTTGGTTTGGGCGCACTGACAGGGCACTCACCTCACCGCTGACTGTCGCAGAGCGCTTCAATTTAGACTGGATGAAGGAAAACTTGTCACTGGAATGAAGAGGGCTCTGGGGTACTCCCTGGAGCACCGGGCTGGAGAACTTCCGCGATTGAAACCGTTTCAGCTTCTCCTCATAAACTGGTTTCATGATCAGATATCCGTCGGTGTCATCATCCTCATGTGGATCGCGACACCAAACCGTACCATCAGCCACAGGCATAAACGAAAGAGAAGGATCTGTATTGCAACGTTTGCGTCTTGTGTAACTCTCAAGACTTTTATCTTCTGGTACACTGCCTTTTGTTTCCTCTGTAACAGTAGAAAGTACAATTATGGAAATTAATTTTTTCAATATTCAAGAAATCATTACATTGTTAATTACATTGTTTATTTAAACTATTTGAATCCAATACTCAATAGCACACAAACTGAAAATGCAGTGTGTGGAACACACACAATGACTTTTGTGGTATGATACACACCCCAAAATGAAACTACATGTATTGTTCTTTAGACTTGTGTTAAATCCAGTGATGCATTTTTTGGTGAATCAGAACTACATGAACCCACTTGTAGGTACATGCACGGTGAGATTCTAAGATTACTCACCTAATGAACCATCTGCTCTCTGTAGTGACTGTCTCCTTCGAGTGATGTAAGACGTGACGGAGGGAGCACTTGATATCGGACTTTCTGGCCTTCTACGCTCAGGTCTACGCTCCACAGATCCTTTCCTCACATAGATGAAAGCCTCTGAATCATCAGTATCCCTCTGGCTCATCATCCTGCTTTGAAAGTCAGGATCCGAACCCCGAGATGAGATGGTTGATGGGAGAAGGGGCGGGGATGTGGATTGTTCATCTTGACTGCGGGACTGTTTCGTAATGAAAGCCCTCTGGTAGGACGATCCTACGGAGGACTGTCTTGGCCGACTGAAGGGGGCGCCGCGTGTGACTTTAGCTTCTAGTAATGAATCACAGGCCGAGCTGACTGACTCGTTGCTGCTACTTGACAGACTACTCAGTCTCAGCATTGCGATAGGTCCAACAGGCTTCACAAGATCTCCGTGATGGAAAGGAACTGGAATATCGCTATATTTCGAGCGTTCATTGGGTGTTTTGTCTTGATCGGGTAATTCTTGCAGCATACCATGTAGGGTACTTGCGGGTACAAGATCATCAAACGGTGGGGGGAGAGAGTCTGATCGCTCCATGGAGGGATGAACAGACAGGCTTCTATCCTTACTTGTCCTGCTTGGTCCCGGTTTCGAGTTTCCATTCTCATTATATTTCATAAGTAGATAATCCTCATTAAGTGGCAAGCTCATTGTCCGTCCATGTGCAGCATTAGTAAAAAATTTAGGAGTCCGTTTTTCAGTTTTCTCCGGTCTGTCTTCCGACGATTGCATTTGACCTCTGCTAAGATTTTCACTATCAACTGAACCCTGTTGCTTTAACTTTTTGCTGTTTTTAGGTGGTGGCAGATTCACATACTCATTCTCTTCCTTATCGCTGTCCACACCGTGGGCTTTCTTGCCTCCATGGCAGATAGAACATGCCTCATGCATTTCCCCCATATGAGGTTCATTTCCATTTGAGGTGTCCTCGGTATCTCGGAGGTGATTAAAAGACGCCATGATCTCATAGTTCTGCTCACGGATGGGCGTAGTCTTCTTAGGCGATCGTAGACTGTCGCAGTTGTTGAATATCGTTTCCACACTGCTGCCGCTACTACTACCGCCATAGTACCCTATATCAGATGATGCCATCCATGACTGATCCATTTCGATCATTTCCACATTGTGTCCCATTGATTCGTTTCTATGGAGATGTAACAATGTGTGATTCCTGTTATATGCATTCCTCTGATTTGAGCACTGTTCCGGCAATCTGGATTGTGCAGAGTTTTTATTCCTTGCATTGATCCCACCATGTCCGTTACCGGCGCCGGTTGACGAGTTGTCATCATTTCGGCTCCCGCTGATGAGGTTACGCATTTCATCTGAGAAAGCCCGCCTCCTTGGAATGAGTTCCTCATGAATGGACACTGCATTATCGAAGAATTGAGAAACATTTAGAATTACATGCCAATACCTTTTGTTAGAACATGGATGAGGGAAATAAACAAATCATCTTGTGAAGAGAAAATCAGTTCTTATCAAGTAATTGTACTATGACATCAACAAACTACATGTATCAGTAAGTACAAACTGAAAAATGAAAAAATAGTCGAGATATGTGGGGGTAGGTCGATTGAGGAATTTATATGAAAACAGTATAATTGGATTGGGCATGTATATGTATGTAGGGAGGATGACGAGAGGATGACGAAAAAGCTGACCTTTGATAATGAGACGAGGTACAGAAAAATGTCCAGCATAACGGAAAACACGTATTGACAGGTCATGATGAACCAAAAGAAAGCAGCTCAAAAATACGAGGACGAGGTGATAAAGAGTATGCTAAATAAGGAGTAGGCTAAATAATCGCAATATTGATAAATAACTAACTAAGCCGTTCATTGGTGAACAGGTACAACTTAAAACAACAAAATCTTCAGCCATTTTCAAGCTTTGCAGTGGTGCACGTAGACTGTACACAAATGTTTTTATCAAGTCACTTGTACAGCATTGGTTGAAGAAACATGTGTCCAAGTAAAAGTATATGAATACTTGACGCAGCTTACAGTATTGTAGCTTATTAATTTTCCGTCATTGAGGCACTGAACCCTCTTTGGCCCAACAGGAAAACAGTAAGTGGGGTTGAAAGCAGCAAAACAATGTCTTACCTGTGCTGGATACATGGGACCACCTGTTGGAGCTGCTGTAGGTAGCCGCATCAAAGTGAGACTTGAGTGTCTCGCGTTGCTCTGTGAGTACCACGAATGCACCTCCATCTGTCGATAAGAAAATAATTGATAAAATTGTTTGAAAAAAACAATAAGGGAAGGAGGCAACTTATGTAACTTGGAATACTTGGTACGTTCCATCGGAAACTCTCTCTGTTTCCACCATGTATGCAGGGAATAGCTTAGGTGGCATTCCCATGGAGATGCATCCATTGAGATGTACACTAGCTGAGAGCAATGGTTCCTAAATGTATTTGAAATGGCTTCTGTTGGGAACACTGAACAATCCATTGGGAAGTGGGGCAGGAAAAGTACAAAGCACCACAGACAATTAATCAACTGACACGGTAACAAAACAATGGGGAAATTATTACTGCAAGAAATGCAGCAGGCAACTTCATTAACCCCAACTCCCTAGTGTAATATACTAGGAGCGAACCATACCCATTCTTGCAAATTCCAACACCATATGGCAAACTGTACACACAAACTGTTGGACTCTGATTCTGGAGGTATGCCTAACCCAGTGTAAAAGACAATCAGTTTAGGGGTCCAGTACCCATCCTAACAGATTCCAACAAAACCTGGTGTTGGAGTTTGACTGGATGGGGATTGTTAAGGTTAATGACCAACTTATGAGTCAAAGCAAACCTGTATCACCTTTATCCGATCTGACTTCAAAGGCAAAGCCCTCATCAATGAGACCATATCTTGTAAGGTTAGCTAGACTCCAACCGCCGATAAGCTGTGAGGGCACATCATCTGTGATTGCAAAGTGGTTGTCATGGAAGTACAAGAGGCCTGGGCCTGCCCGCAGACGACTGCCATTGGGAATGTTAACCTTGCACTTAAATGTTGTTACTGGAAAGAAGAAAAAACAGATACATGTATGTTAATGAATGGCTGTCCAAAAGTTTCCTCTTTTTCACTTTGAGTACAACATGTGCTGGGGGAGATTTTAGTATTTTCTTGAGGAATATGATTGACATTTTTTATTTGGTTTTCTGAAAAAAATTACATATATTATTCTGTCAATCTTTCAATAAACTGTTATGGTAACTTATTTCATCACAATTTACTGAATTCTGAAAAAAAATGTATAAGATAATTGTAATTTTGGGTAATTTCCTGAAGTGTACAATTCAATCAAAAGTTGGTAATGATTCTACATTGTATCTAAAACACTTACCGCTGCTAAGTGTGTTAGAAGTCTTGTAAAACCAGTCCAGAAGATCCGAATGGCAAGCGAATGATAGCAACACAATCTGATTGACGCAAACAATGGTAAGCACAAACGGGTTCTTGGGATGTCTTACGCAAGACTCCACCCCACAAAAGTTCTCTGCCGAAATGACAATCTGTTCCCTTTTTAGTTCTTTGCCTGATAACAGTTGGTCTTGGCCTTTGTAGAATTTAAGTACAATTTGATCTGGAGAGAGAAAACACACAATGGCATAGGTACTTGGTTATTTGAAAGAATTGAAAGGGCAGAGCGATCTTCTTACCACCTTGGTACTCATCGCTGGTAATGGCCTCAATCCTTCAAAATCAACCGATACGAGTTTTATGGAGGATCCCTTCTACCTCAATCCTTCAAAATCAACCCATATGATTTTATGGAGGATCCCTGCTACCTCAATCCTTCAAAATCAACCGATACAAGTTTTATGGAGGATCCCTGCTACCTCAATCCTTCAAAATCAACCCATATGATTTTATGCAGGATCCGTACTATTTCCAATCCTTTAAATTCATCATCCATTTTGTTAGGCTAAGTCAATGGAATTTCAAATCGTACCTCAATCCTACAAAATCATTCAAATCCTCCACATGATTTTGAAGGATTTAGGATGGTTCTAAAGGGTTAAGGGCTAGAAAAGTTTGTTTGAAGCTCTGTTCATTGGTTTGGGTGGTTTCAAGAAATACAAACAGTAAACAGTTTACTCATCTTAACCTAGAGTTTATGTAATTTTCAAACTTTTACCAACCAGAGTAATCATCCCAATAGCCTGATTGGCAAGAATTTCACTTCCCTTAAAATACTACAGCACCCACTCAGACAAAATTATTTCTAGGGAAGATTGATATTATAAAGATACCATTACACCAAGTTAGTTTTGTAAAATTGCACGACATCATGTATTTGGTCATTAACCCTAATCCTCCCAAACCATCTTTGCTAAAGTGAAGGATTTTGAAGGATTGAGGTTACATGCTACATGCTTTGCGAAAGTGAAGGATTTTGGAGGATTGAGGTTATTAGGCATTGCCTTTCCATGGTACATGTACATCCATGTTTGTTGTAGTGATTGCAAGGTCAGTGCTTGGGTCAGTGGACACTGTTTATTGCTCCATGCATGCAGGGAGGGTCCCTGGCCATGTACATGTATCACAGATTAGAAACACATGCGTGCATACATACATCATGTGCTTGCTTTACTACTGAAGGATTTTGGAGGATTCAGGTTATGTGTAAGCAAATGGGCCTAGGGAGTTAGGAAGGATTCAGATTATATGTAAGCAAATGGGCCTAGGGAGTTAGGAAGGATTCAGGTTATGTGTAAGCAAATGGGCCTAGGGAGTTAGGGTTAAATAACCAATCCTTTGCTTTCTAAGGCAAAAACTACAGAGCCTGTACATTTCTAGACAAATATCATAGTTTGGGCAGATTTGGGTACATGTAGCCTGTGTAACACATGAAGAATACATGTGATCTAACAATATGCGAATGCATAATTTTTTGAACCAGCATCACTAACACCGGTTTCTTTACTTTGAATTTACAACACAAAAACATTTCTAAGAGAGTGCCATCAGCCGTTTCCGTTTGAGATGGAATGTTTAGACATTGTCTGGGAAAATTACCACAGGGAATCACACAATCGTGGGACTGCATCCATAGTGCTAGAGGAAATGGCATCTTATCTTGCTTCAAAAATTCACAAAGCCAAGAGAAAAAATGCTTATAACATACGTGATCAGATATATACAATCATCAGATCGCTACTTGAGGTAATTAACGTCATGGTTTCATATGGTGTTGAGGACCTTTTAGCACTTAATGCTAAGCTGGTCGTGCTAGGGACCTTTCAATACAATCTAACTTTTCACAGTTCACAGTTCATGTTTATAATTTGCTTTCCAGTATATACGTGTACATATACTGCCTCATTAAAACCCTCCTACAATCGGTGCAATTTTTGAAACAACCCATTCAGGCCACTCCAAGCCATTAGCTGTTGCCAGTGGCCTCCTATAGTTACCCTTCTGTGCACTGTCACACCACTGAGATTGCAGGGTAAAGTGGTCTCCCACTGATACATTGCAGGCCATACTAAAAATGTTCAAACATTTGATTTTGTAAGATTACTTGGAAAGGACAGCAGGCTTGAACATGTATGTACTGAAGGTTGCTAAAGAACAGAATTTAGTGGATCGGAGTGGCCTCCATGTGTAGGAGGGTTTAAGGTTGGTGAAGAACATATTTCAAATTTAGTGGATTGGAGTGGCCTCTATGGAGATGTGAAGTAGGGGTTAAGAGTTCTTACTAATGTACACGTACAAGGGATGCTACAACATTGTTAATTACCAAATTAACAATTTTCTTGAAGCTTACTTTGTGTCAAGTTGGTACATGAGAAAAATTATTGTTACATGTATGTCAGATTTGAAAAAAAAGTTACAGATAGCACAATGTCTTTATTGTCTTTTTAAGGGACAAAATCGTCATCACCATCAACAGGGCATGGAATCGGAGTGCTAGTTTTACATTAACTCAATCACTGATGAAAAAAATACCACACATGAAAGGGCCATTGTTGCTGCATAAATGAGCCAGTAGTTTTCAGTCACTGTGTCTGATTCCATGCCCTGTTGAAATAGTCTGCTCTGATAGTGATGATACTGTCCCTTTAATTAACAAGACCTTGCAAAGTTATAATTAAATGAAGTTCCTCAAGACATCCTGAAGAATTCTTACAGTAATAATGATTGATCATTATCATGCCATATTCCAGGGGCAAATCCAGCCTCGGAACAATTTTGTTCAAGAAAATTTTGCCAACTGACATCAGTGGCATATCCAGAATTTTCAGAGTGGCGGGGGGGGGGGGGGGAACTGCCACCCAAAACCACAGTTATTTCTGTGAGTAAAATACAATTTATTACAAAGTAAAAACAACTGATAACAACTCCGCAAATCTTCAGTGCTACATTTGTGTCTGTACATTTTGTGAATTGAGTAGGTCACTTCAGTACATGTACCCGATTTTTTCAATATCACAGAAAAAAAAAAAAAATTTGCGGTTACAAAATAATGCATCCAAAATATGAGGTACATAGGCTACATACACTGAGTCAATTACATTATAAAAGCAAACCCTTGAATTCCTAAACTACATTTCACCATACAAAATAACTGCATGCATGTTTCTCAAACGTCGCTATAGAGTCATTGTGACTTAAAGGGACAGCAGCATCATGATCAGAGCAGACTTTCGACAGGGCATGGAATTGGTGTTCTAGTTTAGGATGACCAAAGTGTCTGAAAAATACTGGCTCATTTATGCAGCAGCAATGGTAATATGACCTTATCATGTGTGGTATTATTTTCAGTCACTGAGTTAAATTCTAAATTAAGCAGTCCGATTCCATACCCTGATGTTCGTGATGATATTGCCCCTTTAAAAACAGAAAACCATTACAATGAAGGCACACACATAGCAGTACAGCAAAGAAAAACACTTCAAATATATGCATAATTCACTAGCTTTGTGAGTTGGCGTACCCCTGGGGAGAAATATGTCGCTGATTCAGAGTGCTACAGCAACACAAAAACAGGTTTTCACAGTTCACGTTTTTCACATTTTTGTAAAATATGTTTTGTAGTACATGTAAATACAAGGCTGTACATGAACATGTAGGGCTAACTGTTTACAAGTATCTGAAACAAAAATTGTATAAATAATTAATTTTTTTTAGTCTGAAAATAATTGTACGTGTACCAAATTTATGAAGATTTGTTTCTTTAATAAAAGCATGTGCTGAATTTGTTTTAATTACTGCATTTACATGTATTTCCAACCCCATGGACCTGACAAACTGGAGGCCTGCATCAGCAAGGGAGACACATGCATACTGTACAATAAAAGACGCTTCTCCATTATTACTGCAGGAAATAACGGGCTGATAAACAAGATTTCTGTTTGCAGTGGCCTTCTTGTTCCTATTGATTACTTCCGAACAGTGTTGTTGTTTGCGACGATAAAAGTTGAAAGTACTGCGCTGCCGTCCATGTACCTGGTCCTTCTATGGACATGCAAATTAGCATGCTTTTGTTAAAGTGTTCCGAGAGGATTTAGCTCTGGTGCTGTCTTATAGGAATGGAATGTGACGACTCTTACTCTTATGAGTCTTAAAGGGAAGTTACCGCATTGGCAATGTCGGCAAAACTACTTCTAAGCATATCCTTACTCTTTTGACTACCAGTACATGAAGTACACTAAATAACCAACCTGTAAATGTTTCAGCTTATTACATTGTATTGTTCACAATAAATAAAGTGAACATCTGCAACCAGATTTATCCAATGCTCTCCACCTTCCCTTTAATATTCTGTTTGGGTTTATTCCATGGGTGGAGCGTGTTCAAGAGGCAAGAACACTTTTAATACAAAGCAGTGTTTGGTGGTTACTGAGCACACTTTGCGGTAAATCGGAACAGTTTTCCTGAGGACGACCACTGATCGAAACGTCGAGTTGTAACCTCCAGTTCTTTTCAGAACTAATTACTACTCAATAGAGAATTTCACATGGTGTCACCGCAATTAGTCTTACTCAGAACAGTTTTGAAAAATCCGCATAAATTTTGCTAGGGGTATTGGGGCCGCTGTTGTGAACAGCGCTGGGGTGAAATCTATAGTTCTGAGCGTTTGCTTTGCTTTGCTTTATTGCTTAAATCTTTCAAATCCAGAGGATCACAACATTGCGATTTGTAAAAATCCGAAAATCCAGACAAATCTGGACAAACCACACCCCTGGTAAATAGATGAAGAGGTTTGAACTTTGTTAAAATCTTCAAATTAACAAAACAAGAGAAAAAATATATAAAAATCACTTAACTGACTTTCAATGAGTTATCAGAACAAAATTCGATTTGTTCAATGATGTGTGTGTATTTAAATATCGCACAATGTTATTTTTCTGGTAAAGGCTTAATGTAATTAAAAATGAAATTAATAAAAATAATGACTTTTAGCAAATAATAAGTGACTCACCAAGTGTTTTGTACCACTGGAAAACTCATTTTTTTCTACATTTTTTAATTTTTTTTTTTTTGAATGACTTCATTGTCATTTTGTGGGAGCAGGAAACAAATTATGCCGTTTGTGTATAAAGACAAGTCACGATCTCGGAGTCAGGTGGATCTCCTTAATTAGCATGTATAGTACATGTATGCCAAATGATTAGATCACCATCGGGTAGGAATACTCTGATCAAGTCAAACTTGTGTCTTGAAATAACCAAGTATTTTGTGTTTCAAGTCCTTGTTCGCAAACACTCAAATCGGGGCCAAGTCGCACAACAACAGAGATCTCTCAGCATCTACGTGTATGCTGAATTTCAGGAATGTCGAGAGACAACTACATATACCGGTATTTCATAAAAGTCATCATAAATAATGTAGCAGAAGTATGTCTTCCTACGCCGTGGGGCACGGATCTGCGTCACTTCCCCACGATCAATCGCCTAGAGTTGGGGGCACTGAGCTGTTTTAATCAAGCACCAATGGCATGCTTTTGTCATGATATTAATTATTAATGGTCATGCATGCAGAATGCAAAAATGCTCAACACTTACACTGGCACACCAAGTTGTAATAATCGAGTGTTTACAGGGATTTGTAGAGGATAATGGTCTGTGTTTGCATTTAATAAGGGGCAAGGATAGAAAAGTGTAGCGGGTGTGGCCATACATGTACAATATAAATGAAAACAGGTGTGACAAAAGTAAAAATTCCTGTAAAATAGGTAGCAGGACTGGGTGTCAATTTGGTCTAGAAGACAAAGCCCAACTGTGAACCTTCCTACACTGTAGATGTTTAATTTGTGACAGACTCCACAAACAAGAAACTACATATACATTAACAGCAAAAGAAACGTCACGCCCTAAATTTTGATAAGTATGAGAACATGTTTAGCTTATGTGTCCTCAGACGTCATGCATAACGAATTTTGAGGTCAACCAAATTTGCAACATTGTGTTCGTGTTACACTCCACACTCATAATATTCTTCATTAAACAAATTATATTAATTATAAAATGAAAATAATAAATATTTTTAGGGGTGACGTTTCTTTTGCTGTTATGTATATGTATATATAGAGGCTTGGACACAATACAGATGACTTCTTTCTTTCCTTGGTGGCTGCATGTAGGCCTACTTCTCTTCTTTCAAGAACATTTTGAGGCACGGGGAGATTTGTAAAAAAAATCCTGAGAAATCACAGGCCTGTGAAAATAAACTTTTCCAGCTGTCTGGCCTCAACCCCTTAGCAAAGGAATGGAAGAATATCCATATTCATGTATCATAAAAATAATGGCAACCAATTTGAAATATTTGTTTAGTCTTTAGCATAAATGATTATAAATCAAAGGCCAACAAACTTTTAAAAGTCCTAACGGTTTGAAACAAAATCTGAAGAGATTACAGGTGCCTGGTAAACATCATGGGTGATCACAGCCGTCTTCCACCTATGCACACACTTGTGTGTGTAATACAGTAGCTACAGTGCGTAACACAGAAGCAGTTTTAATGCCAACCATGTCCCTTTGCCAAAATGCCCACAGGGAAAGTAATTGCTTCAATTAAAGATGATAGATCTCCAAGGACTTTAATACTCAGGTGAATTGGCAAACAGTGTATGTTTGCTTTTAACTTGATTGCCATAATTGTGTTTTCTAATACAGTTTTTATTTAGTTTGTTTAATGAAATTATTTTTCTCAGAATAAAAAAGTTGCTCATAAAAATTTTAAAAAGAGACCTCTCACTTTATTTGTGCAGGTCAGAAACTAAATATTATTGGAAAAGGAAGTAATATTTTTTTAAAGCACTCCTTTAAATGTGATTGTGCTGGTTGGAATGATTTTTGTCAGTTTCGGGGAATAAAATGGATTGGTAATGACGTCATAAACAATGCATCTTGTTCAGAAACTGGAATAAATAAATACAGTTAGTAAATTAAGACAACAGTAATCCAAGTCTTCTTTTATGAACTGTGATGTGGAACTTTTCACAGGCTATGATATCTTTAAAACGAGAGGGTTGAAATGAAAGTAAGTTTCCAACATCAATGTGGTACATGTACATGTACCTTCCCTTAAATCTTGAACCACCTGTACATACAGTACAGATCAATTCAGGGCTGATTATCTTAGACTCTTTTCCATCTTCAATCTTCATGTATACAAATTTAAAAAAAATGTGATTGTATTTAATATAGGCCTAGTTACAAATTCATTATCATTACATACATTTATTTTGATTTGTACATGTATATATGTGACCCGCTCTGCGAAAAAGGGTATTAAGGGACGCTATGTTATTACCCGTAAAGGGCTGTTCAATGTGGAGAGGGTGAAAAAAAAAATTCACAACGTGATTTTTTTGTTGTTGGTTTATTGGCTTCTATTATATCAATACTTTCATAATTTATTTACAGAAATATTATTATTGATGAGTAATGATGAAAAAACAAAAGTTTAAATTTTACACATTATGCAAATTAGCAAAAATATTTGAAAAAAATACTTCAAGATGCTTGATAATTCAAATTTATATTGCACAAGCATTCCTAAAGGGGCTCAAAAGGAACATAACTGTTGCTATGGGCATTCAAGAGAGTTTCTTCTTAGCTCATTTCTTTTTCCCACTTGCTGTGTTTAAAGGGCTGTATCTCTGAAGGCACTTCTGTTAATTTGGACAATATGAATATGCAAAAATCAGTATATCTCCAGAATGCAAAATGCCACAGGGTTCAAACCTACACCAAATTAAAGCTTCTCATGTAACCAATTCAGCTATGTACATGTATGTAACTCAATTTTTTAATTTAGTCCCATAATACCCATTTTTGTGGAGCCGGTCACATATGACATAAAACACAATAAAGGGGGCCACTTTGCATCCGTCATGTTAGCAGTTTTTCCAATGGTTGTTATTTATTTTTAAGTACCCGAAACCGACCAAAAAGTGTTTCAACATGTGAATGGACATGCAGGCTTATACTAGAACTAATTTGAGTTGATTTATTTTATTTATTTTATTTATTTTTTTTTTTTTTACCCTCAAATTTCCATAAAAATTGGACGGAAAAAGTTACCTCACTTTTCTGTCTATTTGTTGATGGAAATTTTAGGCTAATTAAATAAATAATAGTAATAATCAACTCAAATTATCTTTAGGATAAGCATGCATGTCTATTCAAATGTTGAAATTCTTTTTGGGTGGTTTCAGATATTTAAAAAAAAATTACAACCATTAGAAAAACTGCTAACGTGATGGTAGGAAAGTGGCCCCCTTTATTGTGTTTTATGTCATATATATTATATTTTTATTCAAATTTTTTGAACAGGCCTATTACAGTGTACTTGTTATGTTAAATTTGAAATGTTAACTTTAACTTTTTCTTGTTGGGCCTACTATTTTAAAAATCAGTGTGATATTTTTGTTGTTGCAATGACTCAGTCAAGCCACACTTTTAGCTTCTAGTAAATACTTGAGTTGAGGTACGGTGCCACATGTGAAAACACTAAAACAAATTCATGCCCACCCAATAAAAAATTGAAAATTATCCTGAGCACAAGTGATTCTCTTCCTCCTGGGCTGGTAAACAACCTAGTGGATGATTCATCTCATTTGATATGGCTACGCGACACAGATGACAACAGCCATGCTTAGCCCTATCCTCATCACGTTGAGAATAAATCTCCCCTCCACCCGGCCG
Source organism: Zoroaster sp. YZ-2022 (assembly GCA_029582265.1). NCBI lineage: Eukaryota > Metazoa > Echinodermata > Asteroidea > Forcipulatida > Zoroasteridae > Zoroaster > Zoroaster sp. YZ-2022. The sequence continues at coordinate 15,935,920 of CM055824.1, forward strand.
GCGGGTTGCCAGTCAGAAATTGAAGATTGTTGTTTATTATGCGCCTGCCTTGGATCTGACTCATCCAGGGTATATGTGTTTAAAACGGTGTATTGACCTCGGTTGAAGGCTCGCCATGGAGCAGCTGCATTTAAAACTCATGAAAAACATAAATAGGAAAACAAAATTAGAAAAAACATGTAATTGATGAAGAGAAACCATTAGTCCAACCTCTTCTTTTATGCATGATGCTGTTGTCAAGAGAAGCTCTTTGTGGATTACTTTAACAAGATGATTTTGTAATGAGTGTTTTTTTTTTGTTCAAGTCCTTTCTTGAGGACAACATGTTTGTGAAGCAATTAGAAGATAACAACAGAACGAGAGGGGAGAAACTGGAAGTCCACCGTTTTTTTTTCTTTTCTCTCATGTCTCTTCTGGAGGCTGACTTGTTTGTCAAACCATTTGGAGGACATAACAGAAAGCAGGTGGAGGACATAACAGAAAGCAGGTGGAGGAGCTGGGGATGACAGCCATTGCTGTTGTTGTTGTGGGAGTATGTTATGTACTGTACAAAATTTAATACAAAACAACAAGCCATATATGCCACAATTTGTTACTAAAATGAGAGACAACAAAACAATAAAATGATCTGTACTGTTTTTATGTCTTGTTGACAAAGATAAACACTTAAAGGAACAATATCGTCACGATCAACATGGCATGGAATTGGAGCGCTAATAGTGACCCCACATGATAAGGTCATTATTACCGTTACTGCAGCATAAATGAGCCAGTAATTTTCAGTCAATGTGTTCATCTTGAACTAGGACACTGATTCCATGCCCTGTTGACAGTCTGCTCTGATCGTGACGATACTGTCCCTTTAAGTATTGTTTGCCTTAACCCTCCTACTTCTGGTACCTTTTTCATACAAGTTGATCCACCATTTGAAACCATTCGCTTTTGTGGTTTTGAATGGTGAAATAACTGTGTACAGTATTGATTCCCCCAAATGGTTTTGAATGGTACATTGTACAGTAGGTCAGCTAATGCAAAACCTTGTTTGGATCTTTCCAAATGGTAGTACAGCTAATACAAAACCTTGTTTGGATACTTCTAATGTAAGTGGTGAATCAATGGACCCTCTACGCATTTGAATGGATTTGAATGGCAGTAAAGCTTGCTACCAACACTGTTCAAATGGTATCACCATGTGTGTACAAAACCAATGGGCATTTTGGTAAGTGGAAATTTTGAATGGTTTCAAATGGTCAAACAGTAGGAGGGTTAATTAATAATATGCTCACAATATTTTGCAATCCATGTCCTGTACTTGCCCCTGTTTACAAATTACATTCTCCGACGAGAAAAAATGTTAGAGAAAACAACATCCCTGGTTCAAAATCACCCCATATGTACATTGATTTCAACTTCGTAGGTCACTGGAAGGTAGGATGTTTGTCTTTTGAAATAAATATCAAGGGTTGATGAATAACAAAGTGCACTCATTATAGAGATAGCCATGCAGGTTTAAAACTTGTATTTAAAGTGTACTGTACTGTTCCCATGATTTTTGCCATGGAAGTTTTAAGAAATAATACTAGGGTCATATAATTTACATGTACATGTATGTAGGTCAACATGTCAAAGGTCTGTTACGTTGATATCATTCCAAATAGACTTTATTACATACAGACTGCTGACCATTAGAGGCTGTAATTTTGCAAAGGAATTCAGAGAGGGTTTTTTGCAATTCTGCCTAGATAATCTATTATTGAGAATGTGACCAATTACACATGTCAAAGCTTGTTTCATACAAGAATATCTTGTCCTCCAACTCTATGAAAATCACAAGTAATAATAAACGATGAAGCTCAGATTTCACTAAGTCCTGTCTCCTGGATGAGAACCAGATATAATTGAGATTGATTTCTTGAAACTACAGTCAGCGTTTGACTATACAACAACTCCTAGCTACTGTACTGCACATATGGCAACGCATCTCAGAGTCGGACCACATCACAGTTCATAAGGACATCATCTAATGAGATTAAATTTTGATAATGGATCATGACAATTGCATGGATTTGGCCCTTGCTCGTCACTGCAGGTGATTTAGAAAGGTTTTGGCTGTTGACTATGATCTCCACTGATATAATTATAATTCTTGGACTGTAATTGCCAGTCACTTGTGAATGCTAGTGAAATGTACAGTGTAAGGCTTATTGAAAACAGACCTACAAATTTGACGGTGACCAGAATTCAATTCCTCACAGTATGTATGTAAACATCTCACATCATCATGACTTCAAGTACGCTGTTACATGTACTTGTACATAAGATAAATAGGCCTACTACATGTACATGTAGGCTACATACTGTTACGAATCTTACCCTTTGATTTTGATAAATATTAGCACCCTCTATTTCACTTCTTCCACTTCCAATATTTTGCTTACGATGCAATTTCAAGCAGTCTAAGTCTCAGGGTTTGTTTCCCCGGACCCTCGATTTTCCGCTATGAATATGCAATCCATACAAGGCCGTTACTTTTGCTCATGCATATCCAGCACCAACGCAATGCATAATGCAACACAAGCGAGAGCCTTGTGTGCGTGCCACACCCTCCCGCCCCGTGGCTTGGAGCCGTCCTTTGGACTTAGTCTATTTTTCTCCTACTTTCCCCTGAGTCCACCCTACACACCAAACACAGTTCGTGGGTGTAGCACGGCCAAACAGTCACCGTGACTGGCCCGCTCAGTCACTGGTCCGTGTGCCATGCTCCCATGCGCAACCGCTGCTCCCCTCATGCAATAGCTTAGCTTCCCCAGTAAGCATTACCCCTAGAACCCGGACAAAAAAGGGGGACCTGGATAAAAAAAGGGGGACCTGGACAAAAATGGGCACCCGGACAAAAAATGGGCACCCGGACAAAAATGGGCACCCGGACAAAAAATGGGGACCCAGCCAAAATTGGGGACCTGGACAAAAATGGGAACCTGGGGAAAAATGGGGACACGGTGAAAACAGGCACCTAGCTGTGTTGTGCAACATGACAAGTACAAGAGCCTACTCGTTAGCTTCAGGCGTTTATATGCTGTTCTACATTTAGTTAAAACAGACAAAATGATCCTACTGGAATATTGTGTCTGCAATGAACAGGCAGCCACACTATTCAGGTTCCCATGTAACTGTATTACAGATGAAGGTGTGCATTGAAGGTGACAGTGTAATGTGGATACATTTCATCAATCCTTAATTAACAGAAGTTTGGGATAACTTGGCTTGAAGCAAACAATGAGGGTTTCTCAATTTGTTTGCACAGATAAAATCATCAGAGAAGGTTCATGAAGAGAAGGGCAGTTCCGCAAATTAGGCAACCAAATGTACATGTATGCCGCCTAACACCAGATTTTAAGCCTATACACTGCACAGGTACAAATCTAACCTTCAAAATATAACCTTCAAAACATCAGCTTGATGGGTAGCCAAATGACGTAAACAAAATCTTTAAAAGAACAAAAACTCTACATCGGATGTACATGTATCATCGTTTGTGGAACTGCCCAGAGCGTATCCCTAAGGGAACAGCTTTACATTCAGCTCAAGAAGAAATCACAACAATCTTCACTACCTGAAAACAAATTGATGGTGGAAAATTTATCTGGACGGATACGATGCGCTCACATGCCACAATCAAAGATAATCTAATCCAAGTGTAAATTATATTGCAAGGAGAAATGGCTGACACAAATCTCTTTCTTTTTACCCACAATCTCTACAGTGCATTTCACAACATGTAAAAACATCCATACATTTAATTCCCTTGTTCCCTTTAGGTATAAATACATCATCTGAGGTGTTTACTGTTTTGTACAGGTCACCGGTGAGGGTCTTGAATTTTTTTTGTTTTTTTTCCAAGCAGTAAGCTGGTACAAAACAATTTTGAACGTCTGGTTCCGATTAAACAAAACCCCCGCTGTCTGAGGGTTATACTCTAAGGAACACCAAAATCACACGACATCCTACGTTATACATGTATAAAGATTAATGATATTCCTCTGATATTGGACATCATACAAACACACTTTACGAGGTATGAGTAAACAGTCAATATCATACCATATGGGCTTCACACATGACACACGTATGCAGTAAATGAGTAAATATGAGCCACCCGGCTTATTGTAAAACAGATAATGGGCTGGCAGCAGAAAAACAAATTACGCAATGTGCGATTTGACAAAACGTTCAAATGGTGATGTGAGTTTTAATGTGGCACTTCATCCTTGCTTTACATTATCACCACTTCCTGAAATTGATTCATTTTGACACGTACGTGTATTTTGTTTTAAAGCCCCCCCCCCCAAAAAAAAAAACATGTATGAGTACAGATTTACATATGAATTTTGTATAGCCGTACTTAGTGTAATGTTGATATCACATATCCTTGAAATATTTATACATTGTAAATGTCTAAGGTACTATCATTGTTTTACAATTAATACAATTATTATGGCATGAATTTTACGTAAATTCAATATTGAAATGGATACGAAAGATCTGATAGCATTCTAACTATTTTCTCTTTAACGACAATATAATAAGCTGAAACTTTCAAAAAATTTGTGTAAATATGGATGCAATTATGCACTTTTACCAAAGTATATTCTGGCTTTAATATCACATGAAAATGAACTTATTTTAGTAAATTATTTATACTTTATTTCGTATTCTATTCTTTTAGGTCATTTGTTTTCAGTTCAGAAAGTTTTTATGCAACTGAAATTAAAATTCCACATTGCACAAACAATCTCAAATTTAACGAGTACAGCGATCACACCCGTGACAGAAATATTTCAAGGGATGTTTGAAGGAGAATCAGAAAAACTTGAGGCCATCTGATAAGCGAACCTAATAAACTGTGCACGCATCCACAAAAATGACTTTCATCTAAAATTGAAAATTCCTGAAGCATATCCGCAGAATAACTGGCAGACTCTGGTAAGTGGCCGTCCTTTCTGATGTTACTATGTCCTGTTGCTGCTGTGAAACGGCTAGCTTGGCGCTGACAGCAAACTGATCTTACTGAGCCAATGATGCATTCAGTTGTGACAACAATATCGACATTTTAGCCAACTGCCCTTGATGTGAATAAATATCTTTTCATGCATGCAGTCAGTACCTGGCTTTAAAATGTTAATTTTTCCATTTTAATTAGAAACAGCAACTCACACATGTACAAGAACACTGTTTTAAATTGTGCGTTTTGTTTTGTGTTTTGCTTTTGATTGGGGCCCAAATTCATGGCTCTGCTTACTATAAGCAAAAAATTGCCACTCACTAATGCAGAATATGTTGTGTTTAATGTACCCCATGTAAGTATATTTCACAGGTTAGCAAGGAATTTCTGGTTGTGCTCAAGCATACCTCGTGTAACGGCTAGCGCAAACTTTCTGTGATGTTTTTAAAGTCCTGCAATGGCTACAATTTCCCTGCTTTGTACATGCACATCCTGTGTGTGCACATCAATACCAAGAAGACCAAGTCACCATTTATGTATGAATCATACACGTAAATGCCCTTTCCATAGAAATAAATCAGTCATGTGAAAACAAAGTAGTACAAAACAGCCGGCCCCATTTATCCTTCGTCCATTATTTCCTTCCTAGACCTTGTTTCTATACACCTCGAGGTGGTCGAGTTTCTCTTCCCTTTGCGGTACACACAATAGCATAACCTGTACTATTCTCATTGCTGGTGTTAGTAATAATACTGATATAGACTTATACCATCCTGGAATAAACATGTTTGCAAGAGCTACGAAGGTGAAGCAGCGCGGTTGAGTAGGTTTGAATGTGTTGACTGGGAACGATTAGGGTTCAGTAACCTGGCCTCTCTGGCGTGCTGTTCGATTCCATGTCGGAACGGAGCGAACGTGTCTATGGATATCATATTTTGAACATTGAGTGACTCGCACACAGAAGTTCAAGGCTTGCGGGCCTTAATCGGATTTCGAGCGAGACGCTAGGTAGAATATAAACAACATGTTTGTCACAAATTTGTTGGTTGGAGATGCGGCAGTCTGACGATCCAACATCAAGGCCGTTAATTGAAGATGGGGTGATCGAAATATTGAAACTACATGTAATTGTCACTGCTTCGGGTTGTTTTCAAACACCAGTACACTGGAAATATCTTTAATATAATTTAAGTATTAGTTGTTTAGTTTTCATAGAAGCAGCCTACATGCCTCAGAGGAAAATGTCTGAAAAAACAATTTGTAGTCTGGTGCCGAAATGCCATTGGGTCCTTTATCAACAATTAAACATTGCCAGAACATGTACATGTACAAACACTTGTTTTAATAATGAATCCACAGAGTTTATTTTAACCCTAACTACCGATACCCCATATCCTCCAAAATCCTCCAAAATCCTCCAAGGGATACTTTTTGGGGGAAAAATTCAGCACTGTTGGATTTCACCTAGATTCAAAGGGGACAAAATTACTACCTGGCAAGAAGTACAATGTATGAAAGATCAACGAAAATGCATGATGCATTTTGAAGATACATGTATGGGCATGTTTCCAAAAGTGCACTGGAGGATTTTGGAGAATTGAGGAAGGTTCCTAGCCAGAATACCCAGAGGGGGTTAGGGTTCAGGAAGGTTCCTAGCCAGAATACCTATAGGGGGGTTAGGGTTCAGGAAGGTTCCTAGCCAGAATACCTACAGGGGGTTAGGGTTAAAGTATGAAAACTAAATATTGAAAAGTCCCATCTAGCTTAAACAAAAGCCCGAGAACAACATAATTACACGTACATGTTGTATCTCCCACTGAAAATAAATATTACATAAAACCCCAGCTCAAACAAATAACACTCAATGACCATAAACATGATCGACTATCTCGATCCCTACCTCATCAGTCAGTCCAGAAATGATCCATTGATACAAATCTCTATTTCTTTTTACCCACAATCTCTAGTGCATTTTACAACATGTACAAACATCCATAATTTAATTCCCTCGTTCCCATTAGTTATGAATACATCACAAGGTTTTGACACAGCTCATGCCCGCCCGCCCGTGAGGGCCTTGAAGTTGTTTTTTCCAGGCAGTAAGTAAGCTGGTACAAAAACCATTTTAATTCCACAGAAGAGCCATTGGAATGATCAATAGTGTTTTGCATCACCCTACAACAAATTAATATGCTAATTAATTGGGGATATGAGCCAAGTTCCAAAGTGATCTTAATGCAGTGTACAGTCCATACATGTACATACTCGGTATACAGAGAAAATAATAATAACAATAACAATAACAATAACAATAACAATAACAATAACAATAACAATAACAATAACAATAACAATAACAATAACAATAACAATAACAATATTAATAATAATAATGGAGGCATTTTAAAGCGCTCTTACACAAGGTATCACAGCGCTGTACATTATTACCCCTGCTCATCAGGCGCATAAATCATTCCTGAAACCATCTCAGCTCCCTGGGGAGTATACAGCTCAATTGCTGCCATTTCGGCGCATACATGTACATGTATGGGCTAACCAACTCTGCCCTCACAGGTACCCATTTACTCCTGGGTGGAGAGAAGCAATTATGGCAAAGTGTCTTGCTCAAGGACACAAGCACCATGGTCGCGGTTGGGATTCGAACCCACATTCTGACGACTCTCCCACCAGAACACAAATTAAACAATTGACAGGAATCAAAACAAATACCTGTACATGGGATATTTAAAAACAGAATTGTTAGAAGCTGGAATTAACATGCCAAAATTAATTTATGACAGCTAATAACTACTTTAAGGACAAACACTGTACATGTATTAAAGATCATTTTCAAGTATTTTTCTTTTCTTTTCCTGAAATGAAATAGTAATGCTCCAAGGAAAAAGAAAATTGCTGTTAATTTAAAAAAAATTGTGAAAAACAGGCAATACACAATGCCCATGTTTTTGTGTAAACATTCAAACATTATAAAGCCAATTTTAACAAGACAAAATACACATGCAGACGGACGTCAAATTGTGCATTTTGTCGTTGCTTGTTTTCATTATGCCATCAATCTTGGCCTATTAGTGCAAATGGAAATGGCCTGATTAGTGCGATTGTGTTAAATCAATCTATTGGGAATATAATGCACAGGTAATTACAAGTGGGTTAGTCAGCCTTGTATGCAGGTTGTAGGTATGCAGCTCATGCATACGATGATACGTGTGTTGGAACTTTTAAGTCACTAAATAATATCATTACAGTGTACGTGTATAGCTAGGTCTACAGATATTTGATAGAACGTGAAGGTGTGCATCTTGAAGAAATGAATATTTTTATTTTTAAATTAAAATTTAAATCCTCACTGGTGTTTTTATATACAGAGTATTTGTCAATATCATGGTGAATTATTTGAAGAGCAAACAAAGACAAATTAACTCTCCTACAATCGGTGCAATTTTTGAAACGGGGTCATGCCTATGTTCCCTCAGCCCTATGTTCCCTCAGCCCTATGTTCCCTCAATGCCTAACATTTTTTTAAAATTCAAATTAGGCCCTATGTTCCCTCAACCCTATGTTCCCTCAACCCTATGTTCCTCATAGGGCTGAGGGAACATAGGGTCTATTTTGGGATGAGGGAACATAGGGCTGAGGGAACATAGGGCTGAGGGAACATAAGGCTGAGGGAACTTGAGTACGGTCCCTTTGAAACAACCCATTCAGGCCACTCCAAGCCATTAGCTGTTGCCAGTGGCCTCCTATGGTTACCCTTCTGTGCACTGTCACACCACTGAGATTGCAGGGTAAAGTGGTCTCCCATTGATACATTGCAGGCCATACTAATACATGTATGTTTCAAACATTTACAGCACTTGGCCTTGGGTGACACACAGTTGATTTTGTAAGATTACTTGGAAAGGACAGCAGGCTTGTATATGTACTGAAGGTTGCTCAAGAGGAGAATTTTGTGGATCGGAGTGGCCTCCATGTGTAGGAGGGTTAACTGCATATTGCATGATGAATTGTAGTGACTATATTTTTGTGTAGTTCACTACCAAGAATATTGGAGCATTTTCATTTTCAATTGTGAATTTAAGCCAAAGAAGGGAAGGACAGGCCATAAAAGGGAAGGACAGGTCAAATTCAGTTGCAGAAGTTTTTAAGTTTAACCCTAACCACCCCAAATCCTGCAAAATCCTCCAAGGGGCACTTTTGGGAAAAATTCAGCACTGTTGGAAACTGGTACTTTCACACCCCTTCAAATGGGACAAAATTACTACCTGTCAAGAAGTACAGGCCATATATGTATGTGCTGATTATGAAAGATCAACGAAAATGCATGGTGCATTTTGTTTCCAAAAGTGCACCTTGATGGATTTTGGAGGATTCAGGAAGGTTCCTAGCCAGAATACCTACATGTAGGGGTTAGGGTTAAGGTACAACATGTAGCTCAGTGATGAACAGCTTACAATGAACGCAGCTTAGCAAATTAATCCTAATACATGCACATGTATTTTAAAGCATAACTTGTACACAGAAGAGTCATCTTGTGAATAACATTTGGAATGTTACCAATTACATTTTTAATCCAGTGTTAACACAGCTTTAGACCCGTAAATTTGCTATTCACATGAAGCAACATTTATCCTCAAACAAGATACGTATCTCGGACAAAGGTGAACAGACTAGCTTGGAAAGACCTGACTCTTGTGCCCATATAGCCTTTGGACTATAAATAGTGGTGTTCTGAATCAATATTTGTTATTGCATTGTGAACCGAGTCCCAATAAAACAGCAATCATCGTAAACAGAGTTGTTATTGTTTTTTCCCGCCGGACAAATGACCTACGAAGCCTAATTGTTCAAAACAATGAGGGATACTGGATCAGACTGGCCAATTCAGTCTGCCCTACAGATGCAAATTAAAGCTGGAACAGAACAAGACACTAGTGTGGGAAGATGTAACTTCTCCATCTGTTTTTATTTTTTTTAAATGGAGCCCTAGAGCCAATTCCATTAACCCTCCTATTACCAGTGTTGTTCTTTACAAAGTGGACCCATACTTCAAAATGTCACAACTGGGACATATTGCGGTACACACTTTCTTATCTAAAGATTAATGGCATAGCCCAAGGCACTTCAGAGAGATGAGGTAAACTGAAGCAGCCACCTGCTTTGTTTCATTGCAAGGCTAACTTGAAATAAACCAGTGCAGTAACTTGGGGTATACACATACTGTGTGAAGGTCAGAACACTTTGTTTTTGTCCCAGACAGGAGGGGCATTTTGGGGTATCCATGTACCATTCTTGTGTACAGTATGCAATATTTTGAGGCATGCATAGAAAAAGCATTGTGTACTTAGCAGTTTTTTTTGTGGCATTTTGGAGACTGCATATATTACAAGGGTTAAGGAAATGTTTTTACAAAGCAGTTAACCAACAAAACCCGATATCAAAATATTTATGGTTAGCAATGTTTTTATGCTTAGCAATTCTATGAAATTGGAACGTGGCTGTGGCTATTGACATTACCTAATTGACGCTTAACTTTAAAGTCACTGAGTTAATCTAAAGCTAGCACTACTACTACTACTACTACTACTACTACTACTACTACTACTACTACTACTACTACTACTACTACTACTACTACAAGGGTCAAAATCAATCAAAATATTGATATTGTCAAGGTATTATCTAGTGCACTTAAAAGTCAAACACTGTCAAACCTTACGTGTAGTAAACATTTACAGGTCAAAATGAGTGGACCATTTTTGACTAGTAAAAGCATTGTCTGGTATTGTTCAGGGTGGTTAAAATGACGGTAAATACCAGTAAAAAATGCCCCTGTGTGCACATTTGGGTCAACAGTCAAAACAGGCAGTTGACTGATTTTGACCTCTATAGCAACTTCCCACTAAAGTGCAGCTATAGTAGGAGGGTTATGAGACCATCTATGAACCTGGAAGCGACAACAACCCAAAACATCCATAGCGGCTGCAAGTGACAAAAGATCTCGGCAGCCTCCTGTGCCTTTGCTTTGCAAACAAGATATTTTAGATTTCCCTGATATTGTATACTCTTACAAGATATGAGATAAAAACATATGCAGATACATGTATGTAACAAAATATTTTTTAGACATCTTCACGAAATAGCAGCAAAATCATCTTAATCTACTGATATTAAGCCTAAGTGTCTGACTGTGGTTATCAAGAAAAGACTGGTTGCTTAAAAGGTTATTTAAACCTGATAAGCTGCGAAATTTAATTTGTTGTGTTTTTTAAATCTGTATGTACACCTAGTATGGTTTATCTTGTTCTAGCAAAATCAACATTAATCAACAACAGCTACCCGATCTGCAAACCCAGCCGTGCTAAATCCACCGTTATTAAAAGTTGTTGTTGTCCTATTTTTCCCCTCACCCATCACGCCACACTATCCTGAGGCTCAGGCTGGGCTGTGGCGTGCAGTGAAGAGAAGAGTAAAAAAAAAAAAAAAATCTGTGTGCATGAGTGGCTGTTGGGAAAAACATTTGCATAGCCCATTCAGGGTCCTTCCATTCGTGTGTTACACATGTTTGCCGGAGTTCAGGCGGGTAACGCAAAGTGCAGCGCGACACAAACCAGGGTGATTCCATTCACCACTTTAGGTTTGCTTGCTCCAATTGGATGGTTTTTGTTTGCGTGACTATATAGAACCCAGGCCTACAAGTCCTGGCTCAATTCCCATGAATGGAGCTTTTTTTTTCTTTTTTTTTATCACTGGGGCTTGTTTTCTTCACAACACAATAGCTCTAGAGGCCTGGACTTTAGCACAAACATGCCTATTGTTGCTGGACCAGGGCAGACCAGAGTGGTACTAGTTTTTTGGCAATAACAAGGTGAGGGAGGAAGGGGTTTGTTTTCATCAGGTGTAGGTTGAAATACATTGTAGTTTTGAACAGTGTGCTTTACTTTTGCAATATATTTAATCTTGCAAATTGTTTGTAGTTTGCTGTTGCAACAAGGGTGTAGGGGAGATGTGTTTCTCAAAAATATTACCAAAATACATGTACATTGTACATTAACCCTAACCCCTTGGGTATTTTTACTAGAAAGTATCCTGAATCCACCAAAATCCACCATTTTTGTCACACACAAAATGCTGGTGTCCTGAATCCATCAGAATCCGCCAGTGTAGATATTGGACATATCCTGAATCTGCCAAAATCCACCACTAAATTTTTGGTGGATTTTGGCGGATTCAGGATACCATGCTCACATGAAAATTTGTATAGTATGTTGCTGCATAGAATCCATCAAAATCTAACACATACAAGTGTTGGCTGTACATACATGTACATGTACAGTACATGTACATGTAACTATAATCCATTGAAATCCTGAATCCATCAAAGTCCGCCATATGCTCAATGTGGAGATATCCTGAATCCGCCGAAATCTTCCAAAACAGGAGGATGGATTCAGGGTGGTTAGGGTTAATTACAAATTCCTAGTAGTTTTTAAAATTCAAATAGCCCCTCAAGACATCATTGAACGACCTGTAATAATTTATTACTTAAATTTTGTTCTTTCTTTTCATTAGTCACCTGTGAAAATAAGGCTTTAAAGTCAAATTTTTATAGAAATGGGATAGATTTAAAAATGCACAGATGGTGCAATTAAACTCGTTTTGCAAACAACATTCCAAAACTTGACAACAACAACGTCCTTCACATTTCCAATTGGTCGGGCATGAGCCTATAGGCTAGGTTGTTTACGTTTTTTTTTTTTTTTTTTTTTTTTGCCAATAGTGTACATTCTCATTCTTGGGTGTATGCCAAGTCTGCATCATTCCCGCATTTGTGCTTAAAATAAGCAATTGTGACTGCGATCGTCGGGAAACAGCTTGTTTTTTTTTCTTTCTTTCCAATTCATAAATTGTATTATATTTAAGAATTAGCTGTTGCTGACTCTCCAGACTGCTTACCAACCAAAAGAAATATATACATGTAGGTTCTTCACTAGTAGTATAAATGAAAACAAAAAGGGTATTTGGTTTGCTAATCGTAAAGCTTCAAACTACCCTTTTTGCAATAAGAGGTTCTTGTTCTTAACAATATGTACTCTACATAATTTACATATTAGGCAAAAACATTATTTTACAAAGTGTCTATATTATTAACAAACTTTACGCAGATCACAAAATAGTAACAAACACATCTTAAGTTGTCCCTAATTTGCCATAGTGACCAATGCGGTTTTGGTCACTTTGCCAAATTACAAAAATAGCCAGTTAGAGCATTTGTCATTTGAATGCATGCTCTATCTCCAAAACTATAAAGAATACATGCATGTGGATTAGATACAATGGTAGGTCTCTTCCTGAATGTACTAATGGGCGGGAAAACTTAAAATTGAAAAAAGTCGGATTGGTCACTATGGCAAATTAGGGACGAAGTGTCTGATAAGTCCTTCAATAGTTTAGGATTTTCAAAGGTCTCTCTGATACACCTTCCGTTTGTTAGTGATATCACGAAGGTGAGCCAGGTCCTTCTCTGAGTTCATGTTCAGGTTTCGTGTGTCTATAGAAAACTTGTTTTTTTGAAAAGTTGTAATTTTGAAACAAATGTGTTCAGTGGGTGAGTTTTGGGTTTATCAGGAAGGGGAGAGTAGGGTAGCTTAAGAAGTTTCTCCCCGACCGCTTCCCCTCCTCTACATGTATCTCTCATTTCAGTCTTTTTTTATATTCTGCATACTCATGTCGAGTTGCTCGCTAACACAAGTTGTCCCGAATTATAAAAATTATTGTACAGGATTTGGTAAAAAAATTAAACATGCACAAAACTCAAAACTCCCCTAGTAACTCCCCGTCAGACTCAACACAACCATTTTCCTAAAATTACATTATATATGATCATATTACTGTACTTCTAAAACTGTTCCGAGTAAAAAAACAAAACCCAAAACAGCCAGTCAATAAGTGTTGTTAGCCAAGCCCTGTTTACCAACTTAGCTATCAGCTTTTCACATGTCAACACAGGATTATTTTTAGCGAGATTGTATGCCAAGAGACTGTAGTTGTTGATTTTAAGTGTAATACTCTCAAGTGGATGTGTATATAAAAAAACAAGTGTGGGAATCAGCTGGAAACTGGAAACTGGAAACTGGAAAAGAAGAACAACATCAGTAACAACCCGATTACAACATTACCAATTATCAAAAAGCAAAATTGATGAGAAGTTGGTACATGTAAGGGTACCGATCATCATGAACAAAATTGATTTCCCAGGATGATTGAAACTTGTACCACATTTACACTAATAAGATCTTCTAAAGATATAATTGAATAATCTGCTAAAGTTGTACATGTAGGCATTCTCTTTATACGTTGAACTTACCAACCTTGATTGACCCACTTTGTCCATACATCTTGTCCTAGAAATTATGCATGCTTGTTGGTCTATTATTATTTTCACTCTTACTCTGCATTCAATCCCTTGACAATTAACAATAAATAAATTAATGAAAATTTATCTTTGTGAGCCATGATCCTCTAACTTGGCTAAGTTGATTCAATAAAGAAGATACCAATCAGTCAAAAACGAGAAGAAAAAAAATAGAAAGCTAAACCCCTAAGGAAGCAAATATCAAGTGACCTAAGAAACAATCTGCAATTTACTAAGGCTGTCATTAATAGTCATTACACGGTTCCATTTTTCGGTTCCAATTACCCATAAACGACTTTTTTAAATTTCAACTGAACATTTACGTAAGCCACACAAATGGAAGTCTCTGATTTTTTGTTAAAAAATGTTTGTGGGGAATGGGGATGCTACGAGTCATTTTTAATATAGAGGGCGGGAAATTATTACAGTAATTTCACATTATGACTCTAATAAAACAAGAGAAACTTGTGATCATATTGGTAATTTTATACATTTGTGAGTATTTGTGTTTTAAATTTTTTTTTATGGGTACCCAAAGATTTCCAATTGTTGGGTATCTGATTCCCAAAATAACCGAAAACACACAGCCTTACAATTTACTGATTTTCTTCTGAATGTTCCGTTTGTTTTTCAAACCAGCTATTTGTGTGTTTTCCTCAATTTCCACCCACATATCGAAACTACCGCGTACTCTCTACATGTAGATATCTTAATTAAAAGTGTTAAGATGAGCAAAATCAGAAAAATAAGTACAGCACAGCACAATCTTCATACACAAAATCATTCCGCTCGGTCACCTTTGCGGCAGTTTCTGTCGACACTAAAGCCTTGTCGTTTCCGCTTTGCCTAACAGATTCCTACAAGGCCAGGCCTTTTGTCACAGGAAAACACACAGCGAGACCCCCTCATGATGTGAACATGAATGATGTGACCTATTCTGTATAAATTTGATTAATGTTTTTCAAAGAAAAATGTCTGGGCCCTCGACCAGACTGAAAATACGGATCAGTACAAAGGTACTGGTGTGTGTACATGTTATATGACAAATCACCAATTACATGTACGCATGTCTTGAACATATTGGTTTTAGTGTGTACTCAAAGATAGATAATTTGGGAAGGTACAACATTCATACTTGGTAACGTATGTTCATTTCAACCATCTAGCTTTCAGGAAATATATCATTAAACTACGCTGTGAAAGTTTCATGACAATAAATGCTCACATTTTGTTGAAATTTTTTTTTTTAAATGTTACAGCAACTTTGTATAAATTCAACATACACATAGGGCTACATATACATTTTTTTTCCCAAGATGAAGGTACAATGTACGTCAGTTCAGGATGATTGATACATGAAAACCAACTTTACATACATATAATCATTTTTCAGGTAATAGTTTGTTAATTTGATCTAATGGTAATTACAATTGTTGTACCATTTCTTTGAAGCCCCTGTAATCTCAAAATTGTTGATCACAAGTTGACTGTATCAAACATATCTTGAAATATTTCCGCCTGAGGTGTTTCAGTACAATCAATCAAATCTTGGAATTTTTGTTTTGAACAAATTACTTTGTCAATTCAACTGAAAGCATTTTCACTGTTTTCTGTTTATACAATGAAATAAGCTGAAACTTTTAAAGACTGGCTTTTGTATGTAAACATCTCTTGATTCTTATGAAGTATGGATACATTTACCAGAGGTCAAAATTTTTTGGTAGCCAAAAATCCTTCATGTATTTTAGTAGTCCTGAAAAAGGTGAAAACGTGGAATCCGTATTTTGTACTTGCATTCAAGTATAGTTTAATTGTTTATTTCATTTTTCACTAGCCCATCGGACTTATACCCAACCCAACAGCTAGTACTCATGCTGCTAAAACCACTAGCCTCGTACTAGTGGACAAGTGTTATTTTTGACCCCCGATTTACAGATATTTTACCAAAAGTGACTATAATGAAAAAGTGATTATAAGACAAGTGACTATAAGAAAGTCTATATTCTCCTGTGAAGCACTTATCTAATCTTTTTCTGACAGCATAATTGAGGTAAGTGCTGCAGCCTATAATGGATCAAAACACCTTGAAATTTTATTTGAAAAAATAATCAAATATGTGAACAAAAAGAAAGATCTCAGACATTGTCTCGAGCAAAAGAGACCATTAAGCCACTGTTCAGAAATCATGCATATATGTTGGCAATGTTATTGTTAGCTTAAATATAACAATATATAATGTATATTCTAGTAACCTTCCATGCACAGTGTTATTTATTGTGACAACTGTAGGTCATTAAGATACTGGATAATATAGATTTGTATCCTATACAGGGTACCGGTTATATTTAAAATGCATCCCACATTTTCACGCTACACAGCTATATTTCAGCTTGAACAGTACGACTTGTTTTCTTGACTACAGACAGACTGTGCAGTTTTTCCATTGACTCTTTTCCACCCCTGATGTGTTTACAATCTTCACCAATGCAATAAAAAAAAAATCACTGTCACCCAGACTATTACAGAGCCCAGACCGACCAGCAGGCATTGCTTAAATATGCAGCAGTTCTCAGCCCCTCACATTCTCCCCGCCTGCTCCCTCCGTTGTCACATGATGCTGCCGCTGTATCAATACACAGATCCAATGACAGATGCACATGTACAGGAGCCTTGCAGTAAATCTCTGGACAACTAAATGATGTTTGGCCGATTGGGAAATATGTTTTGAAAAAGGTACAACATTGGTCATGTTGGAAAAACTGTTTCTTAGGTGTTTCCTTACAAATCTCTTTGAATCAAGATGCATACAACCAAAAAGCATGAACTTCAGGTTATTTATAAGTGAAAATGCATTGTGAAATTATGATCAGCGAACACACACTTCGTAAACATGGAATTTTAATAGTTTGTCACCAGCATTTTTTACAAATTTGTTTCTTAAGGCTGTATACACTTACATGTAGTGAAAATGCATTCAAATTGTTCACATTCATTCATTCCAACATGGAATTTGTGTCTTTGGATGACAAAAGTTACCGGACTTAAGTTCTGGTGTTAGCAGCAGAATGTGGGTTCGAATCCCGGCCGTAACACTTGTGTCCTTGAGCAAGACACTTAACCATAATTGCTTCTCTCCACCCAGGGGTTAAATGGGTACCTGTGAGGGCAGAGTTGGTTGATTAGCCCTATATGCGCTGTAATGGCAGCAATTGAGCTGTATACTCCCCAGGGAGCTGAGATGGTTTCAGGAATGATTTATGAGCAGGGGTAATGATATAATGCGCCTTGAGCACCACTTAGTTGGTGGATACGTGCGCTATATAAGTCCACATTATTATTATTATTATTATTATTATTATTATTATTATTATTATTATTATTATTATTATTATTATTATTATTATTATTATTATTATTATTATTATTATTATTATTATTATTATTATTATTATTATTATTATTATTATTATTATTATTATTATTATTATTATTATTATTATTATTATTATTATTATTATTATTATTATTATTATTATTATTATTATTATTATTATTATTATTATTATTATTATTATTATTATTATTATTATTATTATTATTATTATTATTATTATTATTATTATTATTATTATTATTAAAAAGCCCAGACACGAATATTTCAAGGGATGGTATCTCATCAACTTTGCGCCAAGTGAACATTTATGCTTTTTGAGAACACCAAACGTACATGTATGTATACACTATCTTTAACATTCAACCGTGTTAAAATATGCTGCTTGGATAATTGGTTTCAATTTCCCTTCACAGCAGAATACCAACAACAACAAAAAACCAGAAAAAACAAACCCAATGAAAACTGTTTACAGCAGAAGCAAACCAACTGACACGAAACCACTGTGAAAATGAAACAAAAAATCAAACAATACAAACCAGTTTGTAATTGTTTTTGCTTTACTCTGGTCCCTCAAAACAGCTTTGTGTTTCCCTTGACTACAATATCAAATATCGTCACCGTCAACAAGCCCGTTTTGAAAGCTGAATGAAGGCTCTGACTATTGATATGGTATTGACTCTTGTCTGCTATCAGCATGTATGCAGTCTTCCCTTGTATAGACAACACCTTTCAAAATGTGTTTACCATTTCAGCAGACACAGTGGGAGTGGGTACAGATCTGGGAATAGCCAGGGAACTTGCTGTCTACAAAGAAGGAGTTTTCCTATCATCTCAAAGCCAGCAGCAAATTGTTTGCATTTGTTCAGAGTTTGCAAATTTTCAAAATTTTTGGGGGGAAAAAGGATTATTTTGTGATTATCCCTGTCATCTCTGAAAAAAATTATCACAGAAATGAGCTTGTCCCCAATCTGCATACGTACCTTGACTGTTTGTGATTCTTTTTTCTTTAAATTTTCAGCACAAACCAGAAAACAAATTTTCTGATTTATGGAAAGATGTTTTGTTCCAAAGGGAGTCAGGAAAAATATTCCCCTAAATCAGAGATACACACATACAAGGTGTGTCCCACTCCCCAACAAAATGTACATTAATGTATGTACTAGCACTCGATCTCCACATTTTACTGCACACGATATTTATACCTCATTTACAAGAACCAAACCAAACAAAAACCAAACCCTCAAAGTTATTATTATTATTATTAATCATTTCTGGTAATGAAACCAAGGGATGCCTCAGAAAAGCGCACTTAAGCACTGTAAGCTCGAAAGCCTGAGGAAACCTGTAAACAAGGGCGCTTGCAATGTGAACCAGAAACACCGGGGTAAACCCCTTACACTTTCACGATAAGTGTTCTGGGATCCTCCGAAGAAGTGTCTCAAGAAGCATTCTTTAAACATTTGTTTCAAACGCAACAAGTCAGAGCATAAAGACCCTATAAACATGTACATAGGCAGCCAGTTGTTTTGGGTTTTTTGTTTTGGTAAGTGTTCAGTAATTGATAGCCCATAATTGCCTTAGTTTACTGGGATCATTTCCACTTCTTTATCACTTCCTGATGAAAATGAAAACTGGGTTTATTTACACTTGCAATCGGAGGTCGTTTAATACCAGAATGCCATAGAGGAATCAGGTTCTGGATGTTTAAGTCTGAAGTCTGTGGAACAAACAAAAGGAATGGGTGTAAGTGGAGAAATACTACCCCCATTATGCGTCACAATAATGGATTGTTTCCTAACACTAGTAACAATTACAATCAACAATTTCACAGTCATCATTTAGAAACAAATACATATACTGTAGGCCTACATGTAAGTGGTTTCTGAGAAGCACCCTATTCATGATAATTTGCACTGTGAAAGCCAATCATTAATCATGTAATACAAAATACACCCAAAAAAAACATTACAGGGGCTGGAGGGAATAAAAGTTTTAAAATGAAATCAGCAAATACCAGTACATGTAACACCAAAGACACCCTTGTTCTCAACTAAATAACCGAGCTCAAAAAATTGTTTGATTATCAAATTAATGATTGATATTGTTCATTATGTGACACAAAACTCCATGGTCAGCAAACATGTATGAATCATCAACTAAAGAATCCAATACAAAAGGGCCGTCACCACAAAAGAAAAAAAAAACAAGTTTTCAATGTCAACCATTTCTGCGACTCCAAACCAAAGTGAAACAGTTTTTTGGACTTGTGGTGCATTTAATGAGTGCGCTGTTCTTGTGAGAAACACACGTTGGACCCTCCAACATGGGAAACAGATGTAGTTCAACTTCCCACAATAACAAAAAAACATCTAAAGTCAACTTGATCAACAAGGAATAAGGAATTCAAGTACAGAGAAAACTTAATTGACCGAGTAATTTTTTCCAAAAACAAATTTACATTTTACAACTCAAAAGAGAACACTGTGCTAGCCCTTTCCTCAGACTGTTATTTTCACAGTGCAATGTTCAAATCTTATTATTTTACAAGTAATTTTTCATGGAAGGTTTGAAATAATATCCATCATAGAGGTAATGTAAAGTGAAATTGAAGTGTTCACCTAGGTATTTGGCTAAGAACCTTCCTCTATCCTCCAAAATCCTCCAGAGCACTTTTGGAAACATGCCCTAATCTTCAAAATGCACCATGCATTTTCATTGATCTTTCATAATTAGCACTTATGACCTGTACTTCTTGCCAGGTAGTAATTTTGCCCCATATGAAGAGGTGAAAGTTCCCAACAGTGCAAATTTTTTTTCCCCAAAAAAGTGCCCCTTGGAGGATTTTGGAGGATTTGGGGTGGTTACGGTCAAGACATGTCATTAAAAGATTACAGTTTGTGGTTTCTAGTATTGATTTCCAAAAGAATCGTGTTAGTTAACAAAACAAGGCAATACTTACTGGTTTTACTTACACTTCTTCTAAACATATTTAGGAAAAATGTTCACTACAAATTATTACTGTTTATAAGCTATTCATCCAGAGCAATGCTATTCGAACTGCTTAGGTACATCTAATTAGATCAATGTTGATCGAAAGGGCAGTGATAGCTTATTTTACAGTTGATGTGCGTATGCGCGAAATATCTCAAGTTATCATTGGCTGACAAAGTACATGCCCACATACATGTAATACCGTAACAGGCCCACATAATACTGTAACAGACCCACATAAAGTGTAAGCATAACACTCACTTGACGCCGGTCCCCTGTCTATGTCCTATCAAGGATATAGACAGGCTCCAGGCGTACCACTCAAAGGATTTCATTGGATACGGTAACGCGTTGTGCTGAAGATCTGACGTCACGCTTCGAGGCTTGCGCGCTAGCTAGCTACATGTAGCTAGCTAGCTAGCTACCAACCAAGGTCAAAGTTGAGCATTGGGAAAAATATGGTGGCTGCACGGCCAGGATCTGGCATAATTCACGCGCCTCTAGTTCAAAGCGTGACGTCAGATCTTCAGGCTAATTTGACGTTAAAGTGGCTATCGTCAAGACACTGGATGTAATTTCACTGATAGAGGGCTACAAAGTGTACAGAGCGAATACAACATAAACCATGAATATTTCAGACTGCAGTCATGCTTCACAATGACAAGCAGGCATTTCAAATTCTCCTTTGTGCCTTAAAATGCATTTTGGAAAAGCAAAAATTCATTGATCACTCATAAATCAGCAAGTGAATATTTCCTTTATACACTCGTGTAATAAAGAGTAACTTGTACTCTATGTTGAAGTCGAAACCATTGCTGTAATAAATGAAGTCAACTGAATCAGTAAAGTTCACTTCCCATGAATTTTAATCCCCATTATGCCAACAGTGGAAACAGGTCCAGTCCCTGAATCCCAATGGTGGAGAGACACTAGGAAGTCTAGGTCAGCTTGTTTGTGTCCGAATGTCCACAAAAAACACAACAGGCTGAGGTTTCTTTTGTCTGAGGGTGTGAGGAAATGGTCCCAATTGTTCCCTGCTTACACTTTCGACAAAAACAGCTCTCCCATGGCTGGCCGTTAAGTGGCAGTTCTGAGGAGCACAGTCACCCCGTCAGGACTATGTATGTTAATAGTAATTGTCCCATTACACAAGATTTCTGTCTGATGAATATAGCATCATTAAATTGTCTTCATTTAGCACATACTGAAACCTCCCCAAAAACACTGGGTAAGAAGGCAAGAAATTAAGAAAGGCAGTTTAAAGCAGATGCCGAGTCAAACTTGAACAACAACTAATTCCAGGCCAGTCCCCCCCCCCCCCCACCAATCTCCCTTCATATGGAGATCCTATTGTCACGCATTTGGGAAGTGGATTTAGACCGACTCTAGTCTGCAAAACACTATCAGGACCACACACAAGGGAGAGAGATGGGTTTGGACTGACAAACAACCTGTCAGTGAGCCACTATTCTTGAGAACTTTCTGGAAGCATGTTGTTATTAATTAAGGCAGTTAATTCACTTTAAGAGAATGTACCATTTCATCTCTGAGAATGAACACAATGACTGATTCTGAAGTAAATGATCCACAATTGTCATCCATTGACAGGAATTTATAATGGCATTACAATTTATGCAGCAATCTTGTTAACGTTGTTAACAAAAAATGTTAACGTTGATTTGCTTCAATGTTGCCAACTTAATAATTGCAGGATTCAAGAGGCAATGTGAATGAATTAGCATTCATTCAGTTGTACTCCAGTTCTTTTCAGAACTAATTACTACTCAATTGAGAGGGACCGTACTCAAGTTCCCTCAGCCTTATGTTCCCTCAGCCCTATGTTCCCTCAGCCCTATGTTCCCTCATCCCAAAATAGACCCTATGTTCCCTCAGCCCTATGTTCCCTCATCCCAAAATAGACCATAGGGTCTATTTTGGGATGAGGAACATAGGGTTGAGGGAACATAGGGTTGAGGGAACATAGGGCCTAATTTGGATTTAAAAAAATGTTAGGCATTGAGGGAACATAGGGCTGAGGGAACATAGGGCTGAGGGAACATAGGCATGACCCCAATTGAGATTCCACATGGTGTCACCGCAATTAGTCTTACTTAGCATTCATTCACTTTACCCAGACTCATTTCAACTAAATTGTACATAATATTTTACATTGATTTGAGGATTGTGATAATCAACAATAAAAGTGGTTCAATCCATGTTACAAACCTAAATTGTAAAAATTACCACATTTAAGACTTAAAAAAAACAAAAAAACAAGTACAATACAAAATTTCATACAGCATGTTCTGAATTGTCCCAAATACAAGTACAGTGTATCATGAAGGAAGGAACAACGTATTGCTTTCTCCACTACTGAAGGATTTTGGAGGATTCAGGTTATGTGTAAGCAAATGGGCCAAGGGAGTTAGGAAGGATTCAGCTTATGTGTAAGCAAATGGGCCTAGAGAGTTAGGAAGGATTCAGGTTATGTGTAAGCAAATGGGCCTAGGGAATTAGGAAGGATTCAGATTATGTGTAATAAGCAAATGGGCCTAGGGAATTAGGGTTAATAAATCTCTCAATAAAATACTCAAAACAAGTACGATTTGGGGGAAAATGAAAAATCAAACCAAGAAGTGACAGTTGTTGGTTCAAAATACTGTTTTGCAAACAGTTCATTAGAGTGCTTACAAAGTATTAGCCAGGATTTAGAAATACGATGTCCCACATTTGCTGGAAACTTAAAAAAAGGGTGTACAAATTGTTCACTTACAATACTTTTACATATGTAAATGAAAGATGAAATACGGTGTCTAAAATTGAAACAGGGTGTCCAAAAGACACCCAGACACCCCTCTGGCTAATAGTAATACTATGATGCTATTGCAAAGTAATGTTTGTAGCTTTGCATGGTGAAAAGGATAAGTAAAGACTGCTTGCAGTGACACCATGTGAAATTCTCAATTGAGTAGTAATTAGTTCTGAAAAGAACCAATTACTGATGCTAATTACAATGTGAGTTGTCTGATGCAATTAACAACCACTACATATTAATCACTGTTGTTACATGTAAATCTGTCATCCAAGTACCAGAATGACGTTAATTTGTTACGGATGTTTGTATTAAAGTTTTTAGTAATTTTGCTGGACAGAACTGAAATTATTTTAACTAAACTGAAATTATTTTAAACTAAACTAAAATTTGTTAATAAATTTCCAATATTTCACAAAATAATTTTAAAGCTCTTGATCTTGCAGTAACTTCTACATACTGGTATTCTACACGATCAACACAAATTATAATCAAAAACAGCTTTAAAAAAAAAAATTTCAAACAAAATTTAAAATATGGCTTAAATCCAAAAAAAAAACCTGGTTATTGACTGTATTTTCATTTTATGATGGAACCTCAGGATGTTAAAATCACATAAAAGTATAAGATCAACGAGCAAAGTACTCCAAAGTAAACCAATTCTGAACATTTCATTAGGCCTACTACTAGTACTACTTTCATATTAACTAGTTAAAATGAAAGAAGACAGGCTTCAAAAGAATGAAGTTCGACTGACAAAACTATGTTCATATTCATGACTGGATAACTATTAGTATTACTATTACATGTATATACATGTAGGGCCCCATACTCAACAAGATTTGCTTTTTAGGAATGTCAATCCACACTCACATTGCTATAACATTTTTAATTATGTTAACAAGTGTGACTTATATTATAGAATTCCCTTGAATAGTGTGGAGAAAATAAAGGAATGAATGAAAGACGATCGGCTTGAATGTAATTTAAGTAATTGTAGCTCAGAAAAAAGCAAAATGATTACCAACCGGTGGTTGTAAACAGGCCTAGTATAAATGACTAACAAATTTAAATTCAAAAGTGATTTTTCTACTTCATCGCCTTTTTGTTCGCATATTTGAAGGTTTCACTGCCGAGTACCGGTAAGCGGTAGGTGTATAGTATACAACCGGCAAAACAAGCTTTTGTTATGAATATGAGGACAATTCATAAGTTGCCGCATCATGAACACGAGTAACTAACATTACTCACCGGAAACCGGACTCAATTTCGTCAGCTCACACCATCGCGTTTTCCACTGCAAAATCAAAGAGAAGGAAAGAAACGACTTGGTACCATGCCACACACAACATCGTTCAAAAAATGCGGGATTCTGGGGTGAAATATGAGAGCCCTTACCTTACGGCCGTGTCGAATCTTCAGCGAGCACTGGAGCAGCGTGTTCGTGTGGTCGGCCATCTTACCACTAGCTCGCCGTGTGTTATTTGCTCGCCTGCGCTTTCATAATATCGTCCGTAGACAGCTCAGTCTAGTCATAGAGTGTGTGATGTTTTCCCTGTACACAGCATACTACTATACTATACTAGTACACACTGTTCCCACTGTTACTACCCGTCATGCACCGCTACCCGCTCTACTAGCTCTCTCTGAACAACAACAGCTCAGACTTGTGAACCCAGTGTGTACAATGAAAAGACAAACCCCGTAAACAACTCAAGTCCGTTGCCTTTATCAGCTGGAGAGTTGCCGTCGTGTGGGTTTTGGGTGGCGATTGGATGCATAATCCTACTAGTAAAGGCATCTTATATTTAAAAAAGCGTGGTTGTCGGGTACTTTGATTCATTTCCGCAATATTTCTTAGAATAGAAGACAGGTGGGAAGATGACTATGATTGAGGACTGCGGCATTTATGATCTTATCAGAGTGGAATATTTTATCCGTTGTTTTTCTCGAATTGAACAACACTATTTAAGGTGATTGTTTTATAATTAACAGGTCAAATAGTCATATGTCACCGAACGGCTTCTTAGAAGTGTGTGTGTGTGGGGGGGGGGGGGGAGGGGGGTTGAAGTACGAAGCAAGGGCGTGGGATCGGGGCCCGTAGGGACCGGGAAAATGTTACATTTTCATGACTGCGCTTTCTCATTCGAGTAAAAAAAAAGGGGTTGGGATTCCAGGTACAAACAAACCCCTTTTATTTTTATTTTTATTTTTTTACTATATGGGTATTTTTTCGGTTTTTGCTCTAAATTAGAAAATAATTAATTGAAACAAAATGCCCATATACCGAAATACTTGACCCTTTTGTATGTGTGTGTGTGTGTGTGTGTGGGGGGGGGGGTGATGTTCTGTGACTAAAAGTTTTCGTGTTCCTTCGAAATTAAGTTTCCGGTGAGAGCTTAAACAATTGTTACCTGCATCTCCTTTGACAAATTTCTGACTCCGTGCAACTGAAAGGAGCCAGCAGAACAGTGGAGAACATTGATATAATCAGCCTATGCCTCCCCTGGGCACCACTAAAAAATGTTAGGTTGGGGTGTGGGCATTTCACCCATCACCTACCGATCGACACTCGTGCATTGCATGCACATTATCATTTGACTGTGATATTTGGTTCTACCATGCATGATGCGCATACGATTTGATTGTTCCCCTGTGTCACTAACGAGAATATACTGCGCTGGCCATCACGTCAATTCTGAAAACACCTTTTTATTTGAGGCAAAGGGTGCATTCACGCTTTATTAGGATGAATGAATCTGAATATATATAGAGAAATTAATCTGTGAAAGGTTAAACTCAGTTGGCGCCGACATTACAGACAAAATTGGCAAACCCTCATTTCCAATTTCGAAATAAATATTGTCGCACGGGTCAACAGAGGGCAGTATTCTTTTCGCTAATAGGCAATTCTCAACTAATCCGTGCATGCTCAGTGTATGTTGTGTCCTTTCACTCTGTGTATGGTTATGACCTACTGTGCGAATAAATCAGTAATTTGGAGACCGAATTTGATTTAGGGAATATATGTTCGTCGCGCGGTCTTCGCTTCAAGATAATGTGCAAATAAATCAGTGGGCCTATTTGGGAACCGAATTTGATTTAGTGAAATAGTGAATGAAAGTTCGCTTTAAGATCAGGAACGGTTTTAGGCGGGGACACAAAGGACCAAGCAAGCCTACTACATGCAGAACAAGTTGAAATTAACTCGGAATATTTATGATTTGGGATATTATAAAGCTAAGCACAGAGGAGTGACACCACCACAAAAAGTCTCCGATATCTGGTCATAAGTAAGCTTCAAAATCGGTGTGGTGACGCGCTTTTTATGTAATTATTTTTTCCAACAAGTGAAATACGTGATACATGTATACGCGGTTACTGGAACCAGACCAAATTTCCCAAATTCCCATACACAAAGTATGGTGGCTAAGAGATGCAGCAATTTTGGCCGCAATCGTTTAAAAAAAAAAAAAAACTAAAAATGCCGACGCGCGGGTCTGAGGCAACGCGCGCGGAGACCAGAAACCGGATACTTTTTTGTTTTGGCCTAATTATATTGACCATACCATTGGCATCAATACAACATTTGTACGTCATTTTGACTGAGGGCGCTATTTTAATTTGTAACTAAAATGATGTCATGTATAACATCCTCTGTGGATTGCATACGGCTCTGCTACTCCCATAAACCACTCATAAACCACTCATTCCAAATATTCTTTGGGACTTACTGATTAAGAATCATTGTTTGCCCAACGTTTATTATTTACATCAGAATATGTACAAATGTGTTGTATATGCTACTGCATAGTGTAGGCTAGGTAATAGAATTCCGGTAATAATATAATAATAATGAAGATTTATAAAGCGCACAAATCCACCCAAAAGTGCTCATGGCGCTGATACATAAGAGCAAGAAGATAACTTAAATACAAAAATACAAGGATACAGCAGAAAAAAACCAGCATTATATATTAAATGCTTCATTAAAAAGATTAGTTTTGAGGTTTTTCTTAAATTGGATAACAGAAGCCGATGATTTGACATATGATGGCAATTGATTCCATAGACGTGGTGCTGCATGAGAAAAAACCGATAACCCCAAGAATGATTAGATTTAGGCTCAATGAGGAGGTTTAAATTGTCAGAACGGAGTTTGCGAGGAGGTTTATAAGGTTTAAGCAAATCATCAATATATGCAGGGGCACTGTCATTGAGAGATTTAAACACAAAGAGCAACAATTTGTACACAATTCTGCAACTTACTGGTAGCCAGTGCAACTCTTGTAAAAAAGGTGTAATTTGGGAGGACTTTTTCGACAGAGTAATAACACGAGCAGCAGAGTTCTGAATGCGCTGAAGATGATCAATTTGTGTACGTGGAAGACCAATTAAAAGTGAGTTGCCCATGTCTAACCGAGAAGTTACAACAGAGTGAACAATTTGCTCAGTAGCATGTGAATTCAGATATTTCCTTATTTTACCTGTATGTTACGGATGTGAAATGATGCAGTACGAACAATATTAGAAACATGAGAATTTAGTGACATTGTAGAATCAAAAATGGTACCAAGATTACGAGGTTGAGCAACATGAGTTATTTCAGATTCACCAATAGTAATATTATGAGGAATAGAAACTTTAGAAAGTTGTTGACGTGAACCAATTACCATAAACTCTGTTTTGTCATCATTCAGTTTAAGGAAGTTATCCTGCATCCAAGCTCGAATTTTATAAACACATGATTCAATGAGCCCAATACTCTCAGCAGCAAATTTTAAGGTTTGAAAGAGAAATATAGTTGAGTATCATCGGCATACACATGATAGTTTAGTTTATGTTTAACAATAATTTTATGAACAGGGTAGGTGTATACTGTAAACCATAGTGGTCCAAGAATTGAACCTTGAGGGACTGAGAAATCATGAACAGGATTGGATGATGAATTGCCAATACGAACATATTGAGGTCTACCTTCCAAATATGGCTGGCACCATTTGAGGGCATTACCTTGTATGCCAATGATATCACGCTGTCTCTTGAGCAAAATAGTATGATCCACGGTGTCAAAGCCGCACTTAAATCAAGAAGAATCACGGCGGTCACATAAGCATCGTCCACAGCACATAATATATCATTTTGCACGCAAAAGAGCAGACTCAACGCTATGCCTTGGCTTGTACGTAATAATGACACTTTACTTTGTACGATATCTTGGAATATCTTAAATATTAATTTTTCGACAGTTTTTAGTCATGATACCTGTTGCATGTCTGAATACATAAACTGTTATTATTGCATAGCTCCCTCATTTGCATAAATAAAATTTTCATTAACATAAACGCAATAACGCCAATATTATTATGTTTACAATCGGCCAACAATTTTGTCACATCAGTAGGCCTATACGCAATATTGACTTACATTTTTTTATTAAAAGGTATTTCAGATGTTGCACTCTAGCCACTGGATTTGCAAACCGTAGAGTTGTCTAATTTTATTTTGTTTTTGTAGTAGATTCTAAATTACAAAAATAATTTAAATAGGCCTGTGTTGATATTCTATATCTGGGAGCGAGATATCGTCCTATAACTTGATTGTCACTTGCATATTGCATATATTATGCATAGAGCAGTACAAAGTGCATTAACATCCATTTTATTGGCAAAATGTTGATGACGTCATTTGACTATTTAAAGGGACATTATCGTCACGATCAGAGCAGACTTTCAACAGGGCATGGAATCGGCGACCTAGTTAAAGATGAATACAGTGACTGAAAATTACTGGCTCATTATTTTATGCAGTAGCAACGGTATATAAATATGACGTTATCATGTGAGTTAATATAATCTATCACTCAGATTCCATGCCCTCTTGATCGTGACGATATTGTCCCTTCAAACATACATTTAAATAATGGCGACTGTTATTTTAATGATCAGTGAATGCTTAATTCTACCGCTCACCTCTTACAAAATATTCAACATAAATTAATTTGATCTTGATAGTCTCTGTTTATCAATCAGATGTTCAACCAGGGCATCAGCGAGCGGGGGTGTGGGGGTGTGACACCCCACCCCCCGATATTTTTTCTGAGTCGGCATTTAGAGCCCCAGTAGGCAAATGAAGCATCAAAGGTACTAGAACAAGGGTTGGTCCAGAATAAATTTTCAGTCGGCAAACATATAGCGCTAATGGTTTGCCGACTGCAAATGTATAGTGTTTCTAAGCACTGAAGATTTGCCCAGTTGTTTGTTATCAGTTGCTTTTACTTTGTAATACATTGTATTTTACCATGATTTTACCCACGGAAAGAGCTGCGGTTTCGGGTGGCAGTCCCTGGCAGTCCCCCCCCCCCCCCGTTCATATTATTAGTTTTGTGTCGGTAAATATACCCCCAAAATGTTTTCCCCCCTCCCCCACTCTTAAAATACGCCACTGATGTCCGTCGGCAAATTGGCTTCCACATCCCCGTGAAATTAAAATGCCTTTGCTACGCCCCTGCGTTCAACTTAGATAATAATTAACGTTTGTAGTATATGCATAGACCTACTCCGATTGCTTTCGACTGTCTACGAAAAATACACAGGCGACTCAGGCGAGACGTGAACCTATAAGTGGGCAAAGTATGACCCACATAATGGGGAGGTCGTGTTTCAGTGAAGGACAGCATTTATATCCCCGTCGTAGGAATTCCATTAATAGAAGCTTCAAGCTTTAAGCTTCATCTTCCATACAAAGGCAACAGTCAATCTTCACGTCCTCTCAACTAATTAGCAGCTCGATCTCCTGATCAATCTCGGGTCAAGTCGTCTGTGGCTAAATATTGAGGACACGTATTTTTAAATAAGCTTCTCAGTGTAAGACGGGTGGTTATTGTTTAGATGTTGCTTCTACTCGTGAGTTAAATTATGGCTGCCGATACCGCGTAGGTTGGTGTAATGAAGTGGAAATATCTTCCTATAGGTTAAGGCCTTTCACGCTAACAGGCGAAGGCTAAATCCCAATCTATTTAATAACAAGGTAAAATGGCTCCGCCCACAGGTAAGTTTAAACCAATCACAAAAACCAACGACGCGTTGTCCTTTCCTGATTGGTTTACTATGACGTCATTTTCACGGCTATTAATAAGGCTACAATCTGATGTTGCATGTTTGCTCTATAAGATTTTAGTTTATTGGATCTCGGAAAATGGATGGAGCAGGATTTGTCATTCTGATGGTATCAGCACTAACAGGTATTTGGATTTTTGCTGTTTAGTTATGACATCAATAACATTATTGCATGGTACAGCGTTGGTAATTACCCGCCCTGCAAAAACCGGGGTGTTAAATTAACACCAGTGCATGGTGTTAACATGATCGTTCTATGGTATTCAGAATGAGCGATTTGCGCAATATGAACATTTTGGACTCCCCATTTTTTATTATCATCAGAAAGATACTATTATTATTATTTGGAAGGTTACGAAGACATCAACCATTGCCATTCTAACAATCAGAATTCTAATCAGAATGCAAATTGAGTTCCAAAAGTCTCCATTTTGGCGGTGTAAGCCTTGCGAAAACTGGGATGCTAGAAATATACCAGTGGTGTTACAACTGTCAACTTTATTCTGCCATGGTGTTAAAAATCTTGGGTAATTTGCAATATAAACACCACTCATGCAGTGGTGTAGTTGTTTACACTGCAAAACAGTACCGGTAGTATTTGTAACTGTCAGTAGTTTTTGCACGCTATGGTGCCATACTGCACGCTTATAGTTATACCCTGCGACGAAGATTTTCTGACTGTCAGCGCCCCATTTCAGAGCGGAGATATTGCTGGGATATTGCCGGGATATTGCCAGGATATTGCCGGTATAAAGTGTGTGTATTGGCAGAATTTGTACATTTTGTATTTCTTTACATAACATAAATAATATTTTTAAATTTTCAGATGAATAAGATTTAAAATGTAGGCCTAATGTTAGTGCTTTATTAAAAATAAATTCAAATTAAGAATTGTTCTGCTAATATCTCAAAATGATTTCTTGTCATAGTCCAGGTCAGTGTACATTTTGAGCCCGGCGCAGTTTGACCTTTTGTAATTGTCATTGGTCACATGGTCTATAGGTTAATCTATACACATAAAAAAAAAAACCTGTAAAGATTCAAGTTCTTTCGTAAACAGGCGGAATTTTCGTCTGTATACGGTCAAAAATCAGCTGCCAAATATTTTAATTTACCAACTAATTATAGCACCCCATTCAGACATAACTATTTTCAAGGTATGTTTGATACGTCAACAACCAAGTAAGATTCATGTTAAAGATATATTGCCCATGTTTAGGCCAATTTGAACAGGAACAAATCCGTCAAGGATTAGTACTATAGTAAAATAAAAACTCATATTAATAAAACGCTGGCCCACTTGCACGTGACCACAGAGTTTATTGTACGTAACAGGCCGAGGGCGTGGGCAGTCTTCCGATTGGCCAGCGTGGCTGTCAATCAGAATCAAGTGCGTTTGAAATATCGCTTTTATTTACAGTTTCTGACATCCGAATTTCAGGTTTTTTCGTTTAATAACGAGAATATTTGTCAAAATTCGTTTGCTTTTTAAATTCTATAGTTTGTGGGTCGTCTTGGCCAAACACAGGCGATACATCTTCTGTGTTATCATATGTTTTTGAGAATACTAATCGTTTGAGTATATATTTTTACATCGTCCATAACGGGTTGATCGAACAGCCTAATAATTACCAATGACAAACCGGTCTGTCTTTTTAAGGGGGCGGGGATGGATTAATGGGGGAGCAGTTAAGACGATGTTACGACGATGACGAGTTAATAAAATAACCAACCACAACTCCGCCGTTTATTTTCACTTTATAGGTTTTCTGCTGGTATCCTCCCATCAAATATGCTACATCGAATCGGAGTATGATCCCAAATCTGACAATCCACACAGATGGGTCTTACCGTACAAAGATCCATGCAAGTGTACTGCTATACGTCTCGGTGGGATGAACACTCATTCTGTATCATACCGGCAGGGGGCGCCCTACTATTTGGATAAGCTCATCTTCAGCGAGGACCCTGTTGAAATACAAGAATTCTTCGGCTGTTCAGGTAAGAAGTCCATTGCATTGAATTGAAACATAAACGTACTATGTTTATTTAAAAAGAAAATCACCAATCTATGGAATTCCATATCTGCCATTCTAAACGTCGCCTGTCGCCCTTCTAAACGTTGCGCGTCGCCCGTCGCCCATCGCGCGTCGACCGTCGCTTGTCGCCTTCAATGTGATTGATCAATTGACCTTCACTGTATTTTTGTAATGAAATAGAAGCATTAAATAAAATTTACAAAAGATAATAGTCTTCCTTCCAAGTTCCTATGTGCCACCAATATGCGTAGCAAAATGGAACAGAGATATGTTTGTTTATGAAATTGTGATTTTGATGTGATTTTGTCTCCAGGAAAATAATTGTTAGTGAAACTTATTATCGATTTAGTATTGTAGATAGTTTTTTGATAGTTTTCATTAACATATTTGTAACAGTTGTTTTGGCCCTTTTCTCTTTGCTTTCAGTAGAGGATGATATGAACACGAGTTAAAAATATTTCCAGTTCTTTCTGAAAATATACACAACGCAATCCTAGAACCTTATAATTTGATGTGCATGATAAGAAATCAAATAATTACGTTATTGTCTTGAAATGCTCGTATAACATCTTCACTCATGCCCAAGGACCTCAAAATTTCATCCATAATTTTTCGTCCTAAAAAGAAAGTTCATTTAACAATGTTATTTAAAAACATCTATAAGATTTAGACCTGAAAGAAATGGGTCATTTTCCCCACAAGCACCTTTAGGTAATAAGACTTTGGTGGATGTTAGTTCATCTTAAAACCACTCAGAAAAAAATAAATATCATGATTTTTTTTCAGTTCAGAATTCATTTTATTTCAAAACTACAGACACTGTTCAATGGTGCAGAGTTTTACTTTTTCATAAACCACAATAGGTCACCAGGCTACTCTTAGTAAAATCATTCCTGGATTATTCTCAACTTCCTGAGAAGTATACAGCCCAGACAGCCCTTTACGCGCCTAACAACTAATCAGACACAATTACCATCTCTGCCCTCATTTATACTCCTGGGTGAAGGTAAGCAATCATATGGTTAAGTGTCTTGCTCAAGGACACAGGTGCCGCAAGCGACACGGCCAGGATTCGAACCCACATTTTGACGACTCAGCCACCAGAACTTGATTCCGGTGACTAGACCGCTCGGCCATGACACTCCACAAATACTTGAGTTTCTGGGCAGTGATGTAATTTTTGAGAATATTTGAATAAAACCATTGTCTAATTGAAGAAGAATAGAAACATTTTGTTTGTTATGTTTCTAAACAGTTGAGTGTTTGCACCCAGAGCCTTTGGGTCTTGAAGATGGAACTATTCCTGATGAGAGCATCAGTGCATCGACTGGCTATACAGGTGACGGGAGAGGGCGTCTGAATAAGAACTACTGGAATCTAGGCTATCGTACAGAGTGAGTATCAAACAACGCAAGGCCAAAAAGACTCTAGTTTCTGGTCTCCGCGCGCGTCGCCTTAGACCCGCGAGTTGGCATTTTACTTTTTATTTATTTATTTATTTTTTGCTATGAAACGATGTCCAATTGCAGCCAAAATTGCTGTATTTATTGGAATTCTGTCGCGCTGTGTTTTAAACGACCTTTTCACAAAGGGGTATGAACGGGCGGCCTGATTTGTGATGCCTCTCTTAATAGCCACCGTACTTTGTGTATAGGAAATTTGGTGTGGTTCCAATAACCGCGTATACATGTATCACGTATTTCACTGGTGGGCAAAAAAAAATGAAGAAAGTGCGTCACCACATCAATTTTGAAGCCCATGACCAGAAACGGAGACTTTTTATGGCCCAATCTATAAATTAAAATGGGAAGGTACAACATATCTTTCACTGTTCAACGGTGACGACTGCGATATTGAATTGTCTGTCAATACTTTGTACACAGGTTAGCACACGTCAATCCTTGGATAGAGGTTGACCTCATTGAGAATACACTGGTGTCTGGGGTCATTACACAAAGTTACTACGGCTCGTTGTCATCCAGTAGGATGACGCAGTTCAAGGTGAAGTATCATAAACTACCTAAACCATCATCTCACTATGATTACGTCATAGACGACAAAGGAGACATTCAGGTACCGTTATAAAGATGTTGGCACTGTTTTTTTTAATGTAAACCCAAGATTCTGTTTGTGATATATTTCATTTTCAAGTAATTGTTTTCCTTTCTAAAAGGAAAGTATCAATGTTCCAATGAAAGAAGAAAAATCGGAAAGTACCGATAACACACGGGCGGTACATTTTGAGAAAAAAATGTTTTTGCTTGAACTGCTCTCATTTTTGAGCAAATTGTATAATATATTTATATAATTTGACCCAAATTTGAGAGGTGTTAAAATAACACTAGTGGTGTCAACTTTATTCTTCCATGGTGTTTATATTGTACGAGTTGCCTAATATAAACACCAATGGTGTAGTTTTTAACACCACAGTTTTTGCAGTGTTATAGCCTACTGGCGTTTCTGCAACTTATGTGTTATAACATTCCACTCACAAACCATGATCACATGATAAGCTGAAACAGGTTGGTTGTTGACAACAAAAGTAAGTTGGCATAGACCCCCTTCGCAAATACCACAGTGCGCACGCACAAGCCGATTTGCATAATGCACGCTGGTCTATAGCTAATGACAAAATACTGCAAAACTGACGCTATTGACATCCCCATTCCCACAGACATTGTCTATCAATGTTACAACCACACTGAATAACTACACATTGTACGGGCAAAATGTGATCCATGATCAGCAGCTATAGACCAAGATGCAACGCGAGTGTATATTTGCGTCATACAAACAGTTTTGGCAGTATAACCAATGTATTGATTTAATTTTGCCTTACAACGACGTGTGTATAGCACTGTATACTCAGTGCATTAATTAACAGGCACTTGGGCGGGATTCGAACCCACGACCTCCTGTTTACTAGTGCAGACGTCTTAACCTCTCGACCACGAAGCTTGCCCGATGACGATTGGGCGGCTAGAATCCTATATAGCAGCAGGTGCTGTGATATTTATATGTTGATGAAATTCTTGCATCGTGTGTAATAAACAATTGATTCAATATTTGCCCTACACCGACGTGTGTATAGCACTGTATACTCAGTGCTTTCCGAGTGTCTGTGGAAAAAAAACTTAACAGGCGACTCGGGCGGGATTCGAACCCACTAGTGCAGACGTCTTAACCTCTCGACCACTGAGCTTGCCAACGTACGGTACACCTTCCTTTGTACAATCGGTGTGCTATAGTTTTAGTTTTAACATGCATGATACAACCGTCACAGGGCAAAATGTCAACTTTTCATTTATATTTCTTTCAATTCCCCTCCTTTTACTTTGTTTTCGTTGTTCTTGATTCTTTGTTGTTGTACTGGGGTGTTTATTTGTTTGTTTCTGTGTTTGTTTTGGTGTTGTTTGTATTATTTTAAATACAATTTTTAGTTGTTTAATTTTTGTTAAAATTGTTATGTATATTTTTATGTTTTTGAGGTGAGGGAGGACTTGTACACATTGCACACCTAACTTGCATGCTTTTTAATTTCTTCCCTATGTTACTTGTAGGTGTTTGATGCCACCGACGGTAACACTGTCTATACCAAGACTACCGTCACCAATATCTTTCATGAGAGTATCAAGGCGGCAAGAGTGCGCATTGAACCTGGGAATAGTTTGTATGTTGCCCTGCGGTTGGAGTTGCTTGGATGCCGTATTAATTGAGAAACTTTGCGTGTAAATTTGAAATGGACATATAGTAATATATAGTTTTAGAAGAGGTCTATTGCCTACATGAAGTGTGCCACTCGTGGACTATCCTAGTCCTTGGCCTGGTACTCCAAGAACAATGGATTAGGACCATTCATGACGTATTGTTCCACAGACTGATACGCAAGGTCTCAACAAGAAGTAGTGCAGTCTGGGAGACTTAGAGTGTGTTTGTTTCGCACATTGATCTCCATTTTTAACACTGTAATCTCCATTTATAACAGTTTACTGATCTGGATCCTGCATTTGGGTGTGTTTCTTTCACTCAAGATCGCAGATCAGGATCGTGTGATATTGTACAGTGCGAAAACACAAACCACACAAACCACACGTACGCCGCCGTTTTGTCACGGGCGTCTGTTAATGGACTATGGAATGACGCACAACCATCGAAATTTTCGAATTTCTTTAGTATTAGATCTGGAATTTCTTTCAAAAAATTACTTATTAAAAATGATAATTTGAAATTTCTGGTTATTGGACTCCGTTTCAGTGTATACAGAGACGGAGTCCATAAATCTTATGATACGGCCAGGCCAGGGCGGCAGGCCGGGCAGGGTAGCACAACTTGTAGCCATGTTCGTTGTGCGTACCTGCAGTACATTGGGTTACAGCAGGCTGGCACACTTCATGGAGGTAATATACTTTATAGGTTTTATACATTTCATAAATCATAAATTGAGATTGTACACCATTGGTAAAATGTATATAAAATCATATCTATCCACACTTAATAATAATACATGGGCAGCAATACCAGGGGCAGGGAGATTCCCCCTCTTCTAATAGGCCTATTTATGACGGGGCGGTAATGGCAATGTCCCCCATTAACTATCGTCCCTAAATACCTACTCAGAGCACAACGGTTATTATTTTCCTTTGTATGTCTCTACAACCTTGGCCACCCCTCATAAACCGTTTTAGAACCAATTTTCCCTTACAATTAGGGCCAATTTGGGCCTGTGTTCGTGCCCATATTCCCCCGATGTAGCACGAAACATAAAACTTCAAAATTAAATTATAAATAAATAAATATTAAAACTTTAGTTTTATTCAAATAATTTGTTTACAGTTGGGGGTAGGGTACACTATCATACACTAACCCCCCCCTTCGTAACACGAAATCGCCGCCATTGAAGAGATACAGACAGAAATCAAATAAATTACAATAAAGTGATTCAAATATTAATATTGTACAGTATTTCTACAATGACGGAATGCGTATAGTCAATACTTTATTTGAATCAAGATATACATATTAAATAACCAA
This sequence comes from Zoroaster sp. YZ-2022, assembly GCA_029582265.1. NCBI lineage: Eukaryota > Metazoa > Echinodermata > Asteroidea > Forcipulatida > Zoroasteridae > Zoroaster > Zoroaster sp. YZ-2022. The sequence continues at coordinate 15,973,740 of CM055824.1, forward strand.
CCTGTGAAAGTTTGAGCTCAATACAAAGTGTAGATCATGAGAATAGTTTGGAAAAGAATGCACAATTTTTTTACAGAAACACTTGGAGAAAATTTTCTTTGAAATGAGAGCACTTTAGAAAGGAAAACATTCAGTTGATAAGTATGCATAAACATTTATCCTATTCATTAGGCAAAACAAACATGTCTCCAGTTTCTGGTCTTCGTGCGCGTCGCCTCAGACCCGCGCGTTGGCATTTTTAATTTTCTTTTTTTTGCGATGACAGGAACGATGTCCAATTGCAGCCAAAAATTGCTGGATCGACTGGAATTCTGCCGTGCTGTGTTTTAAACGACTTTTTCACATAGGGGTATGAACGTTTGCCAGATTTGTGAGGCCTCTCTTAGCCACCATACTTTGTATATGGGAAATTTGGTTCCCGCGTATACATGCATCATGTATTTCCCTGTTGACACAAAAAAAGAAAGAAATAAAAAGAGCGTCACCGCACCGATCTTTAAGCTGACCGATGGCCAGAAACCGGAGTCAATTTGTAATTACCTTGTGGTACCTTCCCTGTAAAATAATTCCCTGTAAAGTAATTACCTTGTGGTACCTTCCCTGTATAAATACGTAGGAGTCGGACAACATCCTTGGTAGTATTCTTTTAAGAAAAAAAGTTTATTTTCAAGTATAGGCGTAGAAGATTCTTCATCTTCCTTGGCCATTCAATGCGCACACCCTGCTGATTGACAAACCTCAAAATTATAAAATAAAAAGGGAAAGGGTCGACCATAACTAATTCCGTCCCCATGAATCAGGGAGGTGGTTAATAATAATAATAATAATAATAATGAATTTATTGTGCGCATTTTCCCATAAAAATGTACAAAAGCGCATTACAATCTTAAAACTAGCACATAATAGTAAAATAAACAGATTAATACATTAAGTCAAAAGATGTAAAAAGATGTAAAAACAACAAAGTTACACTTAAAAATAAATAAATTAACCAAATGCTTGTTTAAAAAGAAAAGTCTTAAGCTCTTTCTTAAAGACAGACAGAGACCGAATTGATTGGATATTTGAGGGTAATTTGTTCCATAATGTGGGCGCAGCCTGCAAGAATGGTTATTACTCTGTATTGTGCGATGTCGATTTCATATGAAATTTAATAGCTTCATTAGTGCCAGAAAAACGTTAAATTATTCTTCTGTACATTTGATATAGGTCAGGTTGGTTTGGTCACGGTCACTTATTCTTCTCTAGAAAATAATACGCCACGTGATAAGGTCATATTACCGTTGAGGTTGCATAAATGATCCAGTAATTTTCAGTCCCTGTGTTCATATTAAACTAGGGCACCGATTCCATGCCCTGATGAAATTCTGCTCTGATCGTGATGATATTGTCTCTTTAAATGTATGTTTGATTCATAGAGAGAGTTAGCATACTGGAAGCAGCTTTGCCAATATTGTACCTTCCCTTCAATTAATAGAAGTAGACCTACGGTATATATTAAAAATTTAGCACATAAACAAATTGTAAAGCTTTTTAAATGTTCACTGCACCGTGGATTGATATTTTTATCATCTTTTATTAGCATAGAGATCACTTACATTACAATAATTTTAACATCTAATAAAGGTTATTTCAAAAGTCAAACACGCAACGTGGTTTTTATATTGTCTATGTATTTGGTTTAATAATCAAAATGCAATTATTCAAATTCTACTTTTATAGCGTCATTCACACATTTTAGATTTGGTTGAGTTTGCATTAATGCTGGTATTTGACTGACACCACAGAAAGTATGTTTCCTGTGAAAACATAAATCATACATTCTTAAGCAAATTCACAAGTAATCTTTCTGTAACTCAATTCTTTGCAAGTCAAGTCACAAGTCGTTTTCAAGTTAGTAATTTGTTTTTGTACTCTCTAAAGGTTTTATATTGAAATTCACTAAATATTTGTCCCTAGTTTCAATCGGTTAGAGTGAGTTTCATTCTAAAACTTTTAGAGAGTAGTGAAAGTTAGTAACAAGTCACCTTTCTTCAAGCTCTTGTTAGTTCTTTAAATCAATAGGCAAAATAAAATAACCTTCAAACATGTAAGATTGTAACCCAATAAAATATGTATAAAAACCGACCATTTCAGCTCTATACTATAGTTATAGGCACACTCAGTTAGTTACGCAGGTATTTAGGTATGCTGTTTAATATCTAGCTCCTTTTGGCGTGGATCGCCTGGGCCCAATTTCATAAAGTAGCTTAGCAGAAAAAATGCTTACTAGAAATATTTGCTTAGAAGATTCCTTTGATTACCAGCCAAACTTTCATACAAAATGTATGCATTTTGGCTGGCAGTCTGTTTTATATCGCTTAGTAAAAATATTTGCTTAGCAGATTTCTTTGGTTACCAGCCAAACATTCATACAAAATGTATGCATTTTGGCTGGCAGTCTGTTTTATATTGCTTAGCAAAAATATTTCTGCTTAGCAGCTCTATGAAACTGATCCCTGATCATTAGTACCACGTTTTCAAAGCCTATGCCAAGGTTGGCAATATCCTGCAATCCCTATTCCTCTGTTGAATTAGCACAGACCGAGCCTAATGAACAAGAAGAAGCTACTTTTCAATTATTCTTCGTTGAATGGTGGTATTGTGTCTAACTCTCTATCATTTCTATAATTTCTCACGAAGCTGGGTAGCTTTGTCCAAGAATAGTTTCCTGCGTTTGTTTAATGAGGTGGAAGGGGTCTTTGTACTCACACTTGCTGCCTCCAGGACTTCAAATGAAAGTTTTATTAAAAAGCTTTCAATTTATCACCGTTAATTTTCATCACTTGCACAATCACTGATGAAACATTTTTTACATTATCAACCACTTGTTAAACAATTTGATATTGAGCTAAAATTGCTCCGCCCATATTTGCCAGTTTTATCCAATTAAAACATTTCAGGATACGCCAGAAGTTGTTGCTCTTTTCTGATTGGTTCATTGTAACGTCATCATCTGGGCTAAATATAACCATGATACAACAAGCCGCTGTGGCATTTTTGCTCTGTGTGAGATTCGCCAAAACCAGTTCTAGTTTATTGCATCTATGAGAATGGATGGAGCAGCGTTTGTCGTTCGGATGGTATCAGCATTAACAGGTATTTGATTCATTTTAGTTTATAAAAAATACATAAATTAGTATTCAAAATGATGATAGTGAAAAAGAGTAAACAGAAATAAAAGGATGATGAGTCAATAATGGGCGATTTACCTAACAGGATTTACCATATCAATACTAAAATCTCGAATTGATTTGACTTTAATCATTGCCTTAAAATGACTCAAATCGACTCGAGGACCAATCTAATTAAACTTCACCACAAGCCACAGAAGGTATACCGACATGAAACTAGTCTTACTGCTTTATTCTGATACTTTTGATTTTTATTTTCACTTAAACCTTGTGGTACCTTGTACCTTGTGGTTTATTTGATGATAAAACATTTACTATGTGTAAAGGCGATGTTGGTATCATTTTCTTAATAGTATAGTAATACGTATATACATGTATAGGCCTATAGACATTGAATTCTTAAAACCGTTGGGGTGGATCCGGTCTCGAGTACAAATGTTATTTGGAAACACTTTTTGAACAGCATTTGCTGGCCGCCATTTTCCCATTAGGATGGGAATCGTGTATTAATGCCCAAGACAATCTGATTGGACGGAAGTGATCACGTGGGGTGTATTAACGGCTGGTAAAGACTGGCTGCCTGTGCATGTATCGGCAATAATAACCAAACAAGTATGCGAGTATTGCGCCAAGTAGACCTATGCAAATATGCGCCACGCGGGAATGAACCAACTTGTAGAAGTTTGTATTTGCGTCACGCGGATTGACGGGCCGAGTTGGAATATCGTCCGCTTTTCCCAAAAGTTGGATTTGTCTTAATATTCTTTCTGGCTCTTTTTCAATACAAATGGCACTGGATGTGGACATTTGAAAACGAAATCAAGGTGGGAATTTATGAATGGGAATAAAAGTTCGACGCTTGATATTTACCACGGGCGATAAAAAATCAACAAAATTATAAAATGTACGAAAACATACCTTTAAACCACCATGGCCATAAACGGCTTGCATCAAATAAGCATGCCAAAAATGAGTCAATAACAGCACAATAGCAACACGATCTTTATTCATTTTGTAGGTTTTCTTCTGGTATCCTCCCATCAAATATGCTACATCGAATCGGAGTATGATCCCAAATCTAACAATCCACACAGATGGGTCTTACCGTACAAAGATCCATGCAGGTGTACTGCTATACGTCTCGGTGGGATGAATACTCATTCTGTATCATACCGGCAGGGGGCGCCCTACTACCTGGATAAGCTCATCTTCAGCGAGGATCCTGTTGAAATACAAGAATTCTTCGGATGTTCAGGTAAAGAGTCGAATTCAAAAGGAGGTATAGGAATGGATAAAGATGTTCTTCCAAAATTTCTTTAAAGCTCTGAAAATCTCTTTAAAGGGAACGTATAAGTTCGGTAATGTTGGCAAAACTGTTTCTTAAGCCTGTGAATCATAATAAATATTTAAACAACCAACCCGTGAAAGTTTAATTAAAACGTGGAATTTAGGAAAGAGTACTCTCTCCTAAAATCAAATTATGACACGTTTAAAGAGCATCTCAGATAAAAAAAATTCTCAGTTCTACATTAAATTTTGACCATTTTGGTTAATTTTGAATAACCAAGCCTATCTTTAAATCGTAAAACATTGACAAAAATTAATTTAACTTCTGCTCATCGAGATTAGTCATGTCTGAGGGACACAAAATCGCAAATTATTTTATAAGCGTATATATCTTTAGTATCTCTCGCCTTTAAGATGTAGATTACGTGATAAGTTAAAAGAGGACGAACGACTCGGCCAAATATAAGTGTCATCAATAAACAATAAATATTCATTGCTCTATGGATATCAAACATTTGCGCCGACGGAGGCTCTAAATGCTGAATGAGAACAAATATTGGGGAGGGGATGCCACACCCACTTTGGCTACTGACCTGCTGTTGGATATACAACAGAGTTAAAGTTTCATTTGAATGAAACAACAAATTACCCTTGATTTATAAGCAGTTTTGTATCATAGTCTGTGTGTTGTCCGTTTAATGATTGGCCAATATCGAAATCGTTTTCTATATGAACTAATAAGTAAATCTCATTTTATTATGTAAACAAAATGGTTCATGGGGTATAATCAACTTTATGTTGAAAATTTTGAGATATAATTATAACTTAAATAAAAAATTTATTAAACCAATTTGGTAAATTATAGATATATACAGGCTATTTGAACTTCAGGAAAATTCCAATTGAATTAAAAAACAAATTACTTTTGATCCATTGCAGCTTTGAAGCTTGATCATTGTCAAAGTTTTACAATCATTACATTAATTCAATTTGAACAGTTGAGTGTTTGGATCCTAAGCCTCTGGGCCTTGAAGATAGAACCATTGCTGATGACAGGATCACTACATCAAGTAAAGAATCATATTCTGGGAACGGACGTCTAAACCACGGAGGTTGGGTCCCTCGCTCGTGAGTATGAAACCCCAAAATCCTACCATTATAATTCATCTATGCATAATTTATTTAATAAATTGGAGTTGGGGGTGGGGGCAATTTACACACATTAAAAACTACTTCTACTGCATGTTGCCGGGAAATCAGGGTTTATTAGGGTGAAAGGCTGTTCCAAGCTCAATTTAAGGGAAGGTATGTACATCATTACAACATTACTGAATTATTATCTGAAGGTTAACTTGATGTGAAGTTGGTACAGGTACCAGTCATTCTGACAAATTTTCTATTTTCAGTCAAGTGCTCTCATTGCAGAGAAAATACAAACAAAATATGCATATTTACAAGTTGCCGACTTTTTGCTTTACGTGTATTCTCTCTCCGCTCCATGTGTATTATTTAAACAAAAATAGTAAACTCTTTTTCTGTTGATTTAGACTTCTGACTTAGACTGAGCTCGAAACCTTCACACAATGGTTGTTTATTGTAAATTTTGATTCAAAGAAAGTAAGAATACTCACAGTGAGTAACAGTTTTGTTTAAACGAAAATATTAAACGAATTCCTGCTAATGAATGTATGCATAAGGATTGGTATAAATTAATAAGGATTGGTATAAATTAATAAGGATTGATATAAATTAATAAGGATTGGTATAAATTAATAGGGGTAGAGACAATTTGCAAAATAAAAACCCACTTGTATTGCATGACATCATCAAGTAAAGAAAGTAAAAAATCATACACATTCAAATTTATTATTTAAAACAATTATATAGCCTATAAATTAAAATTAATAATAAAACAATGTGATATCATAACTATATGTACGATCATGGGATTTTATGAAATTAAACGCATGCTCGTTATTGAGTGCAAGTTAACGGTTTTGTTTTTAATTTAGTTACGATTACGATTTTGTTACGATTATTTAATTTGTGTAATGTTATCTTTGTGATTTCCACTGCTCACAAAATGCTGTCATTTTTACGGTTCTTCGTCAATCTCAATTCACTGTACATAGGAGCGACACCAATACTTGGATAGAGGTTGACCTCATTGAGAGTACGCTGGTGACTGGGGTCATTACTCAAGGACTTACCATGAGGATAAGACTCTATTCTCTGAAGGGTGTAACTACTAAGTACAAGGTGAAATATCAGAAACTACCTGGACCATCATCTCTCTCTGATTACGTCATAGATGATAAAGGAGACATTCAGGTACACCATATTAGCTGATTAAAATAATTATGGATACACTATGCATATCCTTGCTATTTGCTTCCAAATAAAAATAACCAATTACCCAAACGATACTTAATATTTGCCTAGGTCTGGGTTTAAAGAGAAACACTCACATTTAAAAAAGAGGGTATAATGAAGTACATAAGATTAGAATTCTGCCTTGTTGAGTTTTAAACGACTTTTAAAACAGATGGCCGAAAAAAAGCGCGTCACAGCACCGATTTTGAAGCCGATCGATGACCAGAAACCGGAGACTTTTTTGGCCTAAAGATCCAAACATAGCATATCCCGAAATGTTAAACTCCACAACATTAATTTCAATCTAGCAGCGTCTCGTGTGGGCAAGTCGTCTCAACCCCGAAAAACTAATACGAATAATATTACTTTGCAGGTATTCGACGGTAATACTGATACTTCTACTCCAGTCACCAATACATTCCATGAGAATATCGTGGCTGCCCGAGTGCGCATTGAACCTGTAGAGTGGGTGGGAAGAGTTGCTGTGCGGTTGGAGCTACTTGGATGTCGTATTAATTGAATACACATAATAATAATAATTGTTCTTCAACAATTATTATTGATACAAACTATCCATAAACTCAACTAATGTAAAATTTAGAACAATATACACGCTTCATGGCTATATTATCACACCGAAAACAAACAAATAAACAACCCGCAAATCTCAGCATAAAGCAAAGTAAATTCTTTATAAATAATGCCTTGTAGTGGGTAATATAATGTTACATAATGTAAAGTGGGTAACATAATGTTACATAATGTAAAGTGGGTAAAGGTTCCATTCATCCTGCGAAAGTATTCCGGCTGAAGTGATTTCATTTACGAGTTTATAACTCTGTCATTGTTCGATCTTGATTTTTATGTGTAAATGAATAAATTATTGAACCTTACACTAAAATATTGCAACAATTTATGAAGGATATTCAGCCATTATGTTCTTTTGTAGGAAATTGGTTTGGTCAGTCACTGATGAAGATCCTCAGATAACTGCGTCCGACTGACATGTGTTGATTGTTGGAGTGATCAATCAATCAATCAATCAACCAACCAATCAATCAAATAATCAATTAATTATTTATTTATCAATCCTTTTAAGTATAATGTATATTTGTTATGTAATGTAAATAATCACAGTAAATTTCTGTATAATTGTGTTACTACATCACAAGTAATGAATCAGTATTTATAAATGCCTACGACAGTTGAGACAATCTGATTAGATGAATGGGGGTGCATTAACAACTGTTAAAGACCAATCGTATCAAGATCAGAGCAGCGCAACGAGGTATTGACCCAATCAGAGTGGCGACCTTTGTTTTGCGTCACGCTTACTTGCGTTCTTCATGTTCGTGTGTCCCTAAAACGAGAAGTTGTACATTTCTAATGTGGTTTTTTCAACAATAATGACTCAATTTTGAAACGAAAACGTTTTACGGGCATTTATGAATGGGAATTTAAAAAATCAACGCTTGGTCTTTATCGCAGAATGATAATGACCTGTTTGAGAGTGGTTATCGAACCAAAGGTGATGTCCTTTATCGTTCGTTGCTACAACAAATCCAGTCATTATCCTGCAGTAGTGAATGCGCGACGAACCTTTATTCCATTATTAAAATGCACACTGTATATCCTGAGCCTAATTATTTTAAATTATTGAACACACTATTAATTTTTATGTAAATCTTTTAAAATGTTTGCTGCACTTTGAAATTGTGTCACTTTATGTTATCTTAAAGGGAAGATATACAACATTGATATACAACAACCTAGCCCAAATGGGCTCTGTCTCTGTATACACTGAAACGTAGTACACAATGGTGAAAGTCTAACCTGGGCTAGTAATTACCAGATTATCAAATTCATGAATTATTAACTAAACCTTTAATTGGTGGAAAGTTGGTACAAGTATCAATCATCCTGAAACAATTATTTCAACTGGAGTGCTTTTATTTTATAAAAAGCTAAAACAAAATTGTTGTGTAGAATTTACACGAAGTTGTCGTTCAGCAACCTTTTGAAAATTATACTAACATAACAAACATGTTAGAGTTTTACTTTTTGTCATTTTTTCAAAAAACCTATTGCGATTAAACTTTCACAGGCTGATTTTATTATAATATTATTCCAAACTAGACGGTTGAAATGAACGTATCCGAATACCAATGTTGTACCTTCCTTTTAAAGGTGATTCACATTATAAACAACATAAATATAGAATAAAGGTCCTTAAAACCAAACAAACAATGAGCTCCTATTTTTCTACGCTTTCAGTTTTAATTATCAAAATGTTGGTATTTTATGTATTAGTTATATTAGTGTTATCCACAGAAATGAATAATATTACGAGTCTCTGGTAATCTACGCACACCTCAAGCATTCATTATGTGGCTGGATCAGTAAACAATTGATTTCATTTTCTTGATACTTTTTTGGAGGTGATCATTTTTCAAACCATGCAGCCTTTGGTCAGCTCAGCACTAATGCACTATAACCTACCCAAGATAACAATGATACGCCATTTTGGTTTGCATCATACAAAGCAAATATCTATGGATCAACTACGGTTTTAAAATTACACCAGTGCTGCTATTAATGTATAATGCGCTAGGTAAAACTTGTAGCTTTGCATGGTGAGGATGATAAGTAAGACTAATTGCGGTGACACCATGTGGAATCTCAATTGAGTAGTAATTAGTTCTGAAAAGAACTGGGGTACAACTCGACGTTTCGATCAGTATGCTCTGATCGTCCTAATAAAACTGTTTTCACAAAATAGCGTTGGTAAAAGCACATCATAGGATGGTAATGAAGATCGTATATTAAATAATTGATTAATATATATATATTATTTCTGAAAAATAAATACAAATAATTTGTACAAAATGTATAAAATGTATGAGAAAACCTTAAACCAGCTACCCTGGCCATAAAGGATTTGCATCAACCAATCATGTCGATTATTACGAAAATGAGTCACTACAGCAGCAACCAACGTCACCTTACAATTAGCATGACTTACATGTACATGTTCAGTTTAATTGTCGAAATATAGTTATTTATTAATTTGTTGTGTAGCGTCATCCATTTATTTAACACTTGGCTAAGCTGAATCTTAAATAAACTCAAAGCAAATATTTTGTCTAGCATCGACTGGTACCACAGAAAAACAAAATATTGAATTTTCTTGATACAACCATTGTTTGGATGACCGTTGTTTCTTTCAAAGTTGACATCTACTTTCTCAAAAAAGGACCCCCAGGTTCCACTTTTTCCACTCGAAAAAAAGCCCATCCCCATGCAGCCGTTCTTGTTAAACTGTCATGGCGTGCACTATATACTTTGAAGAAAATAAATGCAGAGCAAGAATGAAGGAATATGGTTGTCTCTTTTCTCACTCAATAGACGCACTCAGTGATGACGTAGTTTTGTTTGTCGAATACGGGGGATGGGGGTATAGGGTGGTGGGTCACAAATTCCTCTGGGGAGACTCGGACCTACGAACTCCTGATTTCTAGTGCAGACGTAATAATAATAATAATAATAATAATAATAATAATGTGTGGATTTATATAGCGCACGTATCCACCAACTAAGTGGTGCTCAAGGCGCATTATATTATTATCCCTGCTCATAAGGCTCATAAGGCTCATAAATCATTCCTGAAACCATCTCAGCTCCCTGGGGAGTATACAACTCAATTGCTGCCATTTCTAGCGCATATAGAGCAAACCAACTCTGCCTTCACAGGTACCCATTTAACCCCTGGGTGGAAAGAAGCAATTATGATTAAGTGTCTTGCTCAAGGACACAAGTGTCACGGCCGTGATTCGAACCCACATTATGTTGCTAACACCAGAACTTGAATCCGGTAAGCTAGACCGCTCGGCCACGACACCCCAGAAAGTAGTGTTGGGCAGCGTCAGTACGTGAGCGACTTAATCAGATCAATTATTTAACTATAGAATTCGGTTTGTTTTAAAATACAAACACTAGGTCTTCGAGTTAACTTCCGGTTCAATCAAGTTAGCAGTTCATGATGTGATAATGGTATGTTTGAAAATGTCTGACGTCTGTTATCATGGCAATATTAATGTCAGCTTCAAAAAACATATACATTTTGTGTTAGAATGGATCTGGATCTCTTGCCTCAAAATCAAAAGTAATTCATTTTGTATTTAAACTGCAGTGTCTGAAAACCTTTTTCACCTGATTTCAAATTCAAGACACGTTTTTAACAAAATTACATTTACAAAATACTATGCTTGGGTGTCTCAGAATAATTTTTACCAAAGCTGCAATGCTGAGTGTTGACAATCTTAAAATCTTCTAGTCTGGTCTGTGCTCTGACCATTTTGTTAAAAGTACAACTGTTCTTTCTGAATAATGGACACATCAGGGTATTTCACTGAAGTGGTAACTTCTAGTGTCTTGGGTTCCTCTATACATTCACCATACATCTCATGTGAGTCATGTCGTACTTTGGGTGGTTTTCGTTTCTTCTTACGCTGGAAGAAAATAAATAAATGATTTCAATTTCAAATGTTTATTTACACATACTCTTTCAATAAAAACACAGGTCTATGTATTGCCAAAAATAGAATTATTATGAGCCCATCAATAACACTCATTCTGGAACTTCTAGCGTACTTCTAACAATCAATTTGTGAAATGTCTCATTTTAAGGTCATTATTAAACTTCCTCACTACAAGGTAAGTACAAGTAGCCAGGGAAGAAACAAATACATGGACCACACATCACCTATACTTTATGTGACACTGTAAAAGTATTTGTATCATAAAAATAACAAACGACTTATAAATCAAAGAAAGCTTTGCCCTTTTTGAGATTTTTAAGATACTTTTGTATGCCTACTGGATAGTGGGTCTGGGGCCCAAAATGATTAACATCTCCTAAATATCTGATGAAAAGTAAAGATGTCTCTGTCGAGTAAATATGTATTAATGAGAAAATTGGTCGGTTCATTTAAAAACACGTAGGCCTATGTGTACATGAAGTGGTGAATATTTAAAAGTCAACTAATTATAATCTTAAAATTATAAGAACAACTAGATATAAGTTTTTGTCACAACAAAAACAAGGTGTTCGGTTGAAGTTAAAATGGTTACGTCATCAATTCGAAGTGTTGGAGAAGTCAAATGTTAACGTCTGTTGAAGTTCTCGCGAGAAATTTATTTGAATACAATACAATACTGAATTTAGAAATTATTTTAATATTAAACTTTGACTTCCGGTTTGGACAGGAAGTAAGGTCAAACTGGGGTCAACTTTTTGTAAATATTTTTTGACAATTACCGATCTGTATAATGGTACAAAATTTGTGAATTTACCTCTTGTGGTTGTTGAGATTTGATTTTTTTTAAATATTAAACTTTGACTTCCGGTTTGGACAGGAAGTAAGGTCAAATTGGGATCACCTTTGTGTAAATATTTTTCGACAATTAACAATCTGTATAATGGTACAAAAATTGTGAATTTACCTCTTGTGGTTGTTGAGATATATATTTTTTTTAATATTAAAATTTGACTTCCGGTTTGGACAGGAAGTAAGGTCAAATTGGGGTCACCTTTGTGTAAATATTTTTCGACAATTAACAATCTGTATAATGGTACAAAAATTGTGAATTTACCTCTTGTGGTTGTTGAGATATTATTTTTTTTTAATATTAAAATTTGACTTCCGGTTTGGACAGGAAGTAAGGTCAAATTGGGGTCACCTTTGTGTAAATATTTTTCGACAATTAACAATCTGTATAATGGTACAAAAATTGTGAATTTACCTCTTGTGGTTGTTGAGATATTTTTTTTTTTTAATATTAAATTTTGACTTCCGGTTTGGACAGGAAGTGAGGTCAAATTGGGGTCACCTTTTTGTAAATATTTTTTGACAATTAACGATCTGTACAATGGTGAAAGAATTGTGAATTTATCTCTTGTGGTTGTTGAGATATGATTTTTTTAAATATTTAACTTTGACTTCCGGTTTGGACAGGAAGTAAAGGTCACATTGGGGTCACCTTTTGAAAATATTTTTTGACAATTAACGATCTGTACAATGGTGAAAGAATTGTGAATTTATCTCTTGTGGTTGTTGAGATATGATTTTTGTTAAATATTAAACTTTGACTTCCGGTTTGGACAGGAAGTAAAGGTCAAATTGGGGTCAACTTTTTGAAAATATTTTTTGACAATTAAAGATCTGTACAATGGTGAAAGAATTGTGAATTTATCTCTTGTGGTTGTTGAGATATGATTTTTTTAAATGTTAAATTTTGACTTCCGGTTTGGACAGGAAGTAAGGTCAAATTGGGGTCATGTTTTTGTCAATATTTTTCGACAATTAACAATCTATACAATAGTGCAAAAAATGTCCATTTACCTGTTGTGGTTGTTGAGATATGATTTTTTTTAATATTAAACTTTGACTTCCGGTTTGGACAGCAAGTAAGGTCAAATGGGGTCACTCACAACTCGAGTTTCATCTACTTGTTAAGTTCTAAGTACATGCCAAGTTTCAAGTTCGTGTGAAGTTTGCAAGTATGTGTTTTTTTGCGGACAGTCACGGGGGAGAAGAAGAAGAAGAAGAAGAAGAAGAAGAAGTAAAACTAGATATAAGTTTTTGTCACAACAAAAACAAGGTGTTCGGTTGAAGTTAAAATGGTTACGTCATCAATTCGAAGTGTTGGAGAAGTCAAATGTTAACGTCTGTTGAAGTTCTCGCGAGAAGTTTATTTGAATACAATACAATACTGAATTTAGAAATTATTTTAATATTAAACTTTGACTTCCGGTTTGGACAGGAAGTAAGGTCAAATTAGGGTCACCTTTGTGTAAATACTTTTGACAATTAACAATCTGTACAATAGGTAAAACTTGTAGCTTTGCATGGTGAGGATGATAAGTAAGACTAATTGCGGTGACACCATGTGGAATCTCAATTGAGTAGTAATTAGTTCTGAAAAGAACTGGGGGTACAACTCGACGTTTCGATCAGTATGCTCTGATCGTCCTCGTCTCATAGTCTCATAGTCTCACAGTTTCCCGCCTGCGCGCCCCAACGAACTAATCCTCCAGCAGGGGATGATCCTCCAGCAGCCTACTTAAGCAGCAGCATTTTCCAGAGTCCGGCATTCTCCTGAGGACGATCAGAGCATACTGATCGAAACGTCGAGTTGTACCCCCAGTTCTTTTCAGAACTAATTACTACTCAATTGAGATTCCACATGGTGTCACCGCAATTAGTCTTACTAATCTGTACAATGGTACAAAAATGTCAATTTACCTCCTGTGGTTGTTGAGATATGATTTGTTTAAATATTAAACTTTCACTTCCGGTTTGGACAGGAAGTGAGGTCAAATTGGGGTATTTTTTTTTTTTGACAATTAACGATCTGTATAATGGTACAAAATTTGTGAATTTACCTCTTGTGGTTGTTGAGATATGATTTTTGGAAAATATTAAACTTTGACTTCCGGTTTGGACAGGAAGTAAGGTCAAATTGGGGTCACCTTTGTGTAAATATTTTTCGACAATTAACAATCTGTATAATGGTACAAAAATTGTGAATTTACCTCTTGTGGTTGTTGAGATATTATTTTTTTTAAATATTAAACTTTGACTTCCGGTTTGGACAGGAAGTAAGGTCAAATTGGGGTCACCTTTTTGTAAAGATTTTTTGACAATTAACGATCTGTACAATGGTACAAAAATTGTGAATTTACCTCTTGTGGTTGTTGAGATGATTTTTTTTAAATGTTAAACTTTGACTTCCGGTTTGGACAGGAAGTAAGGTCAAATTGGGGTCATGTTTTTGTAAATATTTTTCGACAATTAACAATCTATACAATAGTGCAAAAAATTTCCATTTACCTGTTGTGGTTGTTGAGATATGATTTTTTTAAATATTAAACTTTGACTTCCGGTTTGGACAGGAAGTTAGGTCAAATTGGGGTCATGTTTTTGTAAATATTTTTCGACAATTAACAATCTATACAATAGTGCACAAAATTTCCATTTACCTGTTGTGGTTGTTGAGATATGATTTTTTTAAATATTAAACTTTGACTTCCGGTTTGGACAGGAAGTAAGGTCAAATCGGGGTCACTCACAACTGGAGTTTCATCTACTTGTTAAGTTCTAAGTACATGCCAAATTTCAAGTTCATGTGAAGTTTGGAAGTATGTTTTTGTTTGCGGACAAGATGGGGGAGAAGAAGAAGAAGAAGAAGTAAAAAAAACAAAAAAACTAGAGATTCGAGTTTGTTTACACAAACTCTAGGTGTTCGGGAGGAAGTAAAGGTCAAATTGGGGTCACCTTTGTGTAAAATTGTTTTGACAAATAACGATCTGTACAATGGTGCAAATATTGTGAATTTACCTCTTGTGGAAGATTTTGTTTTAAATATTAAACTTTGACTTCCGGTTTAGACAGGAAGTAAAGGTCAAATTGGGTTCACCTTTTTGTAAATATTTTTTGACAATTAACGATCTGTACAATGGTACACAAATTGTGAATTTACCTCTTGTGGTTGTTGAGATATGATTTTTTTTAATATTAAACTTTGACTTCCGGTTTGGACAGGAAGTAAGGTCAAATTGGGTTCACCTTTTTGTAAATATTTTTGGACAATTAACGACCTGTACAATGGCACAAAAAATGTTAATTTACCTCTTGTAGTTGTTGAGATACGATTTTTTTAAATATTAAACTTTGACTTCCGGTTTGGACAGGAAGTAAGGTCAAATTGGGGTCATGTTTTTGTAAATATTTTTCGACAATTAACAATCTATACAATAGTGCAATAAATGTCCATTTACCTGTTGTGGTTGTTGAGATATGATTTTTTTAAATATTAAACTTTGACTTCCGGTTTGGACAGGAAGTAAGGTCAAATCGGGGTCACTCACAACTCGAGTTTCATCTACTTATTAAGTTCTAAGTACATGCCAAGTTTCAAGTTCATGTGAAGTTTGCAAGTATGTGTTTTTTGCGGACAGACGTTGGGGAGAAGAAGAAGAAGAAGTAAAAAAAAACGAACAAAAACAATAGGTGTTTCGGGCCCATACCCGAACACCTAAAAAACCGAACAAAAACAAGAGGTGTTTCGGGCATATACCCGAACACCTAAAAAAAAAAAAAAAAAATAGATATAAGTTTTTGTCACAACAAAAACAAGGTGTTCGGTTGAAGTTAAAATGGTTACGTCATTAATTCGAAGTGTTGGAGATTTATAAGTACATGGACCAAGAATAAAGTATATTGAAATTTCAGAGAAATTCTAATTTATGTGAATGAGGAAGATAATACGTCACAGTGAACATGCTGTAAAAAATAATAGGAAAGTTTTATAAGTACATGGACCAAGAATAAAGTATTTGAAATTTCAGAGGTTTTATCAGTACATGGACCAAAAATAAAGTATTTGAAATTTCAGAGAAGTTCTAATTCATGTGAATGAGGAAAATAATATGTCACAGTGAACATGCTGTAAAAATAATAGGAAGGTTTTATAAGTACATGTACATGGACAAAGAATAAAGTATTTGAAAATTATAGAGAAGTTCTAATTTATGTAAATAAAATGGGGAAAAAAGTGTATAATTTTGGAGTAGCTGGACCATTGAAATTGAAAAGGGCATTGGTTGTTTTCAAAATTGCACACAATTATTCTTGACAAAATCCTTCCTCCATGATGTGACTGTTTCATTATCTCAATAAAGGTGCTGATATTTGTTTCTGGGCTACTTTAGTGAGAAAATTAAGTGCCACTATAAAGTAAACTGCAATGCAGCCATCAGGTATGTCTTATTGTATTGGTAGGTCCCTACACACCCTTCCAATATAATGCATACCATGCCTAACGACTAACGTTAATGAGGAAAATATTTTCAATAATTTTTAGTTTCTTAAATTTACACAAATAATTAATGTAATGATGAAAGTTGCATACCAATAGCATCATGGACGTCTTTGCAAGGGATTAGATTAATATTTGTTTTTTAAATTAATATTACTACACACAAGGTCAGTCACTAACAGTCATAAGAATCTGACTTCCTTCCTCAATTATTAATAATAATATTGAAGTACATCATTCACTATGTGTATGTGTGGTACTGCCTACTGGTAAGCCTACATTTGTACAAACTACGAAGTAAACTCACCAAAACCTAACTAGCCCCATATCAAATTCCTCCAAATCAACATGCCATTTTGTCAACAAACGCCGATTTGACAGTGTAAGTGTGAAGGGTACCGTGTGAAGGGTACCATCGGAAGGGTATACCGTCGTGTACACATGTACGTAAGCTTGTTTACAAAAATCATCAACTTTGACCAATTTTTAAAAGTAATTTCTCGCTGTTTTCACCTTTTTACTTACACCATAGTAAGAAGCACCAATCAGGTGTCTGCAGATGACTTCGATGTGCTTGTGAAAACTTTGAATCAGTAGAAAAGTGGAATGAATTTTCGTTACCTTTTACAGCGATATGCTCCACAAACGCGTTATAACATAAGTTTATAAATATGTGATGATCAGCGCCACCAAGTGACCACTTTTGCACCGATTGTGTAAAGACTAAAGTTGTATAGCGCCCTCTATAGTTAGAATTTCTAACGCACGATCGTAGACACTGAATGTGGGTCATTACGTATGTGGACTTGACGTCATCATGACGTCACTGTTGCGGTTTCCTGATCATCATGACGTCACTAGGTTTCATCTACAAGTTAAGGTCTAACTATGTGTGAAGTTTGAAGGTTTTTTAAACTTGGCAAGTATGTTTTTGTTTGCGGACAAGATGGGGAGAAGAAGAAGAAGAAGTAAAAACTAGATATAAGTTTTTGTCACACCAAAAACAAGGTGTTCGGTTGAAGTTAAAATGGTTACGTCATCAATTCGAAGTGTTGGAGAAGTGTTGAAGTTCTCGCGAGAAGTTTATTTGAATACAATACAATACTGAATTTAGAAATTATTTTAATATTAAACTTTGACTTCCGGTTTGGACAGGAAGTAAGGTCAAATTGGGGTCACCTTTGTGTAAATACTTTTGACAATTAACAATCTGTACAATGGTACAAAAATGTCAATTTACCTCCTGTGGTTGTTGAGATATGATTTTTTTAAATATTAAACTTTCACTTCCGGTTTGGACAGGAAGTAAGGTCAAATTGGGGTCACCTTTTTGTAAATATTTTTCGACAATTAACGATCTGTACAATGGTACAAAAATTTTGAATTTACCTCTTGTGGTTGTTGAGATATGATTTTTTTAAATGTTAAACTTTGACTTCCGGTTTGGACAGGAAGTAAGGTCAAATTGGGGTCACCTTTGTGTAAATATTTTTCGACAATTAACAATCTGTATAATGGTACAAAAATTGTGAATTTACTCTTGTGGTTGTTGAGATATTATTATTTTTAAATATTAAATTTTGACTTCCGGTTTGGACAGGAAGTAAGGTCAAATTGGGGTCACCTTTTTGTAAATATTTTTTGACAATTAACGATCTGTACAATGGTACAAAAATTGTGAATTTACTCTTGTGGTTGTTGAGATATGATTTTTTTTTAATGTTAAACTTTGACTTCCGGTTTGGACAGGAAGTAAGGTCAAATCGGGGTCACTCACAACTGGAGTTTCATCTACTTGTTAAGTTCTAAGTACATGCCAAGTTTCAAGTTCATGTGAAGTTTGCAAGTATGTTTTTGTTTGCGGACAAGATGGGGGAGAAGAAGAAGAAGTAAAAAAAAAAAAAAAAAAAAAAAACCGAACAAAAACAATAGGTGTTTCGGGTACATACCCGAACACCTAAAAAAATTAAAAAAATTAAAAACCGAACAAAAACAAGAGGTGTTTCGGGCATATACCCGAACACCTAAAAAACCGAACAAAAACAATAGGTGTTTCGGGTACATACCCGAACACCTAATTACCTTCTATAGATGTACTGGAAATGTCATACATTGTAGGCATAACATCTGCTCTGACAGTCTGAGCCGTGTAACTAGTTGGACCTGTTCTATTTTAAAGCAAGATTCTGCGAAGTAGTCTGAGCAAAGCACAAATTTCATTGAAGCTTCATACACAACACGTAATACTGTAATACTGCGGGACATGTACTGTATAAATGCCGCATTCAATGAGAATGGTGTAAATTTCCATGCATTTTCCAACAGAAAGACCTATACATGATACCTTAACCTGTAGTAATTCTTCAAGTTTGTTATATTGAGAGGTGATGACTTGAGGAAGGAACATTTGTGACCTAATATCATGTAAAAAAAGGAGAAATTTCCACGCTCATTTCATTCCGTTACGTTGTAGGCCTATATTAAACTCCGTATACAATGTACGTGTACATGTACTGGATATATTAAACATTACGACCTCGTGCTGTGTGTACGTACTCTGTGCACGCGCGATATGGGCTATTCGTACATTATAGGGAATAGTAATTCAGCATATTGTTTCACTTAACCTTCCGGTTTCAACTGGAAGGAGAGGTCAGATTGGGGTCATGTCTGAAATTGAAATGTGACATAGTTCAAGATCTTTAAGATGATGAAAAGATTGTGAAAATATCTTCTGTGGTTCATGAGATATGATTTTTTGAAATATTCAACTTCCGGTTTCGACTGGAAGGAGAGGTTAGATTGGGGTCATGTCCTCTAAAAAACGAACAATAACAAAAGGTGTTTGCGCTATAGCTCGAACACCTAATCATTACAAAAATTCCACCATATTAATACAAGGCAATGGTTTGTAATATACAGTCCTGTCAAGTAAACAGCAGGTCGATCTCTTGATTGAGTTTAAATCGCGAACCAAAAGGCTAGAAATATCAAGGAGAAAAAAATGTGTATAGGTCTACATGTGAGGGTAGAGATGGTTCTTGTGTTTCTCGGTAACAGTAAAACTTATTAAGCTGAAACTGTGCTGGGCAACTTCAGTACGTGAGGAGCAAAATTTGATGAATTATTTAATAATCATCTTATTCAAAGGCAACAGTCCTCATACAAAGGCAACAGTCCTCTCAAGAAAACAGCAGTTCGATCTCTTGATTGACAGTTTAAATCACGAACCAAAACGATAGAAATATCAAGGAGAAGGTTATTATGATTGGCTTCTCAAAATATTCTATATTGACTGGTGGCTTTTGTGTAGATGTTGTTTAATCAGGTAGAAATGGTCCTCAAAGACGTTTCATTATACAATTACTAGCTGTCGTACAGAGAGTCGCTGGTAAAATCCTAATCTATTACCAATTTAATATCAAGGTAACATGGCCCCGCCCACAGGTAAGTTTGAACCAATCACAATATCTTTGACAACCACTACTAAGTTTTTATCCTTCCCTGATTGGCTTACTATGACGTCATTCTCGCGGCTATTAATAAGGCTGCAAGCTGCCATGTGGCATTTGCTCTATATGAGATTCGCCAGAACGATTACAGTTTATTGGATCTCGGAAAATGGATGGAGCAGGACTTGTCATTCTGATGGTATCAGCACTAACAGGTATTTCATTTTTTTTGTATTTATTTGTTTCATCCACCATTTGCTATTTACCCACATTGATCAAGTAATATTAATATCAGGAGATAACGTGATGTGAAGTTGAAAATGATATCACTCCTTAAACACAATTCTGTCGAACATTGTTTACTTTGAGAGAAAAACAATTTTGGCGACTTTATAAAGATATACGCCCATGTTTTGCTAGGACGATCCACAAAATAGAATTTATAAAAGCAACGACTTTTGAAAGATAATATCGTTATTAAACGAAATAAACAAACATTTTGAAATGTCGGAAACTGTAAATAAAAGCGATTTTGGTTTCAAACGCACTTGATTCTGATTGACAGCCGTGCTGGCCAATCTAGAACTGCCCATGCCCTCGGCCGGTTACATAGGCCTACAATAAATTGTGTGGTCACATGCAACCCGAGGATTATAACGCGGGGTGCCACCTTTTATTAATATGAGTTTTTAATTTACTGGTACTTATCTTTGGCGGATTTTCCGTTCAATATTTAACCTAAATTCAATATTTAACCTATTTTTACCGTAAAATTGGCCCAAACATGGGGTGTCGTGGCCGAGCGGTCTAGTTTAGCGGATTCAAGTTCTGGTGTTAGCAACATAATGTGGGTTCGAATCACGGCCGTGACACTTGTGTCCTTGAGCAAGACACTTAATCATAATTGCTTCTCTCCACCCAGGGGTTAAATGGGTACCTGTGAAGGCAGAGTTGGTTTGCTCTATATGCGCTAGAAATGGCAGCAATTGAGCTGTATACTCCCCAGGGAGCTGAGATGGTTTCAGGAATGATTTATGAGCCTTATGAGCAGGGATAATAATATAATGCGCCTTGAGCACCACTTAGTTGGTGGATACGTGCGCTATATAAATCCACACATTATTATTATTATTATTATTAATACATCTTTTAAGTTATTTCCACCAAGCTCGCTTTGAAGAACAATTTCCATGAAATTACAATTTCCTAATTTTCTCCGACATTTGTCAATTAATTGAGGTGAAACTTTCACAGATTGGTTGATCTTTATGAGATATGAATTCCCGTGACCTGCTTCGAGTTGTGTCGGTTCATGGATCAGGGGCTCAAATTGGGGCGGGGGTATATCCCCCAATAAATTTAGATGGGTGATGACCAATCGGTCGTCCCCAACGTTTGCTAAATTTTGTTATAAAATCCTGCATAGGCTATTGCTAAATAAATACTCCTAAAAATGGACACTTTATAAATCTGCATGATTATAATGTTTAAGACACAGGACCCCACGCTGTGTTCAGGCAAAGGCCTTTTATAGGCAGTCTTTTGTGTGTTCTCCTTCTTTATTTCTTATTCACTCATTTGCTAGCAATAACGGCCGTCGAATTATCGTGCCCTTTTCTTTGCTCAACGGTAAGCATTGCTATGAAATGAAAAGAACACAGTAAGCTAGAAATTAACTGCTCAGTGGCTCTAAACCCTGTTTAACATACAGCGCACAGTTCACGGATCCAAGTGAGTGCCATGGTCGAGCGGTTTAGTGCATCGGATTTGTGTTCTGATGGCTGAGTCGTCAGAATGTGGGTTCGAATCCCAACCGTGACTG
Source organism: Zoroaster sp. YZ-2022 (assembly GCA_029582265.1). Taxonomy (NCBI): domain Eukaryota; kingdom Metazoa; phylum Echinodermata; class Asteroidea; order Forcipulatida; family Zoroasteridae; genus Zoroaster; species Zoroaster sp. YZ-2022. The sequence continues at coordinate 15,995,726 of CM055824.1, forward strand.
TGGTGCTTGTGTCCTTGAGTAAGACACTTTACCATAGACACTCTTCACCCAGGAGTAAATGGGTACCTGTGAGGGCAGAGTTGGTTGTTGTGTTTGATTAGCCCAAATGCGCTGTAATGGCAGCAATTGAGCTGTATACTCCCCAGGGAGCTGAGATGGTTTCAGGAATGATTTATGAGCCTGATGAGCAGGGGTAATAATATAATGCGCCTTGAGCACCAGTTTGGTGGATACGTGCGCCATGTAAGTCCACATTATTATTATTATTATTATTATTATTATTATTATTATTATTATTATTATTGCGATACATAGAGTGACCATTCGTCGCGCGTATGGCGATGAATGGTCACTTAAACGTGTATGAGATCACAATTAATTCACAACCATACCCACGACGTAAGTTATTGCTCTCGCAATACAATTTGGGTTTGTGGTGAGCCCTAGCCAATGCTGAATTTCTCGGGCCATGAATCGGTACGGGTTGGGGTACCCTACCCGGTAATCGTGCACTACGACAACAGCCTTAGTCAAGGCTGTTTTGTTTAAGTTTGTATTTTTATTAAATTGTATTTTTATCATTTCATTGGGACACACATCATAATTATCAACTAGATTTCCCTATTCTACTGACCCCTCCCCACGCTGTTTAGCCCAAGTTAAATTAAATGTACAAATTAAATGTATAAATTCCTCGATTTAGGGCCAGCGATCATAGTTTCAAATCTTCTCTAATTGGCTACAAACGTCCAAATGTTCCCAAACATTCTTAAAATACAAAAAATCTAAAAGTGCTAAAACAAAATTTCATTTGTATTATTTGATTGGAACACACATTACATGTCATCAAGTAGATTTTCCATTTCCGCTGACCCACTCCTCTATACTTTTTTATTCCCTAATTGGCTAAAAGGTAAAAATGGTTCCAAGATTCTTAAAATTAAATAAATAAATAAATAAATAAATAAATAAAAATGGCTAAATTCAAAACGCAAGGCAGCATAACAGGAACGAGAATGACAACTACAACAAGAAAATAAAAATCGCGACAATACAAATCAAATGGGTCAGGTCATACAGAACACAGTAAAATGACATTTTAGGAAATGGAATTGTTATTATCGATTCCACAGCGGTATTTCGATGTTTAAAATATACCAAAGTTTGGACCTGTCAGCGTTGAGTTTGTTATAATACGCCATGAAATACTGATTTTATAGGAATACAAATCCCTCACAAGCTATTTATATACATACGGAAGGGAATGATTATTTGGAAGGAGTTGGGCGAGATATTGGGATGCAGCCACGAGCATTTCTGATTTATTTATTTATTTATTTATTTATTTATTTATTTATTTATTTATTTGTTCTCTATAATGTTTTTTTTCTTTACCCTTGTCTTATCCCTAGGTTGACGGGCTTGAGCAGACGAGCCCGTGGTGATTTTCGCCGCCCAAACCCGCCACCTATCCCGCATGGGGGACTGGCAGTGGGCACTTTTGTGCCCACACCAGACGCTAAGGAACCCATGGCCCCCTCCCCTGCTCCCCTCCCCTTTCTCCTCCCCCTCCCCTCCCCAAGACAAGGGTATCGATAAATTCAAAATGTACTTTACTGTTTTTCATCTTTGCTCTACTACCCTCAAACCCCTTTTTTCCCCTCCCCCTATGCCCTGCTGCTACCCTTTGGAAGGACTTGGGGTTTTCCAGCTTCCGAAGGTAGCAACTTGGCCTTTGTGGCATTTTTTAGTTAAAATATTGTTTTTTCTAGTTTTCATTGTCTTAATTCACAAGTATTAAGGTACTGAATGTATTTCTTTATAATTCTTTTAATTTTGTATATATCTGTATATATGCTGCTATTTCAAGGAATTTGAAATAAAGTTTTCCTTTGAAAAAGTTTTAAAAAAGTATTTATTTATTTATTTATTTATTTATTTATTTATTTATTTATTTATTTATTTATTTATTTATTTATTTATTTATTTATTTATTTATTTATTTATTTATTTATTTATTTATTTATTTATTTATTTATTTATTTATTTATTTATTTATTTATTTATTTATTCTTTGCTGTTTTTAAATATCAAATACTAGAAATATAATGAAACATATCATTTAGTTATTTCATAAATTAAAATTACAATCAGTGCTGGGATGGTTAAATGAAAAAAAAAAGCACTATTCATTTATAAATTTGCTAACCGGCTAACCAAAGCCAATATTTAAAAATAAACACCCAACAATTTTGGAAAATATTACTGACCATTTTGTTGTTCTAGACTCTTTTTTTCTAGAATCTTTATTTACTTATTTATATATTTATTTATTTATTACTTTAATGATGTACATAAATTGCATAAATGTAAGCAAATTCATACTTACATTTTCTATAGTATTTTTAGACACAATTTGAATAATTACATAATTGATGAGGTATTCCCAACAAAATAAAATAAATGCTGATCATGTATGCGGCTACAGTATTATAAGAGTGTTTGCAACATTAAGAATACTGATACCATAAAGTACTAGAAATTACTAGAAATTAAACTACAGCGAGACCGTGAAAAGAACAGTGAAACGTAAAATCTCGCGATTTGGAAACAAAGTCGTGAATGTTGACGTGAATATTGACGTACCAAAGATAACAGCAGCAACCAACATCATCATTTACTTTTATTTTGTAGGTTTTCTGCTGGTATCCTCCCATCAAATATGCTACATCGAATCGGAGTATGATCCCAAATCTGACAATCCACACAGATGGGTCTTACCGTACAAAGATCCATGCACGTGTACTGCTATACGTCTCGGTGGGATGAACACTCATTCTGTATCATACCGGCAGGGGGCGCCCTACTATCTGGATAAGCTCATTTTCAGCGAGGATCCTGTTGAAATACAAGAATTCTTCGGATGTTCAGGTAAATAGTCGAATTCAAAAGGAGTTATAGGAATGGATAAAGATGTTCTTCCAAAATTTCTTTAAAGCTCTGAAAATCTCTTTAAAGGGAACGTATAAGTTTGGTAATGTTCGCAAAACTGCTTCTTAAGCCTGTGAATCATAAACAACCAACCTGTGAAAGTTTAATTCAAACGTGGAAGTTAGGAAAGAGTACTCTTTCCTAAATTCAAATTATGACACTTTTAAAGAGCTAATAAATAAAAGCATCTCGGATAAATAAAATTCTCAGTTCTACATTAAATTTTGACCATTTTGGTTAATTTTGAATAACCAAGCCTATCTTTAAATCGTAAAACATTGACAAAAATTAATTTAACTTAGCTCATCGAGATTAGTCACTATATTTACGGAAGTCACGTTTAAGAGACACAAAATCGCAAATTATTTTATAAGCGTATATATCTTGAGTATCTCTCGTCTTTAAGATGTAGATTACATGATAAGTTAAAAGAGGACGAACGACTCGGCCAAATATAAGTGTCATCAATAAACAATAAATATTCATTGCTCTATGGATATCAAACATTTGCGCCGACGGAGGCTCTAAATGCTGAATGAGAACAAATATTGGGGAGGGGGTGCCACACCCACTTTGGCTACTGACCTGCTGTTGGATATACAACAGAGTTAAAGTTTCATTTGAATGAAACAACAAATTACCCTTGATTTATAAGCAGTTTTGTATCATAGTCTGTGTGTTGCCCGTTTAATGATTGGCCAATATCGAAATCGTTTTCTATATGAACTAATAAGTCTCATTTTATTATGTAAACAAAATGGTTCATGGGGTATAATCAACTTTATGTTGACAATTTTGAGATATAATTATAACTTAAATTTAATTTTTATTAAACCAATTTGGTAAATTATAGGTTTATTGGATAGGACCTATATATACAGGCTATTTGAACTTCAGGAAAATTCCAATTGAATTAAACAACAAATTACTTTTGATCCATTGCAGCTTTGAAGCTTGATCATTGTCAAAGTTTTACAATCATTACATTAATTCAATTTGAACAGTTGAGTGTTTGGATCCTAAGCCTCTGGGCCTTGAAGATAGAACCATTGCTGATGAAAGGATCACTACATCAAGTAAAGTATCATATTCTGGGAACGGACGTCTAAACCAAGGAGGCTGGGTCCCAAGTTCGTGAGTATGAAACCACAAAATCCTACCATTATAATTCATCTATGCATAATTATTTTAATAAATTGGGGTGGGGGAAATTTACACAAATTAAAACCCACTTCTCCTGCATGGTGCCGGAAAAATAGGATTTATTAACGTGAAAGGCTGTTCTGAGCTCAATTTATATTAAAGGAAGGTACCACAATGGTAATTGCTTGATTACAAAATTACTGAATTATTATCTGAGAGCAAACTTGATGTGAAAGTTGGTAAAGGTATCAATCATCCTGAGAAAGTATTTTATCTGAAGTGCTCTCAATTCAGAGAAAACACGAAATAACCTTCATATTCACGTGTTTTTGAGAGAAAAAAAACAAAGTACATGTTTTTCACACTTTTCACCTGACTTAGACTCATGAAACCTTCACAGGTTAGTTGTTTAACGTAATTTTTTATATGAAGAAAGTAAGATTACTCATAGAAGCTTTTGTCTAAACGATGTAGATTGGATCCTTTTGGCCAATAAAGTTCTCCGGTTTCTGGTCTCCGCGCGCGTCGCCTCAGACCCGCCTGTCGGCATTTTTTATTTTTATTTTTTTAAATTTGTTTATATATTTTGCCATGAAACGATGCCCAATTGCAGCCAAAATTGCTGGATCGACTTAGGTGTATGAACGTTTGCCCGATTTGTGAGGCCTCTCTTGCCGCCATACTTTGTATATGGGAAATTTGGTCCCCACGTATACATGTGTCACGTATTTTACTGGTTGGCAAAAACAAAAATTACCAAGAAAAAAAAACGCGTCACCACACCGATTTTGAAGCCGACCTATGACCAAAAACCGGAGAATGTTATTGGGCCTTTTAAATCGTGAGTATTAAACCACAATATCCTGCCATTAGAATTAATCTATGAATAAAAATTGGTATAAATTGAGGGTGGAGGGTAGAGACAATTTACATCAATGAAAACAGATTGTTAAGCAATTAAAAGAAAGTTAAAAATTACCAACGCATAAACACATTAAAGCTAATTAATTAAATAAATTATATATTAAGAAATCATAATGCAATGTGATTCTTTTTAAATCATCGACATAATATCTACAAGAATTACATGCATGCTCAATTTTTTAATTTGTTATTTATTTATCTTTATTTTACGATTGCGACAATCAAAATTAGATAATTGATGTAATAGTCATCTTTGTTATTTTCACTGCTCACAAAATGGTATCATGTACGATGTCTCTTCATTAATCTCAATTCATTGTACATAGGTCAGACGCCAATCCTTGGATAGAGGTTGACCTCATTGAGAGTACGCTGGTGACTGGGGTCATTACTCAAGGTTTTACTATACAGACAGATGTTTGGGTTTGGATTAGTACCTCTGCGTGTGTGACGCAGTACATGGTGAAATATCAGAAACTACCTGGACCGTCCTCTCAATATGATTACGTCATAGACGAGAACGGAGACAATCAGGTACACACACTTGTTACCAGCTGATTAAATATTGATAATTACGGATATATCTTGCTTTAGATTTTTTAATAAATAATATTTGTTATAAAAATGTATTTTTTAACTGTTTAGAATACTGTCGTATAGGCCTTGGTTGAAAAGAAAAATACACCACATTACAAAAAGGAGGGTATAATCTGTGCACCAAATTTAATGGATTGCTTCCAACTAGACGTTGCATAAGATCCAAAAATAGCATATCCGAAATGTGAAACTTAAAACTTGGATTTCAATCCAGCAGAGCCTCGTGTGTGCAAGTCGTCTCAACCCCATAATCTAATACGAATAATATCACTTGCAGGTATTTGACGGTAATACTGATACTTCTACTCCAGTCACCAATACATTTCATGAGAGTATCGTGGCTGTCCGAGTGCGCATTGAACCTGTAGAGGGGGTGGACAGAGTTGGTATGCGGTTGGAGCTACTTGGATGTCGTATTAATTGAATACATATAATAATAATAATTGTTCTTCAACAATTATTATTGATATAAACTATCCATAAACTCAAATAATGTAAAATTTAGAACACAATTTAGAACACGCTTCATGGCTGTATTATCACACCGAAAACAAACAAATAAACAACCCGCAAATCTCAGCATAAAGGAAAGTAAATTCTTTATAAATAATGCCTTGTAGTAAATTATGACTGAAGCATAAATTAATTCTAATTAATTTATTAGTATTATTGTTTAACATTAGAGTTGTAGTACTCATACTCGAGTGCATTTGTTGTACTTTGACTATAACTGTACAGTTTAATTTTGATGTGTAAATGAATAAATGATTGAGCCCTGTACAAAAAATATTTCAACAATTTATGAAGGATATTCCGCCAATATGTTCTTATGTAGGAAATTGGTTTGGTCACAGTCACTGATGAAGATCCTCAGATAACAATGTCCAACACGTGTTCATTGTTTGAGTGATCAATCAATCAATTATTATTCAATTAGTTAGTTATTTATTTCTCACTCCTTTAAATAAATTACAATGTTGCATGCTATATGTTTAATGAATATAATGTATACTTGTTATGCAATGTAAATAACCATAGTACATTTCTGTATAATTGTGTGACTACATCATAGCAATAAATCAGTATTCATAAATGCCTACGACAGTTGAGACAATCCGATTGGATGAAACGTGATCACAGGGGACATTAACAACTTGTAAAGATCAATCGTATCAAGATCAGTGCAGCGCGACACGGAATTGACCCATTCAGAATGGCGAACAGAGTGCCACCTCCAAATGTGCCTGTACACTAACACACTGTTGTTCTATTGTTAACGGACCTCCCCCCCCCAACAAAAAAATCATCTAAAGAATTCCTAAGATTCCTGGAACACAATGAAGATACAATGGGAGGGGTGCACTCTGTCGCATATCGAGCATCATAATTATGTTGGCGAATGGGAATTTAAAAAAACAACGCTTGGTTTTTATCGCAGAATGATAATGACCTGTTTGGGAGTGTGACGGGCGATAAAGGACCGAACCAAAGGCAAGGTCCTTTAAAAATGTCCAAGACAGTTTAGACAATCTTATTGGACAAAACATAATCTTGTGGGGGCGTGTTAACGGATGGTATAGACAGCTCATGTGTGCCAGCTGTTCGCCAGCTGTTTTGTGCGACGCGGATGTCAACCATTCACAGTGTTTCGTGTGTTCCCAAAATGTGAATTTGTCCATTTCTATTTGGCTTTATTAAAAAAAAATTAAAATATTTTATGAAATAACAATTTGAAGCTTGGTCTTTTATGCTTGTGACCACGCCCAAAACCGGTCGTTAACCTGCGGTAAAGACCGCTTTATGACAAACTGTTATTCCCTTAGTAATGACCGCGCGACGAACTTTTATTCCATAAATAAAATATACGCTGCATATCCTAATCCTATATCTTAAATATTTGAACAAAATATTAATTTTATGTAAATCATTTAAAATGTTTGCTGTACTTTGAAATTCTATTTATGTCACTTTGTGTTATCTTAAAGGGAAAGTATACAGTATTGATATACAACAACCTAGCCCAAATGGACTCTGTCTTTATATACACTGAAACGTAGTACATGATGATGTAAGTCCAACCAGGGCTAGGAATTACCAGATTATCAAATTAATGAATTATTAACTAAACCTTTAATTGGTGCAAAGTTGGTACAAGTATCAATCATCCTGAATTTTTTTAAATTTCATCTGGAGTGCTTTTATTTATAAAAAGCTAAAACAAAATTGTTGTGTAGAATTTACATAAAGTTGTCGTTCAGCAACCTTTTGAAAAATATACTAACATAACAAAAATGTTAGAGTTTTACTTTTTGTCGTTTTTTCAAAAAAATGTTTTGCGATTAAACTTTAACAGGCTAGTTTTGTTATAATATATTCCAAACTAGAGGGTTTGAAATGAACGTATCCGAATACCAATTTTGTACCTTCCTTTTAAAGGTGATTCACATTATATACAGTATAAAATATTTATAAAGGTCTTTAAAACAAACAATGAGGTTAGGTTGTCTTTTTTCTAGTATACGTTTTCAGTTATAATTGTAAAAATGTTGGTATTTCACGGTATTAGTTATTTTAGTGTTATCCACAGAGATGAAGAATATTACGAGTCTCAGTTTAGTTTTTTGCTTCTGTCATTGACTGGTACCACGGAAATCTGGTAATCTACGAACACCCGAAACATTCATTATGCGGCTGGATCAGTAAACAATTTATTTCATTTTCTTGACACTTTTTTTGGGGGGTGACCATTTTTCTGTAGAGTTTGCATTCCACTTTTTTCAATACATGCAGCCTTTGGTCAGCTCAGGACTATAACCTACCCAAGATAACAAGCCACGCAGCCTTTGTTCAGCCAACCCAAGATAACAACGTTACATCATTGATGTGGTTTGCATCATACAAAGCAAATATCTATGTATCAACTATGGTTTTAAAATTATACCAGTGTTGCAAATGTATTATTCTTTTGGTTTTTATATTGGGCGAAATGTCTAAAAAAATGTTTTCACAAAAATAGCGTTGGTAAATAGAGTTGCCTACATATTGCTGTAAATTTACATGTTTTTTTACAGTGTACTGTAATATTGGAACCTAATATTAATATTATGTATACAAACTGTCAATCCACCGTTACACCATAATATAATTAGACAAAGTTATTCATGCAGGGATGTAGGCAGACAGTGTGATACCTAGTTCTTGTGGTATCGATCACTTGATAAAGTACCGTCTTCAATGCCTATGGAACGGTTAGCAGTATCCTGCCATCTATATTCATAGCAGCTATCTTGAATTATAGCACAAACCGAGCATTATGAGCCTTACAAGAAGAAGCTACGTTTTTAATGCTTCCGTTGTTTTTACCTGTTGATGCTGGGTATCTTTCCTGCGCTTGTTTAATGAGGTGGAAGTGTTCTTTATACTTACTAGCTCGCTCAGACCCTCAATGGCACGTTTAATTAGCAAGCTTTCAAATTATCAACGTTAATTTTCATCACTGGCACACTCTCTGATGAAATTCGTTCATGCCTGATTATTTGCGAACTAATTGATATTGAGGTCAAATGGCTCCGCCCAAATGTAAATTTTAACCAATTAAAACATTTGAGAATACGCCAGGAATTGTTGTCCTTTCCTGATTGGCTCATCATAAGGTCATCATCTGGGCTAAATACATAGTGTTATATAACTCTATGGTTACAAGCCGCTGTGGCATATTTGCTGTGTGAGATTCGCCAAAACCAATATAGTTTATTGCATCTGTGAGAATGGATGGAGCAGCGTTTGCCGTTCTGATGGTATCAGCATTAACAGGTATTTGATTCATTTTAGTTTATCAAAAATACATAAATTAGTATTCAAAATGATGATAGTGAAAAAGAGTAAACAGAAATAAAAGGATTATGAGTCAATGATGAGTGCTTTAACGTAACAGGCTCGATTCAACTTCTGTCATATCAATGGCTCGACTCGACTCGAATCATTGCCTAAAATTTACTCAACTTGACTCGATGATCACTAAAAATTAAACCTCATGACAAGACATTCTGATACTTCTGATAAAACATTTACTCTGTGTAAAGGTGATGGGATCAAACATTCTTTTTTGAATTTAAGCTGACTTTTTTTAAAAGGATGTTTCAAGATACTTTTCAAAATAGTACTAATACGTACATATATTAAAACTGAATTCTTAAAACCTTTCAAGATCAGGTCCCGGTCCTAAGTACGAATTGCATTTGTAAATAATTTTTTAAAAGCATTTGCTAGTCATAGGATGTCAATGGAGATCGTATATTATTGATTAATATAGATTATTTCTGAAAAAGAAATACAAATAATTTATACAAAATGTATAAAATGTATCAAAAAACTTTAAACCCTGGCTATAAAGGATTTGCATCAACCAATGTCAATTATTATGAAAAATGAGTCAATAACAGCAGCAACCAACATCATCATTTATTTTCATTTTGTAGGTTTTCTGCTGGCATCCTCCCATCAAATATGCTACATCGAATCGGAGTATGATCCCAAATCTGACAATCCACACAGATGGGTCTTACCGTACAAAGATCCATGCAAGTGTACTGCTATACGTCTCGGTGGGATGAATACTCATTCTGTATCATACCGGGAGGGAGCGCCCTACTATCTGGATAAGCTCATCTTCAGCGAGGATCTTGTTGAAATACAAGAATTCTTTGGATGTTCAGGTAAAGAGTCAAATTCAAAAGGAGGTATAGGAATGACATATATCTTTTGGATAAAGATGTTATAACAAGATATCTTGAAAATCTCTTATGAAGGGAACGTATACGTTTGGTAATATTGGCAAAACTGCTTAAGACTGTGAATCAAACCCGTGATCGTGATCGTGATAGTATAATTCAAACGTGGAATTTAGGAACGAGTATCCTTTCCTACATTCAAATTATGACAGTTTTAAAAAGATAATAAATAAAAACATCAATAAAAGCATCTTAGATTAAATGTCACCATTTGGTTAATTTTGAATAACTGATCCTAATCCTATACCTCATCTATAAAATCGCAAAAAAACTAATTAACTTCTGCTCACTAAGATTGGTCACCATATTTATGGAAGTTAATGAAGCAAAACATGTTGTCTAACAAGAGGCACAAAATTGCAAATTATTTTATAAGCGTATATGGCAACACGATAACTATCGTGTACATACATGATAAGAGCGGTGATACGCTTCCGTAAGTATCTCTCTTCTGTAAGATGTAAGTGATATGTTATGAGTTACCAAAGGACGAAAGACTCGGCCAAATGTAAGTATCAACAATAAACAATAAATATTCCTTGCTCCATGGATATCAAACATTTGCCGACGTAGGCTCTAAATGTTGACTGAGAACAGATATGGGGGGGGGGGGGGCACACCTTTTTTGGCGACTGCCCTGTCGTTGGATATACAGAGTTGCTTCAGGAAAATTTAATTTGAATGAAACAACAAATTACCCTTGATTTATAGTATTTTGTATCATAGTCTGTGTGTTGCCCGTTTAATGATTGGCCTATACCGAAATCGTTTTCTATATGAAATAATAAGTCATTCTCGTTTTATTATGCAAACAAAATGGTTCATGGGTTGTAATCAACTTTATGTTGAGAATTTTGATATATAGTTATAACTTAAAATTCATTTTTGATTAAATCACTTTGGAAAATTATAGGTCTGTAATATAAATATATATATATATATATATATAAATATAAATATATATATAAATATATATATATATATATATAAATATATATATATAAATATATATATATATATATATATATATATATATATATATATATATATATATATATACTTAAATGTAGCGGTCTATATATATATATATATAAACGGTTCGCGAGCAAAGAAAAATTGGCTGATGTCGGACTCGAACCCGCGACCTCTCGAATACCAGACGAGCGCTCTACCAACTGAGCTAACCAGCCCCTATGTTGGTGGGCGGTCCACTTATGCCAATTATCTATTGCTCTATGGGGCCAGGTCAGAGGCCAAACCATATCTGCCGTGTAGCCAGGGATCAAGCCCCGGTCAGATGCAAACAATCCGGGTAACGGCAGTAGCGGGGATCACACAAACGGGACACAAGCCTTTTATGTGGTTGTACACAAAGTAGATTTATATGGAGAAACTGACCTGAAATATTATATAAACGGTTCGCGAGCAAAGAAAAATTGGCTGATGCCGGACTCGAACCCGCGACCTCTCGAATACCAGACGAGCGCTCTACCAACTGAGCTAACCAGCCCCTATGTTGGTGGGCGGTCCACTTATGCCAATTATCTATTGCTCTATGGGGCCAGGTCAGAGGCCAAACCATATCTGCCGAGTAGCCAGGGATCAAGCCCCGGTCAGATGCAAACAACCCGGGTAACGGCAGTAGCGGGGATCACACAAACGGGACACAAGCCTTTTATGTGGTTGTACACAAAATAGATTTATATGGAGAAACTGACCTGAAATATTATATAAACAGTTCGCGAGCACAGAAAAATTGGCTGATGCCGGACTCGAACCCGCGACCTCTCGAATACCAGACGAGCGCTCTACCAACAATATATATATATATACACACACATATATAGCCCTTGACAACACTGAGGTTCACAGGGAACCTCCTGCTAGATGTGCCAGCAACCTCTCCCGTGCTGAACGGGACGCCATCGGTGAACTCCGACAAGCTATGAACCTTGTCATCAAACGGGCTGACAAAGGGTCTGCTGTTGTGGTCATGAACAGAGATGATTACACAGCCGCGGCCCTTAGACAACTTAATAACACTGATCACTATACTGAATGTGATACTGACCCTATACCCACTCCTTCGCAAAAGAAATATCTGACACCCTCGTCAAAATTCATAATTGTAACGGTATTAACAAGGATACCTTTAACTATCTCATTCCACAGGATCCTCGTACGGCCCGTTTCTATCTACTGCCCAAAATACACAAGGCAGGCAACCCGGGCCGTCCCATTGTGTCGGGTAATGGTAGCCCAACAGAACCTATCTCTGAGTTCGTTGACAGCTACCTCAACCCTCTGGTCTCTCATATCCCTTCATTCATACAGGACACTACAGACTTCCTCCGTAAACTAGAGGGTGTTAAACATCAAATACCCAATTCTGCCTTCCTTGTCACTCTGGATGTTTCCTCCTTATATACAAACATCCCCCATGGCGAAGGCATAAATGCATGTGCCAACGCTCTCAGATCCAACAACCAAACCAAACCTTCAGTGAGACACCTCACAGATCTTATCCGACATATACTGACCAAAAACAATTTCACGTTCCTAGACAGAAACTTTCTTCAGGTTCAAGGTACAGCGATGGGCACTAAGATGGCACCATCATACGCTAATCTGTTTATGTCTGACCTTGAAGACAGATTGCTATCTTCTGCCCCCCCCCCCCCACCGTCCTCTAGTATGGTGGAGATTTATTGACGATATATTCTGCATTTGGTGTGGTTGCCAAGATAGCCTAGATGAATTCATCAACTACATTAATTCATTCCATGCCACCATCAAGTTCACTACTAACTACCAGTGATGTAGTGCCTTGATACTGAGCCTTGGCCTTAAGGCTTGATTTTAGGGCCTTGGCCTTAGCCTTAAGGCTTGAGGGCAAAAGCCTTGGCCTTGAGGGTCAAAGCCTTGCAACTTTAGGGCCTTGCTCTTCAAGGCCCATAGATTTTTGAATTTTTCAGGTAAATTTGTTTGAAATTTTGCTTTTCTACAAACATACAACTTGGAGTCAGCCGTCTGCAAAGTCTGCAGTATCTAATTTAATCATGTTTTACCATGGAGGAGGGAAAACGCCCTAGATTTGTGTGTTGACACACTTTCACTTTTACAGCATCACATTTTGTTACCATGATAGTACATTTTGCTGCTTCCCCCAAAACAAAGCTATAATAATTTTTTGTATACTTGTACTTGTGGGGCCAGGGAGATATAATTATACTTAACTTGCATACAGTTATATGGGGTAGATAGAACATCATCTGATTCGTGCTGTGGACTGCTTTATTTATTTATTTATCGTATGGTTCATACAAAGTTAACATGACAAGGTTAGGTTATGGATCCAGTTTAATACCGACTGGTCGAGTTCAGTTAAATTTCCATCACATCTGTAAATAATACAGTCATGAACGATGTGATGTACAGTCTGGTCATCATGACCACAGGTACATTTAGCGTTGTCACTTAGTCCCATGCGGAGCATGTTATGTCCAAATCGGCCATGGCCAACGGCGGATCTAGGCCCAAAGTTTAGGGGGGGGCCAAATGCTCAGTGGAGGGGCGTATTTGCGAGCGCAAAACGTTTCTGGTGGGGTTTGTTTGTTTTGTGGGTCTAGACGACAATACTTGATTTAGTATGAAATTTCAGTGATAAGCTTTGGATTTGAACCCGCAACCTTGTGATTGTAGGCTAGGTCCTGCGGTCTAACCACTTGACTAATGCAGGGTTTCCGGAAATGCTTAGCTTCTGGTTGCTCTGAGCGGACAAATATTATTCATAAATAGATTAGCTTTTTCCACTGTATATGAGCCCTATAATGGTCGTTGAAATACCTGTATGGCAAAATGTGGCGATTGGAGGAAACAACAACAATCAGTTAAAGCAAGAAACTAAAGTTCAATCGATGGACACCGCTTGTGGCGAAGTACTCAATAACCCGAGTGGTGGTTGGGAGACGGTCACGATGAGCTTGAAGGAGGATGAGAGACTCCAGGCGATCCTCTCTCATGGTTGAACGCAAAGCAGTCAGGGTACGCTCCACCTTGGAGTGTGCAAGTTGTAAAAGTTATTAATGCAAATTAATGTTTAAATAAAGCCGCCTGAAATAATCCATTGATGACACAGAACTCTGGAATTAACGGCAGTTATTATTGATCAAAATTGATCCTTTCTACAAAGGTAGATTTTCAGAAAACAATCATTGACATGTTTTAAGATATGGCCACTCATCTGGGTTAGGCTGGTGCCCGCATGGAGTCCCCAGAGTGTTATGGTATGTACATACATTATTGTGTAATCTACACAGTGCTGCAAAACAGCCCACTGTATTTTACGTTGATACTTACTGCTCATATGACGATGGAAGACGAATCTTTCAAGTCACTGCTCCTGCTCGTACTCACAAGATTGAAATGCGTTTTATGCACGCGATGTTCGCGCCAAGTCTAAACGTAGGCCTACATTGCGGACGTTGCATGGCTCACCTAATATCCAGGAAACCCACACAACCAGTCGCGTGTGCATAAGCCATGCATACAATCACCGTGTACGCCTCGTCTAATGCAGCTTGCTTAACTGCACCAACTACCATTGCAAATTTTGTGGCAATGTTGGATCGTGAGTAGGATTATGAACACATTCATGTAGCCAATCAGTGTGTTGTAATTTGCATACTTTAACAAAAGCTGAACGTATAAGCAAGACTTAGCTGCACAAGGAGGGGGCGTAAAGTTGTGGGGTTTTGTTTTGTCTCTCTTTTTCCCCCTTTTTTTTTTTTTTTTTTTTTTTTTTTTTTATTTTTGGGGCGTACAGCTTCGGTTTTTGGGGCCATGGCCCCTGGATCCGCCACTGGCCATGGCCAGTTCTTAGTCTGTTAAGTTTGACCCAACAGTGGCAAAATGTAGTTAAATATCCACGTCCTGGATTCTGATTCTTGCCACATATTCCGCCACGTGGTTAGTGCCCAAGTCTTTGGGTGCGATCCAATGCTAATTTCTAGCAGTTTGTGGGCTTGTCGATGGTAACGATTTCTTGATGGCAGTCGCAGTTGTGGTGGAGGTTTTTGATTGGTGTTTGTCAACAGTTGATGAAGCAGATGGGAGTCACACCCAGCGGCACGTCGCGCAAGAGCAAGGTATTAGTGCTGACGTCTCACTTCATAAGGAGCAATTCCACTGACTACTGGAAGGTATTGAGTGGTAGTTGATCTGATACATCCTGAGATGATGCGCATGGTGTTGTTAAGGGCTACGTCAATCTTGCTGGTGTGGGTGCTCCTTGCCTATACCGGTGCACAGTACTCTGCAACAGAGTATACTAAAGCTATTGCTGAGATTCGAAGAACGTTGTAGTCTGCGCCCCAGGAAAGGCCTGCTAGTTGTCTAATGAGACAGTTGCGAGTGTTGGCTTTCTGTGCGAGCTGTGTGAGATGGCTTTTGTATGTTAGAGATCTGTCCAAAGTAACACCAAGATACTTGGGCAAATCATCATACGGGATGGTTGTGCCATTGCAAACGACTTTGATTTTGTAGTTAGCCAGTCTAGTTGCTAAACAGTTTTGGTGATGTTAAGTCAGGAGTCTCCAGTTTTGAAGTAACGGCTTAAGGATTCCATATCGGTGCCAAGTGTTGTTTCAAGCTTGTTAAAGTTTTGGCAGAGGTTAGGAGTGCTTTGTCATCTGCGTAGATATATTTCTTTGAGACAGTGGTTGGTAGGTCAGCAGTGTAAATGTTGAATTAAATCGGTGCGAGCATTGAGCCCTGCGGGATCCCGTTTTTCAGGAAGCATTTTTTTACTGGTTTCTTCGCCAACCGTCATTGTAAAGCTTCTGCAGGTGATCATTGTCATGAGAAAGTTTACTAAGGTATTATCAGGTATGATTTTGTGTAGTTTTAGGGCAAGACCTTTATGCCATACCGTGTCATATGCTGCTGATAGATCGACCAGTACAGCACCGTTCTTGAGACCTTTTTGGAAGTTGTCTTCTGTGAGGAGTGTTACTTGGTCTGTTGTACAGCGTCCTGTACGGAAGACGGCCTGCTCAGGTGGGAGTTGAGGATCCACAATGGGTTGGATACGATTGTATATTAGTCTCTCCATCACTTTGTAGATTATGCACAGTAGGCTTATTGGACGGTAGCTGCCCGGGTCTTCGGCGGTCTTGTCCGGTTTTAGAATTCCCATTACTTTAGCATGTCTCCATATTTTTGGGATTTTCTGAACAGGTGCTGAAGTAATCTCAAAGCCATTCAGTGGATTTTGGTCCATGATTTTTGAAAAATTCTGGGTGATATAGTCTGGTCTGTTTTAGGTAATGCTAATATTTCTAACCATGATGGCCCAGAAAATAAAATTACTTCCATGTTACATAATAACGAGGTAACATCAGTTAAAAACAGCCGTTCTTAGATCCCCAGCTTTTGTTATACTCGGTTTAGAATAATGTGCATCAGTATGGAAGCAAACCATTCTTTTTGTTATATTTAAATGGTATCCACGAAGACCTGAACTTCTACTCAGTCATAAATTTGTACGTGAAGTTTTTATTCTTACTATAAGCGATTCGTTATGATGTGACATGTTTTATATTAGTAGTAATTTTATACTAGAGGGCCTTGGCCTTGGCCTTGAGGGTTAAGCCTTGGCCTTAGCCTTAAGGCTTGAGGGTCAACGCCTTGGCCTTGAGGGTCAAAGCCTTGGCCTTGATGGTTAAGCCTTGGCCTTGGCCTTGAGGATCAAAGCCTTTGCTCCAACACTGCTAACTACACTCCCAATAGCGTGAACTTCCTAGACGTCACCATCAACAAATCCCCCCAGGGCATCTCGACTGATGTCTATTGTAAACCCACTGACACTCATCAATACCTCCTTTCTGACAGCTGCCACCCCAAGCACTGCAAAGAGGCCATCGCCTACAGTCAAGCGCTCCGTATAAGACGTATCTGTTCAAGTGATACCTTATACAGGAAACGGTCGTCTGAACTGAGGCAACTCCTTGTATCCCGGGGTCATAGCAAACGCAGGGTCCAACTAGCCATCAACAGGGCCCTCTGTACCCCCCGTAGCACCCTCTTGGCTACCCGGAGTAACAAGCAAACCCTTCCTAACAGAGTTCCCCTGGTCACGACTTATCACCCCAGATTACCCAGACTTTCTTCTATCGTAAATGATAACATGACTATTTTACACTCCTCCGACAGGTTACGCTCAGCCATCCCTGAGCCCCCTTTGATTGCTTTCCGTCGCCCCCGTAACCTCGGTGATATATTGGTTCGGGCTAGGCTCCCAAGCACCAACAGTGACCTTAACGTCACTGATCATGAATCACCACAGGGGTGCTCTAAGTGTAACCGCTCGAGATGCAAAACATGTTTGTATCTCAAACCTGCTCAGAAGGTGAAAAGCCACAGTACTGGTCTCACCTACACAATCAGAACTAAATCTCAGTGTGACACACCCAATGTTATATATGTAATCTCATGTAAAAGATGTGGTATACAATATGTAGGGGAGACAAAGAGCAAATTGTTTCTCCGCTTTGCCAACCATTGCATGTTTCCTCTGTAAAAACTAAAAATCCATTTTAACAACCCTAATCATAGCATTAATGATGTTGAAATCACTGTAATTGAAGCCTGCACTAGCAATGATACACATCGCAAACTTAGGGAGTCACACTGGATACATCAACTGAAAACACTTCAACCCTATGGCCTCAATATCAACACAGGTATCAAATAACCCAGCTACCTTTACCCATTTCCAGGCATTTGTTGTAACCTTTTATTTGTTCAGGTTTTTGTCCTAACCTGTTCTATTTTCAGATAGTTGTCTTAACCTGTTCCTTTTTCAGGTATTTGCTTTAACCTGTTTTTTTCAGCTATTTGGTTTAACCTGTTTTCTTTTCAGGTATTTGTTTCAACCTGTACTCCTTTCAGGTATCTGTTTTAACCTGTTTTCTTTTCAGGTATCTGTTTTAACCTGTTCTCTTTTCAGGTTTTTGTTTTAACCTTCGTTCTATTTTCAGGTATTTGTTTTAACCTGTTACTTTTCAGGTCTTTGTCCTAACCTGTTCTATTTTCAGGTATTTGCTTTAACCTGTTGCTTTATCTTGTATACTTTTGCAGTTTTTCCAACTGTTTCTTATAGGACTATTTTAATTTAGCTATCTACACCTACACACCAACTCCTCAATTTGTAAGGTGTAAAACCCCCCTTTTTAGTTGTCGTATCACTTTGTGTATTGTCTTATGTTTATGCCAGCTTTACTACAAGCTGCCACCTCTACCTATTGTGTGGCTCAATAATCCCTCCTTTACCCTAGCTTCACCATAAACTGCCACATCTACTTATTGTGTGGCCCAATAATCCCTCCTTTGTTCACTTCTGATACTCCTATTGGCTTTTTCTAGACTGATGCTTCTCTTTAATTGGCCACTATTTTCCTGGATTTTTTGGATCCCGCCCCATGATCCTTTGCTTTCCCTTATCCCTATAAATGGATGTGTTTTTATGTTGTACTTTGTCAAAGCCTCTGATGAAGGTCCGGATTGGATCGAAAGCTAAGGCCACCCTCCCGATTTAATTTATATATATATATATATATATATATATATATATATATATATATATATATATATATATATATATACTTGTAGTAAAACTAGTGGAACTCTGGTAGTTGTAACTCCGAGTTTCACGCGTTATGCGATCATCAGACAACTGATAGTCATCAAGTGATTACTCCTATATATATAGGCCTACACGCGCACGTACAGGTTACTCGCTCAATAATGCGTGGTAATTACCTATTGTTTGCGGGCCTTGTGTGTAAGCTTGTTTGTTGGCGGTTTGTGGTTTGTTGACGCGGTACTGTTCCTCGTCACGTGTCATCGCTTTTGAAGTTGCAGAGGTAGAACTTGTTTTCATGGCGGTATTTTGATATGAGTTCGGGTCGTTTGTTCAGGAGTATCCTCTTGTCGGCGTTTATGATGGAGAGCTTCTCTGTGAGGCAAAGGTTGCACCGTTTCGATTCGCTGTTGTATGCTTGAGATCTACAGGCTACCGACCAGTTGATGGTGAATGGTTTCTTGTTCCTTTTCAATTGCCAAATGTGCTTGGAGAGTTCCGTGCTGTTCTGGTACTTCTCATGCCTGAAAGACTGTGTGTGGTTGCCGTATCTTAGCTTGAATGGAGGCGCGGTGAGACCTATGTACAGATGAGAGTTGTTTGGTTGCTTAACTTCGGCATTGTAGATGATGTTGCTGGCCTGGCACTTTCCTTGTAGAGGGCATAGGTCTTTCTTGCGGCAGTTGCAGTCCTTACGGTCGGTCCCTTTGTCGTTCGATGAGACTTGTTTGTTGTGTGCCTTGATGATACTGGCGATGTTGGGCATGCAGCTGTAACTGATCTTGATCGTGTTCCTGTTGAATATCTTGTTCAGTTTGGAGTTCCTCGGGAAGTGCTTGCCGATGAGTTTCAGGAATATACCGCCAATGTTTGTTGTCACGTTTTTGCTGAATGGAGGGTTGAACCAGATGACGTTGCGCTGCCTGTTCCGTTTTTCCTTAGTAGGTTGGCTATCGATGTAGGTCAGGCCTTCCGTGTATCCGCAGGATCTTAGTGCGTCCTCGTAAGCTGGGGAGGCTTTCTTGAAGATGTCTTCATCGTGCGAGATGCCCGATATGCGTCGGCTGATGGAGGCGGGTAGGTTCTTGATGATGTTAGGCGGGTGGTTAGACTGCTTGTGGATGTACATGGGTCGGTCGTTTGGTTTCCGGAAGGGGTAGTGCTTGCCGTTGCTCAGATTGAAGGTGATGTCGAGAAAGTTCGTGATCTTTAGGTTACCGTCGATTGTGACGCTTAGGCCGGATTCCTTGAATAACTTTGTTATGTCCTTCCTGATTCGGTCGGCTCTGCTGCCAGTGATGTTTTTGAAGACTGCCAAGCCGTCGTCCCTGTAGAGTCCAATTCCTTCGTTCCCATACCGTTTTGATAAGGTGTCCAGGATGTAGAGGCCTACCAACTCGCATACCTCAGCCCCGTCGTAGCTGCCCATTGTTACGTCGAAGAGGTCATTGTTGCCTTTTTTCCTCCATGGCGTGCCTTTGTCGAATAGTAGAGACTTCCTGGCGTGCATGATGATCTTGGTGTCTTGTTGGGAGATGTGAGCGTGTTTTTTAGCGAAGGCTATGGCTTTTCTCAGCAGGCTTTCCGATATGGAGGGGTAGAAATCAACAATGTCAAAACTGATGAATATATCATTACAATAAGTTAACGGACATCTCTCATACAAACACCAGCGTTGAAATACGCACTGCATTACGCACACAGACAAGTATAGACCAAATGCATATACCCTCTATTTTATGAAACCCATGCTCCCAAAAGAAACAGGTACTGGACATATTAACTGTACCCTATGCAAATTTAGTTTGTCTACTTGCTGTAGAAACCCAATATTTCTGCTTTTGGAAAATTTGTACATATGTACCTATCGAATTCAAAACGACAACTTTTGCACTTCAGCACTGACCTCGTCACGCACGACCATTAACAATACACGTGTTCACGGTGGTAAGACGCTCCCCACGTGGCCTCCAGTGGGCGGTCTATTTGCTGTTCACTCATGTAGATCATTCATAAAGTAACTGCACAGTTAGTTGCTGTAGACCATAATGAATATTCAAACAAAGTTTTAATGAAATTTACAAAATTTTACTGTATGTACCTATGTAATATTCACAGACCACCGAAGTTGATCGACTACATTCTAATGACACAGTTGTGCGCCGCGTGCAATCTTCACGGTACTGCATGCTGATTGGCAAACCGACGCGAGGAGGTCACCGGTTCACTGCGTGATCATTAAATGAATATTCATTACTTCCCAAACCACCGCGCGTTGTAATTAGCTTATGTAAATAAGTGATGATGTCATAGTTCATTAAAGTTTGTCACTGAGCCCGTGCTTACTTATTGTAATGTATATATAGGCCTATTTGAATTCCATTCGAATTAAACAACAAATTGGGCTGCCCTTGATCCATTGCAGTTTTGAAGCTTGATCATTGTCATGGTTTTCAATAAATTTTGTTTCAATTTGAACAGTTGAGTGTTTGAATCCTGAGCCTCTAGGCCTTGAAGATGGAACCATTGCTGATGACAGGATCACTATATCAAGTAAAGAATCATATTCTGGGAACGGACGTCTAAACCAAGGAGGTTGGGTCCCTAGCTCGTGAGTATGAAACCACAAAATCCTACCATTATAATTCATCTATGCATAATTTATTTAATAAATTGGAGTTGGGGGTTGGGGCAATTTACACAAATTAAAAACTACTTCTACTGCATGTTGCCGGGAAATCAGGGTTTATTAGGGTGAAAGGCTCAGTGTTCCAAGCTCAATTTAAGGGAAGGTACGTACATCATTACAACATTACTGAATTATTATCTGAAAGTTAACTTGATGTGAAGTTGGTACAGGTACCAGTCATTCTGACAAATTTTCTATTTTCAGTCAAGTGCTCTCATTGCAGAGAAAATACAAACAAAATATGCATATTTACAAGTTGCCGACTTTTTGCTTTACGTGTATTCTCTCTCCATGTGTATTCTTTAAACAAAAATAGTAAACTCTTTTTCACACTTTTCTGTTGATTTAGACTTCTGACTTAGACTGAGCTCGAAACCTTCACACAATGGTAAATTTTGATTCATAGAAAGTAAGAATACTCACAGTAACAGTTTTGGTTGGGCCCTCTTAAACGAAAGTATTAAACGAATTCCTGCCAATGAATGTATGCAAAAGGATTGGTATAAATTCATAAGGATTGATATAAATTAATAGGGGTAGAGACAATTTGCAAAATAAAAACCCACTTGTATTGCATGACATCATCAAGTAAAGAAAGTAAAAAAACATACACATTCAAATTTATTATTTTAAAACAATTATATAGCCTATGAATTAAAATTAATAATAAAACAATGTGATATCATAACTATATGTACGATCATGGGATTTTATGAAATTAAACGCATGCTCGTTATTGAGTGCAAGTTAACGGTTTTGTTTTAAATTTTGTTACGATTATTTAATTTGTGTAATGTTATCTTTGTGATTTCCACTGCTCACAAAATGCTGTCATTTTTACGGTTCTTCGTCAATCTCAATTCACTGTACATAGGAGCGACACCAATACTTGGATAGAGGTTGACCTCATTGAGAGTACGTTGGTGACTGGGGTCATTACTCAAGGACTTACCATGTGGATAACAACATATTCTTGGCAGGGTGTAACTACTACCTTCATCTCTGCACGTGTGACGAAGTACAAGGTGAAATATCAGAAACTACCTGGACCATCATCTCTCTCTGATTACGTCATAGACGATAAAGGAGACATTCAGGTACACCATATTTAGCTGATTAAATATGGATACGTTATGCATATCCTTGCTATTTGCTTCCAAATAAAATAACCAATTACCCAAACGATACTTAATATTTGCCTAGGTCTGGGTTTAAAGAGAAACACTCACATTTAAAAAAGAGGGTATAATGAAGTACATAAGGTTGGAATTCTGCCTTGCTGTGTTTTAAACGACTTTTTCATATAGGGGCATGAACTTTTGCCCGATTTGTGAGGCCTCTCTTAATAGCCACCATACTTTGTATGTGAGGAATTTGGTCCCGTGTATACAATGTACAACGTATCACATTTCCCTGTTAGCAAAAAAAATAAAAAAAATAAATAAAATAGATGGCCGAAAAAAGCGCGTCACCACACCGATTTTGAAGCCGACCGATGACCAGAAACCGGAGACTTTTTTTTTAGCCTAATGGGGGTTTATGCGCACACTTTAATGGACTCTTGCTTCCAAATAGATGTTGCATTAAAGTGAAGATCCAAACATAGCGTATCCCGAAATGTTAAACTCCACAACATTAATTTCAATCCAGCAGTGCCTCGTGTGGGCAAGTCGTCTCAACCCCATTAACTAATACGAATAATATCACTTGCAGGTATTTGACGGTAATACTGATACTTCTACTCCAGTCACCAATACATTTCATGAGAGTATCGTGGCTGTCCGAGTGCGCATTGAACCTGTAGAGGGGGTGGAAAGAGTTGGTATGCGGTTGGAGCTACTTGGATGCCGTATTAATTGAGTACACATAATAATAATTGTTCTTCAACAATTATTATTGATATAAACTATCCATAAACTCAACTAATTTAGAACAATACACACGCTTCACGGCTGTATTATCACACCGAAAACAAACAAATAAACAACCCGCAAAGCACAGCATAAATCAAAGTAAATTATTTATAAATAATGCCTTGTAGTGGGTAACATAATGTTACATAATGTAAAGTGGGTAAAGGTTCCATTCATCCTGCGAAAGTATTCTGTCTGAAATGATGTCATATATACGAGTTTATAACTCTGTCATTTTTATGTGTAAATTAATAAATTATTGAACCTTATACTAAAATATTGCAACAATTTATGAAAGACATTCAGCCATTATGTCCTTTTGTAGGAAATTGGTTTGGTCAGTCACTGATGAAGATCCTCAGATAACTGCGTCCGACTAACATGTGTTGATTATTGGAGTGATCAATCAACCAATCAATCAATCAATCAACCAATCAACCAATCAACCAATCAACCAATCAATCAATCAATCAACCAACCAATCAATCAATCAACCAACCAATCAATCAATCAATTAATTAATTATTTATCAATCCTTTTAAGTATAATGTATATTTGTTACCGGTATGTAATGTAAATAATCACAGTAAATTTCTGTTACTACATCACAAGTAATGAATCAGTATTCATAAATGCCTACGGCAGTTGAGACAATCTGATTGGATGAATGGGGGTGCATTAACAACTGGGAAAGACCAATCGTATCAAGATCAGAGCAGCGCGACGAGGTATTGACCCAATCAGAGTGGCGACCTTTGTTTTGCGTCACGCTTACTTGCGTTCTTCATGTTCGTGTGTCCCTAAAACGAGAAGTTGTACATTTCTAATGTGGTTTTTTCAACAATAATGACTCAATTTTGAAACGAAAACGTTTTACGGGCATTTATGAATGGGAATTTAAAAAATCAACGCTTGGTCTTTATCGCAGAATGATAATGACCTGTTTGAGAGTGGTTATCGAACCAAAGGTGATGTCCTTTATCGTTCGTTGCTACAACAAAACCAGTCATTATCCTGCAGTAGTGAATGCGCGACGAACCTTTATTCCATTATTAAAATGCACACTGTATATCCTGAGCCTAATTATTTTAAATTATTGAACACACTATTAATTTTTATGTAAATCTTTTAAAATGTTTGCTGCACTTTGAAATTCTATTGTGTCACTTACAAGATATACAACATTGGTATACAACAAACAAGCCCAAATATGGATTCTGTCTCTGTACACACTGAAACGTAGTACACAATGGTGAAAGTCCATCCTGGGCTAGGTAATTACCAGATTATCAAATTAATGAATTATTAACTAAACCTTTAATTGGTGGAAAGTTGGTACAAGTATCAATCATCCTGAAAAAATTATTTCATCTGGAGTGCTTTTATTTTATAAAAAGCTAAAACAAAATTGTTGCGTAGAATTTACACGAAGTTGTCGTTCAGCAACCTTTTGAAAAATATACTAACATAACAAGCATGTTAGAGTTTTACTTTTTCTCGTTTTTTCAAAAAAACTTATTGCGATTAAACTTTCACAGGCTAATTTTATTATGATATTATTCCAAACTAGACGGTTGAAATGAACGTATCCGAATACCAATGTTGTACCTTTCTTTTAAAGGTGATTCACATTATAAACAACATCAATATAGAATAAAGGTCCTTAAAACCAAACAAACAATGAGATTTCCTATTTTTCTACGCGTTCAGTTTTAATTATCAAAATGTTGGTATTTTATGTATTAGTTATATTAGTGTTATCCACAGAGATGAAGAATATTACGAGTCTCTGGTAATCTACGCACACCTCAAGCAATCATTATGTGGCTGGATCAGTAAACAAATTATTTCATTTTCTTGATACTTTTTTTGGAGGTGATCATTTTTCAAACCATGCAGCCTTTGGTCAGCTCAGCACTAATGCACTATAACCTACCCAAGATAACAATGTTACGCCACGGTTTGCATCATACAAAGCAAATATCTATGGATCAACTATGGTTTTAAAATTACACCAGTGCTGCTATTAATGTATAATGCGCTAATTGCCTATAATAAAACTGTTTTCACAAAATAGCGTTGGTAAAATCACATCATAGGATGGTAATGAAGATCGTATATTAAATAACTGATTAATATAAATATATTATTTCTGAAAAAGAAATACAAATAATTTGTACAAAATGTATAAAATGTATGAGAAAACCTTAAACCAGCTACCCTGGCCATAAAGGATTTGCATCAACCAATCATGTCGATTATTACGAAAATGAGTCACTACAGCAGCAACCAACGTCACCTTGACTTACATGTACATGTTCAGTTTAATTGTCGAAATATAGTTATTTATTGATTTGTTATGTAGCGTCATCCATTTATTTAACACTTGGCTAAGCTGAATCTCAAATAAACTCAAAGCAAATATTTTGTCTAGCATCGACTGGTACCACAGAAAAACAAAATATTGAATTTTCTTGATACAACCATTGTTTGGATGACCGTAATTGTTTCTTTCAAAGTTGACATCTACTTTCTCAAAAAAGGACCCCCAGGTTCCACTTTTTCCACTCGAAAAAAAGCCCATCCACATGCAGCCGTTCTTGTTAAACTGTCATGGCGTGCACTATATACTTTGAAGAAAATAAATGCAGAGCAAGAATGAAGGAATATGGTTGTCTCTTTTCTCACTCAATAGACGCACTCAGTAATGCCTTGAAATGGTTTTCATCTTATTTCAACTGTCGCACTAACCATGTTCATGTTCCTGGAGCGGACTCAATTACTGCTAAGCTTGAATACGGCACCCCGCAGGGTTCTGTCATTGGACCGTTGTCTTTTACACTATTTTTATACAGTCCCAATTGGGGACATTCTACGTCAGCACAACATGTTATATCACATGTACGCTGATGATATTCAGATATACTCTATCATCGACCCAAAGATCCCATTAGACGCAGAATGTGCATTGTTCAATTTATCTGCTTGTGTGAAAGATATTCAGAAATGGATGGTGGCCAACAAACTGAAACTAAATGCGGATAAAACTGAGTTTATCATAATTTCCTCCACTACTGCCAGTAAAGCTCTTGATCACCTCAAGTTTTCCTTTGAAAACACAACTATTTCACCTGCCAAGTCTGTGCGAAATCTAGGAGTTGTGTTTGACGCCAGGATGTCAATGGATGATCATGTCGCCCAACTGAGTAAGAACATCAACTTTCATCTACGAAATATTGGCAAGATACGCCCTTACATTGATGAAGATACCTGTCATTCCGTTGTGAGATCACTTATATTGTCTAGACTAGATTACTGCAACTCGCTTTTGAAAGGAATAACAAAGAGAAATATGAACGTCTTCAGAAACTTCAGAATAAAGCTGCCAGACTTATCTTTAATAAGACAGGTCGTCGTGACAACACTTCACCACTACTTCAGATATTGCACTGGCTGCCTATCACAAATAGAATCGACTTCAAACTTTGTCTACATGTCTTCAAATCCCTCGTTCACCAGTCACCATCATACATATCTGACATACTACATCCATATGTCCCACCACGTTCCTTACGCTCTTCCTCAGAGAACCTCTTGGCTGAACATCGCACCGTCTCTAGAGCTGGTTCGCGTGCATTTTCAGCTGCTGCTCCTCATGTGTGGAACTCACTACCATCACATCTTCGTCATGCAATGACACTTGGACAATTCAAGAAACTGCTTAAGACTCATTTATATCGTAATATTTGATTGTTTTTTGCATTTTGTTTTTTGTGTACTTCTGGAACATCTTTAAGTTGAACTTTGTCGCATCTTCTGCAAGCGCTTTGTAACTTAAGGGAAAAAGGCGCTTTATATAAATGCTGATATGTATGTATGTATGATGACGTAGTTTTGTTTGTCGAATACGGGGGATGGGGGTATAGGGTGGTGGGTCACAAATTCCTCAGGGGAGACTCGGACCTACGAACTCCTGATTTCTAGTGCAGACGTAAGCAGAAATTAGTGTTGGGCAGCGTCAGTACGTGAGCGACTTAATCAGATCAATTATTTAACTATAGAATTCGGTTTGTTTTAAAATACAAACACTACCGGTAGGTCTTCGAGTTAACTTCCGGTTCAATCAAGTTAGCAGTTCATGATGTGATAATGGTACGTTTGAAAATGTCTGACGTCTGTTATCATGACAATATTAATGTCAGCTTCAAAAAACATATACATTTTGTGTTAGAATGGATCTGGATCTCTTGCCTCAAAAATCAAAAGTAATTCATTTTGTATTTAGACTGCAGTGTCTGAAAACCTTTTTCACCCGATTTCAAATTCAAGACACGTTTTTAACAAAATTACATTTACAAAATACTATGCTTGGGTGTCTCAGAATAATTTTTACCAAAGCTGCAATGCTGAGTGTTGACAATCTTAAAATCTTCTAGTCTGGTCTGTGCTCTGACCATTTTGTTAAAAGTACAACTGTTCTTTCTGAATAATGGACACATCAGGGTATTTCACTGCAGTGGTAACTTCTAGTGTCTTGGGTTCCTCTATACATTCACCATACATCTCATGTGAGTCATGTCGTACTTTGGGTGGTTTTCGTTTCTTCTTACGCTGGAAGAAAATAAATAAATGATTTCAATTTCAAATGTTTATTTACACATACTCTTTCAATAAAAACACAGATCTATGTATTGCCAAAAATAGAATTATTATGAGCCCATCAATAACACTCATTCTGGAACTTCTAGCGTACTTCTAACAATCAATTTGTGAAATGTCTCATTTTAAGGTCATTATTAAACTTCCTCACTACAAGCTAAGTACAAGTAGCCAGGGAAGAAACAAATACATGGACCACACATCACCTATACTTTATGTGACACTGTAAAAGTATTTGTATCATAAAAATAACAAACGACTTATAAATCAAAGAAAGCTTTGCCCTTTTTGAGATTTTTAAGATACTTTTGTATGCCTACTGGATAGTGGGTCTGGGGCCCAAAATGATTAACATCTCCTAAATATCTGATGAAAAGTAAAGATGTCTCTGTAGAGTAAATATGTATTAATGAGAAAATTGGTCGGTTCATTTAAAAACACGTAGGCCTATGTGTACATGAAGTGGTGAATATTTAAAAGTCAACTAATTATAATCTTAAAATTATAAGAACAATTACCTTCTATAGATGTACTGGAAATGTCATATATTGTAGGCATAACATCTGCTCTGACAGTCTGAGCCGTGTAACTGTAGTTTGACCTGTTCTATTTTAAAGCAAGATTCTGCGAAGTAGTCTGAGCAAAGCACAAATTTCATTGAAGCTTCATACACAACACGTAATACTGTAATACTGCGGGACATGTACTGTATAAATGCCGCATTCAATGAGAATGGTGTAAATTTCCATGCATTTTCCAACAGAAAGACCTATACATGTATATGTCATACCTTAACCTGTAGTAATTCTTCAAGTTTGTTATATTGAGAGGTGATGACTTGAGGAAGGAACATTTGTGACCTAATATCATGTAAAAAAAGGAGAAATTTCCACGCTCATTTCATTCCGTTACGTTGTAGGCCTATATTAAACTCCGTATACAATGTACGTGTACATGTACTGGATATATTAAACATTACGACCTCGTGCTGTGTGTACATACTCTGTGCACGCGCGATATGGGCTATTCGTACATTATAGGGAATAGTAATTCAGCATATTGTTTCACTTAACCTTCCGGTTTCAACTGGAAGGAGAGGTCAGATTGGGGTCATATCTGAAATTGAAATGTGACATAGTTCAAGATCTTTAAGATGATGAAAAGATTGTGAAAATATCTTCTGTGGTTCATGAGATATGATTTTTTGAAATATTCAACTTCCGGTTTCGACTGGAAGGAGAGGTTAGATTGGGGTCATGTCCTCTAAAAAACGAACAATAACAAAAGGTGTTTGCGCTATAGCTCGAACACCTAATCATTACAAAAATTCCACCATATTAATACAAGGCAATGGTTTGTAATATACAGTCCTGTCAAGTAAACAGCAGTTCGATCTCTTGATTGAGTTTAAATCGCGAACCAAAAGGCTAGAAATATCAAGGAGAAAAAAATGTGTATAGGTCTACATGTGAGGGTAGAGATGGTTCTTGTGTTTCTCGGTAACAGTAAAACTTATTAAGCTGAAACTGTGCTGGGCAACTTCAGTACGTGAGGAGCAAAATTTGATGAATTATTTAATAATCATCTTATTCAAAGGCAACAGTCCTCATACAAAGGCAACAGTCCTCTCAAGAAAACAGCAGTTCGATCTCTTGATTGACAGTTTAAATCACGAACCAAAACGATAGAAATATCAAGGAGAAGGTTATTATGTAAAACTTGTAGCTTTGCATGGTGAGAATGATAAGTAAGACTAATTGCGGTGACACCATGTAAGAATCTCAATTGAGTAGTAATTAGTTCTGAAAAGAACTGGGGGTACAACTCGACGTTTCGATCAGTATGCTCTGATCGTCCTCAAGGTTATTATGATTGGCTTCTCAAAATATTCTATATTGACTGGTGGCTTTTGTGTAGATGTTGTTTAATCAGGTAGAAATGGTCCTCAAAGACGTTTCATTATACAATTACTAGCTGTCGTACAGAGAGTCGCTGGTAAAATTACCAATTTAATATCAAGGTAACATGGCCCCGCCCACAGGTAAGTTTGAACCAATCACAATATCTTTGACAACCACTACTAAGTTTTTATCCTTCCCTGATTGGCTTACTGTGACGTCATTCTCGCGGCTATTAATAAGGCTGCAAGCTGATGTGGCATTTGCTCTATGTGAGATTCGCCGTAACGATTACAGGTTATTGGATCTCGGAAAATGGATGGAGCAGGACTTGTCATTCTGATGGTATCAGCACTAACAGGTATTTGATTTTTATTGTATTTATTTGTTTCATCCACCATTTGCTATTTACCCACATTGATCAAGTAATATTAATATCAGGAGATAACGTGATGTGAAGTTGAAAATGATATCACTCCTTAAACACAATTCTGTCGAACACTGTTTACTTTGAGAGAAAAACTATTTTGGCGACTTTATAAAGATACGCCCATGTTTTGCTAGGACGATCCACAAAATAGAATTTATAAAAGCGAACGACTTTTGAAAGATAATATCGTTATTAAACGAAATAAACAAACATTTTGAAATGTCGGAAACTGTAAATAAAAGCGATTTTGGTTTCAAACGCGTTTGATTCTGATTGACAGCCGTACTGGCCAATCTAAGACTGCCCATGCCCTCGGCCGGTTACATAGGCCTACAATAAATTGTGTGGTCACATGCAACCCAAGGATTATAACGCGGGGTGCCACCTTTTATTAATATGAGTTTTTAATTTACTGGTACTTATCTTTGGCAGATTTTCCGTTCAATATTTAACCTAAATTCAATATTTAACCTATTTTCTGGCCCAAACACGTGCAATACATCTTTTAAGTTATTTCCACCAAGCTCGCTTTGAAGAACAATTTCCATGAAATTACAATTTCCTAATTTTCTCCGACATTTTGTCAATTAATTGAGGTGAAACTTTCACAGATTGGTTGATCTTTATGAGATATGAATTCCCATGACCTGCTTCGAGTTGTGTCGGTTCATGGATCAGGGGCTCAAATTGGGGCGGGGGTATATCCCCCAATAAATTTAGATGGGTGATGACCAATTGGTCGTCCCAACGTTTGCTCAATTTTGTTATAAAATCCTGCATATTGCTAAATAAATACTCCTAAAAATGGACACTTTATAAATCTGCATGATTATAATGTTTAAGACACAGGACCCCACGCTGAGTTCAGGCAAAGGCCTTTTATAGGCAGTCGTTTGTGTGTTTTCCTTCTTTATTTCTTATTCACTCATTTGCTAGCAATAACGGCCGTCGAATTATCGTGCCATTTTCTTTGCTCAACGGTAAGCATTGCTATGAAATGAAAAGAACACAGTAAGCTAGAAATTAACTGCTCAGCGGCTCTAAACCCTGTTTAACATACAATGCACAGTTCACGGATCCAAGTGAGTGCCATGGTCGAGCGGTTTAGTGCATCGGATTTGTGTTCTGATGAGTAAGACACTTTACCATAGACACTCTCCACCCAGGAGTAAATGGGTACCTGTGAGGGCAGAGTTGGTTGTTGTGTTTGATTAGCCCCCCCAGGGAGCTGAGATGGTTTCAGGAATGATTTATGAGCCTCATGAGCAGGGGTAATAATGTAATGCGCCTTGAGCACCAGTTTGGTGGATACGTGCGCTATATAAGTCCACGTTATTATCATTATCATTATCATTATCATTATCATTATCATTATCATTATCATTATCATTATCATTATCATTATCATTATCATTATCATTATCATTATCATTATCATTATCATTATCATTATCATTATCATTATCATTATCATTATCATTATCATTATCATTATCATTATCATTATCATTATCATTATCATTATCATTATCATTATCATTATCATTATCATTATCATTATCATTATCATTATCATTATCATTATCATTATCATTATCATTATCATTATCATTATCATTATCATTATCATTATCATTATCATTATCATTATCATTATCATTATCATTATCATTATCATTATCATGATGTGGAGTGTCGTGGCCGAGCGGTCTAGCTTACCGGACTCAAGTTCTGGTGTTAGCAGCAGAATGTGGGTTCGAATCCCGGCCGTGACACTTGTGTCCTTGAGCAAGACACTTAACAATAATTGCTTCTCTCCACCCAGGGGTTAAATGGGTACCTGTGAGGGCAGAGTCGGTTGATTAGCCCTATATGCGCTGTAATGGCAGCAAATGAGCTGTATATTCCCCAGGGAGCTGAGATGGTTTCAGGAATGATTTATGAGCCTTATGAGCCTTATGAGCAGGGGTAATAATATAATGCGCCTTGAGCACCACTCAGTTGGTGGATACGTGCGCTATATAAGTCCACACATTATTATTATTATTATTATTATTATTATTATTATTATTATTATTATTATTTTAAAATAAACAATTTTGGAAAATATTATTGACCATTTTTGTTTGTTCTAGACTCTTTTCGCTAGAATCTTTATTTACTTATTTATTTATTACTTTAATGATTTACATAAATTGCATAAATGTAAGCAAATTCATACTTACATTTTCTATAGTATTTTTAGACATCAATTTGAATAATTACATAATTGATGAGGTATTCCCAACAAAATAAAATAAATGCTGATCATGTATGCGGCTACAGTATTATAAGAGTGTTTGCAACATTAGGAATACTGATACCATAAAGTACTAGAAATTACTAGAAATTAAACTACAGCGAGACCGTGAAAAGAACAGTGAAACGTAAAATCTCGCGATTTGGAAACAAAGTCGTGAATGTTGACGTGAATATTGACGTACCATAGATAACAGCAGCAACCAACATCATCATTTACCTTTATTTTGTAGGTTTTCTGCTGGTATCCTCCCATCAAATATGCTACATCGAATCGGAGTATGATCCCAAATCTGACAATCCACACAGATGGGTCTTACCGTACAAAGATCCATGCACGTGTACTGCTATACGTCTCGGTGGGATGAATACTCATTCTGTATCATACCGGCAGGGGGCGCCCTACTATCTGGATAAGCTCATTTTCAGCGAGGATCCTGTTGAAATACAAGAATTCTTCGGATGTTCAGGTAAATAGTCGAATTCAAAAGGAGTTATAGGAATGGATAAAGATGTTCTTCCAAAATTTCTTTAAAGCTCTGAAAATCTCTTTAAAGGGAACGTATAAGTTTGGTAATGTTCGCAAAACTGCTTCTTAAGCCTGTGAATCATAAACAACCAACCTGTGAAAGTTTAATTCAAACGTGGAAGTTAGGAAAGAGTACTCTTTCCTAAATTCAAATTATGGCACTTTTAAAGAGCTAATAAATAAAAGCATCTCAGATAAAAGAAATTCTCAGTTCTACATTAAATTTTGACCATTTTGGTTAATTTTGAATAACCAAGCCTATCTTTAAATCGTAAAACATTGACAAAAATTAATTTAACTTAGCTCATCGAGATTAGTCACTATATTTACGAAGTCATGTTTAAGGGACACAAAATCGCAAATTATTTTATAAGCGTATATATCTTGAGTATCTCTCGTCTTTAAGATGTAGATTACGTGATAAGTTAAAAGAGGACGAACGACTCGGCCAAATATAAGTGTCATCAATAAACAATAAATATTCATTGCTCTATGGATATCAAACATTTGCGCCGACGGAGGCTCTAAATGCTGAATGAGAACAAATATTGGAGAGGGGGTGCCACACCCACTTTGGCTACTGACCTGCTGTTGGATATACAACAGAGTTGAAGTTTCATTTGAATGAAACAACAAATTACCCTTGATTTATAAGCAGTTTTGTATCATAGTCTGTGTGTTGCCCGTTTAATGATTGGCCAATATCGAAATCGTTTTCTATATGAACTAATAAGTCAATCTCATTTTATTATGTAAACAAAATGGTTCATGGGGTATAATCAACTTTATGTTGACAATTTTGAGATATAATTATAACTTAAATTAAATTTTTATTAAACCAATTTGGTAAATTATAGGTTTATTGGATATATATAGAGGCTATTTGAACTTCAGGAAAATTCCAATTGAATTAAACAACAAATTACTTTTGATCCATTGCAGCTTTGAAGCTTGATCATTGTCAAAGTTTTACAATCATTACATTAATTCAATTTGAACAGTTGAGTGTTTGGATCCTACGCCTCTGGGCCTTGAAGATAGAACCATTGTTGATGAAAGGATCACTACATCAAGTAAAGTATCATATTCTGGGAACGGACGTCTAAACCAAGGAGGCTGGGTCCCAAGTTCGTGAGTATGAAACCACAAAATCTTACCATTATAATTCATCTATGCATAATTATTTTAATAAATTGGGGTGGGGGAAATTTACACAAATTAAAACCCACAAAATAGGATTTATTAAGGTGAAAGGCTGTTCTGAGCTCAATTTATATTAAAGGAAGGTACCACAATGGTAATTGCTTGATTACAAAATTACTGAATTATTATCTGAGAGCAAACTTGATGTGAAAGTTGGTAAAGGTATCAATCATCCTGAGAAAGTATTTTATCTGAAGTGCTCTCAATTCAGAGAAAACACGAAATAATCTTCATATTCATGTGTTTTCTGAGAAAAAAACAAAGTACATGTATTTCACACTTTTCACCCGACTTAGACTCACGAAACCTTCACAGGTTAGTTGTTTAACGTAAATTTTGATATGAAGAAAGTAAGATTACTCATAGAAGCTTTTGTCTAAACGATGTAGATTGGGTCCTTTTGGACAAAAAAGTTCTCCGCGGTTTCTGGTCTCCGCGCGCGTCGCCTCAGACCCGCGCGTCGGCATTTTTTATTTTTAATTTTTTTAAATTTATTTATTTATTTTGCCATGAAACGATGTCCAATTGCAGCCAAAATTGCTGGATCGACTTTTTCACATAGGTGTATGAATGTTTGCCCGATTTGTGAGGCCTCTCTTGCAACCATACTTTGTATACGGGAAATTTGGTCCCCACGTATACATGTATACGTATTTTACTGGTTGGCAAAAACAAAAATTACCAAGAAAAAAAACCGAAAAAAAAACCGCGTCACCGCACCGATTTTGAAGCCAACCTATGACCAAAAACCAGAGACTTTTATTGGGCCTGTTAAATCGTGAGTATTAAACCACAATATCATGCCATTAGAATTAATCTATGAATAAAAATTGGTACAAATTGAGGGTGGAGGGTCGAGACAATTTACATCAATGAAAAAACAGATTGTTAAGCAATTAAAAGAAAGTTAAAAATGACCAACGCATAAACACATTAAAGCTAATTAATTAAATCAATTATATATTAAGAAATCATAATACAATGTGATTCTCTTGAAATAATCGACATAATAACTATGTACGATCCCAGTATTGGATAGAATTACACGCATGCTCAATTTAATTTTTTTAATTAATTAATTTATTTTTTAACGATTGCGACAATCAAAATTAGATAATTGATGTAATAGTCATCTTTGTTATTTTCACTGCTCACAAAATGGTAACACGTACGATGTCTCTTCATCAATCTCAATTCATTGTACATAGGTCAGACGCCAATCCTTGGATAGAGGTTGACCTCATTGAGAGTACGCTGGTGACTGGGGTCATTACTCAAGGTTTTACCATAAATACAGGCTTACTTGGTTTGATTAGTACCTCTGCGCGTGTGACGCAGTACATGGTGAAATATCAGAAACTACCTGGACCATCATCGCAGTATAATTACGTCATAGACGAGAACAGAGACAATCAGGTACACACACTTGTTACCAGCTGATTAAATATTGATAATTATGGATATATCTTGCTTTAGATTTTTTAATAAATTATATTTGTTTAAAAAAATGTATTTTTTTAACTGTTTAGAATATTGTCGTATAGGCCTTGGTTGAAAAGAGAAATACACCACATTACAAAAAGGAGGGTATAATCTGTGCACCAAATTTAATGGATTGCTTCCAACTAGACGTTGCCTCAGATCCAAAAATAGCATATCCCGAAATGTGAAACTTAAAACTTGAATTTCAATCCAGCAGAGCCTCGTGTGTGCAAGTCGTCTCAACCCCATAATCTAATACGAATAATATCACTTGCAGGTATTTGACGGTAATACTGACACTTCTACTCCAGTCACCAATACATTTCATGAGAGTATCGTGGCTGCCCGAGTGCGCATTGAACCTGTAGAGGGGGTGGAAAGAGTTGGTATGCGGTTGGAGCTACTTGGATGCCGTATTAATTGAATACACATAATAATAATAATAATTGTTCTTCAACAATTATTATTGATATAAACCATCCATAAACTCACAGAACATTTACAACAATACACACGCTTCATGGCTGTATCCACCGAAAACAAACAAATAAACAACCCGCAAAGCTCAGCATAAATCAAAGTAAATTATTTATAAATAATGCCTTGTAGTAAATTATTACTGAAGCATCAATTAATTCAAATTCAATTATTAGTATTATTGTTTAATATTAGAGTTGTAGTACTCTTACTCGGGTGCATTTGTTGTACTTTGACTATAACTGTACAGTTTAATTTTGATGTGTAAATGAATAAATGATTGAACCCTGTACAAAAAATATTTCAACAATTTATGAAGGATATTCCGCCATATTTGTGCGACGCGCGACACGGATGTCAACCAATCAGAGTGACGAAGATTGGCATCACGCGCCTGACTCATGTACTTTGGAAGTGTTTCGTGTGTCCCCAAAACGTGAATTTGCCCATTTCTATTTGGCTTTATTCAAAAAAATTACATTTAAAAAATATTTTATGAATGGGAGTAACAATTTGACGCTTGGTCTTTTATGCTTGGTCTTTACCGAGCCGAAGGCTTGGTCCTGATCGCCTGTGACCACGCCCAAAACCGGTCGTTAACCTGCGGTAAAGACCGCGCGACAAACTGTTAAGGGCCGGTCATGTTGCAGCGATAACGAGTAAGGAGAACGAGAACGCTGCTAATGAACGCCATCGATTGGTTAATTTAAATAAGCGTGCGCGTATTCCGCGCGGTACAATTTAACCAATAGAATGCGTTCTTTTGCGTCGTTTTCGTCATCATTACTTGTAATCGCTGCAGTGTGACCGGCCCTTTATTCCCTTAGTAATGACCGCGCGACGAACTTTTATTCCATAATTAAAATATACACTGTATATCCTAATCCTATATTATAATTATTTGAACATACTGTTAACTTTTATGTAAATCTTTTAAAATGTTGTCCTCTTAAAGAGAAAGTACAATATGGTTAAATTTTAGGAAACAGCTGTTATCGGTAATATTTACTTACTTTGAATCACGATCGTTTAATAATGAACATGTTAAAGTTTGAGCTCAGTGGGGAGTCTAAATCATGTGTGTGAAGTGTGAAACCCTTCATAATTCTTCAGGTAAATATTAGTAAATGTGTATAGTTTTATTTTTTTAAATTGTTTAATTTTTTATTTTATTTTTTTTAGTTTAGTTTTCTTTAAATCGAAAGGCAAAATAACATGTAAGATTGGAACCCAATTTTAAAATACTGACGGTCCCACCGTTACACCATTAGATTCAGTTTTCATTCATGCAGGGATGTAAGGCATACTGTGTAATTTTGTAGTTCTTATAAATTATGTGTAATGTGGCGTCGATCAAGTACTGCGTCTTCAATGCCTGTGCCAAGGTTGGCAATATCCTGCCATCTCTATTCACAGCATCTCTTTTGAATTAGCACAAACTGAATGGTGGTATCATGTCTAACTCCTTATCATTTCTTCACGCTTTCAATTTTGTAATTATGTCTGTTGATGCTTGCTTAATGAGGCGGAAGTGGTCTTTTTACGTGATATCTCAATTCAAAACCTCAAACGAACGAAGCATTCAAATTATCAGCGTTTATTTTTATCACTTGCACACTCACTGATGAAATGCGTTCATGCATGGTTATCAACCAATTGTTAACCATTTGATATCGAGGTAAAATGGCTCCGCCCATATGTTAATTTTAACCAATTAAGAGAAAACAAGTTGTTGTCATCTGGGCTGAACATAACATATTTACTGTGTGAGATTCACCAAAACCAGTTCTATTCTATTGCATCTATGAGAATGGATGGAGCAGCGTTTGTCATTTGGATGGTATCAGCATTATCAGGTATTTGATTCATTTTAGTTTATTAAAAAATACATAAATTAGTATTCAAAATGGTGATAGTGAAAAAGAGTAAAAAGAAAATAAAAGGATGATGAGTCATTGAATCATTTACCGTATAACAGGCTTCGACTCGACTCGACTTGAAATGACTTAAAATTACTCAACTTGAATCGAGTAGCAATCAAATTAAACCTCTGAAAAGAATTGGAGGTTACAACTCGACGTTTCGATCAGTATGCTCTGATCGTCTTCAGGAGAATGCAGAAGGTACTACACCGAGGTGAAACATGTCTTACTGCTTTATTCTTATAGGCCTACTTTTGATTTTGATTTTCACCATTTATGTACTTTGTCAGTTTTCCTTGTGGTTTATTTGACGATAAAACATTTACTACGTTTTGGCATTAAGCTGTCTGAGTTGGTCTCTTTTGATAAAGGAAATTTCAAGTAATTTTCTTAGGGCATAAAAAGTCTCTGGTTTCTTGAAGCTGACCTATGACGGTCCCAGAAACATAATAGTTAGTAATTCGTACATATAAAATGAATTTTTAAAACCGCTAGGGTGATAATAACCAACCGGCAAGTATGGCGCCAAGTACGCTAGTATGCACCACGAGGGAATGAACCAATCAGCTTGTAGAAGTTTGTATTCGCATCACGCGGATTCACGGGCCAAGTTGGAATATCATCCGTTCTCAAACGTTGGATTTGTCTGATTCTAGAAACAGTTTTCAGACGTGTTAATTCTCTTAGACGCAACATTTTCCAAACAATATACAGTATTATTTTCAATTTGGCCAAAATGGAACTTGATAAGTGAAATATCGGAAAGTGCTCAATGTATCTGAATCTAGCTCTGCATTATAGCCTATCTTTAGAAAGTTTTGAAGCGGGTTGAAAGTTTTTCAGATAATAATCTTTTGGAAATATTCTTGCTACACTGTTCAAGATGTAGGGTTCAATACAAAATTGGTAATTATCTGATTACTAAATTACCAAATTATTATCTGACTGAAAGTTAACATAATGTAAATAAAGTTGGTAAAGGTTCCATTCATCCTGCGAAAGTATTCCGTCTGAAGTGATTTCATTTCAGAGATTTTACTAGGATTGAAACGTCTTATCATTCTTACTTTCACAAGTTTATTACTCTGTCATTGTTCGATGATGATTTTGATGTGTAACTGGATTAATTATTGAACCCTATACTAAAATATTACAGCAATTTATGAAAGATATTCAGCTAACATGTTCTTTTGTATGAAATTAGTTTGGTCAGTCACTGATGAAGATCCTCAGATAACAATGTCCAACACGTGTTTAGTGTTGGAGTGATAAATCAATCAATTAATGGGGGTGCATCAATAACTGGTAAAGACCAATCATATCAAGATGAGAGCAGTGCGATGAGGTATTGACCCAATCGGAGTGGCGTGTTTCGTGTGGCTTTTTCAACAATAATTACTCAATTTTGAAACGAAAACGTTTTACGGGCATTTATTAATGTGAATAAAAAACCAACACTTGGTCTTTATCGCAGAATGATAATGACCTATTTGGGAGTGGTGACGGGCGATAAAGGACCGAACCAAAGTCCGGGGCTACACCCAAACCGGTCTTTGTCCAGCACTAATGACGGCGAGGATCCTTTATTCCATTATTAAAATATACACTGTATAGCCTAAGCCTATATTGTAAATATTTTAGCACACTATTAACTTTTATGTAAAGCTTTTTAAATGAAAGTTGGTACAAGTATCAACCATCCTGAAAAAAAATTATTTCATTTTTATTTTATAAAACAAAACTGTTGTGTAGAATTTACACGAAGTTGTCGTCCAACAACCTTTTGCAAAATATACTAACACAACAAACATTTCTTTTTGTCGTTTTTTCAAAAAGTGAGAACTGATTGCGATTAAACTTTCACGGGCTGGTTTATTGTGATATATTCCAAACTAGAGCGGGTTGAAATGAATGTATCAGAATACCAATGTTGTACCTTCCCCAGGGGCGGACCCAGGATTCCTGAAAAGGGGGCGCAGCTCCTCGTAGTGCTAAATATGCGTTTTTCCGGCATCTACATTAGCCGTGCACAGATTCTTGTTTCTTGGGAAAGCGCCCTGAAAAAAGGGCGCCCGAAAAATTGTTGCTCTGCGAAAAAATAGGGGGGGGGCGCCCGGTGCGCCCCTTAAATGCGCCACTGTTCCCTTTAAAGGTGATTCACATTAAAAACAATAAAATATAGAATATAGGTCCTTAAAACCAAACAAACAACGAGGCTTTCTTTTTTTCTACGCTTTCAGTTTAATTATGAAAATGTTGGTATTTCATGGTATTAGTTTATTTAGTGCTATCCACAGAGAATATTACGAGTCTCAGTTTAGCTTTTTCTTCTGTCATTGACTGGTACCACGGAAATCTGGTAATCTACGAACACCTCAAACATTCATTCTGCGGCTGGTAAAAGACCAGTAGGCCTAAACATTTTAATAATGTTTGAAGTATTTACTGTGGGTTTTGGTTGGATAAAAACTGCTTTTTATTATCCCCTTGTGATATTTGCTTGTTTTCTGGGGTGCTCTTAAGTTGAGCAGGTTCATATATTTATTAAATAAATAAATAAATAAATAAATAAATAAATAAATAAATAAACATCATTTTCTTGACACGTTTCTGGGGTGACCCATTTTTCTGTAGAGTTTGAACATTTTTTTCAAACCATTCAGCCTTTGATCATCTCAGCACTATAGCCTACCCAAGATAACAATGTTACCGGTACTGCATTGTGGTTTGTATCAAACAAAGCAACTATCTATGGATCAACAAGGGTGTTACAATTACACCATTGCTGTTAATGTATTATTCATTGGTGTTTATATTGGGCGAGTTGCCTAATAAAACTGTTTTCACAAAATATGATTGGT
This sequence comes from Zoroaster sp. YZ-2022, assembly GCA_029582265.1. Classification (NCBI taxonomy): domain Eukaryota; kingdom Metazoa; phylum Echinodermata; class Asteroidea; order Forcipulatida; family Zoroasteridae; genus Zoroaster; species Zoroaster sp. YZ-2022. Next base: position 16,037,173 of record CM055824.1, read on the forward strand.
AAAATCACAGTTGGTAGAGAGCCCTACATTGCTCGCACCACCAGTCGACTAACATTGACTCGTTTGAATAATCAAAAACTTGTCTGAAAAATTCCCATTTTCCAAAATGATATTTCCAGCAATATGCAAATATTCTGTACATCGTGGCTTTAACGTCTATGAACACACTATCATCATAAGTTGTTAAAGGGACAGTATAGTCACGATTAACTGGAATCGGAGTGCTAGTTTTAGATCAACTCGGTGAATGAACATAATACCCCACATGGTAAGGTCATATTACCGTTGCTGCTGCATAAATGAGCCAGTAATTTTCAGTCACTGTGTTCATCGTAAACATAGGATACCGATTCCATGCCAAAGTCTGCTCTAATCTTTCGTGACGATACTGGCCTTTGCTGGACTGCACATCAATACTAATTTTTGACTATTACTAGGGGGGGGGGTATTATTTCACTTTTTTGACTTTTTTATATTCTGCCTCCCTCAAAACATGTACAGGGCCTATTAGAAACAAGACTAAATCATTAAAATAAAAATTTGATATTTCTAACCCCCTGTACATGCCCCCTGAAAGTTTTAGTTGAAGGCGTCCTCTGTTGTCAGTTTAACGTAAAGGTTCCTTACTCCATATGCACTGAAGAGACATACATAACGGTGGTTACCAGTCTGTGCGTGTGATATGTACCACACATATAATCTAGAATGGTTACTAATCAGCTGTTCATGGTTGACATGGTTGATGGATTTTAACTCAATTCAGACAATTATATATTTAGGTTCGTAAATGTACATACATGTACATCATATCATCTAAAAGGATTGTTTGCTGGCAAAGTTGGGCAGTGACACTGACAGAAGTTATTATCTATGACCTTTGTTGGGTAAGTTTGTTTTTAATATTCACCATGCACCCACTAGTAAGTAGTATTACTGTATATCAAGAAATTTCCATGGGAGTTAGGAACATTGTATTTGACATGCCTGGGACTTGTTATAATCTTAAACATGACATATTAGCCCACTGGTTACTGTCATAGAACTGTAGTTTGTACAGTCACGATGATTAAGAGTAAGAGAAAGAGAATACAAAGTTGCAGTGGTAATTCCCAAATAATTTTAAGGTTTACAACTGTGTAACCCCTGAGCTGAACCTATGAAGTTGAAACCCAGTTTAAAATAAAATAGTGGGATATGGGATTTATTATTTGAATGAAAGGGATGGTGTGTGGTTGGTTAAAACAGAAAGACAAAATAGAAAGGCAAAATATCATAAACTAAAGGCCTATACTTCAGACTGTAACTCAATAAAATATGTATTCTACGAACACATCAACAATTCATTACTATATGAAGCTGCTAAAAATATTTATTTCCTTTTCTTGATACTTACATTTATACTTATATATCTTTTTGGATGACCTTTTTTCTGTAGAATGTAATTTTCACATTCTTCAAGAAAGTCCCTCAATTGACTCGATTGACTAATTACTACACTCAAGATACTGTTCGGCTAACCTGAACATACGAGGTTACTGTAAAACCAGACTAAAATGCATTTCATTTTCTCTTGGGATTTACCTCTGTCAGGAAAAAACACACACATCAGCTTTCACATCACTAGTTTGTCCCGTCATTGTCGAAGCGGTCACGGTCATCCAGTCTTCAGCCCATACATCTTAAAATGTGATACATCTTTGGGAGAGGAGCAAAATATCGACTCATGTTAAAGATACATATTCCGTGTGAATACTTATTTTCCCATAATTATAGTAGAATAAAAATGAATAACTTTCAAGTAAGTCATTTCAGAAAAAAAATCAAGGGTAAAAAGTAAATAAACATGTAACTGAAATGAAGGTAAAGAGTACATAAAGTGAGTTTGATAAATTACCAATTGTTTAATTACTAATCTCTAACATTTCAGCTGCGTGATCAATTCATTGTTGGTTAAATAATGGCACAAACAGTTAAACAAAGCTATGACAAATTATTTTGAGAAATATAGCGAATCACATGCAATATGCGTCTTTAATGTTTCCTCGCAACCTTCTAAATAAATAAATTACTTCCATGTGTGTGGTAGAAACCATGGTAACAGTGCTCACACCTCATGCCTTTTGTACAGTTTGTTCAACTGCCTATATAATTTATGTATATTATTATTATTTTATATATATATATATATATATATATATATATATATATATATATATATACATATATATATATATATATATATGCCTATATACATTATTATGATTTTTTAGCGAAACTAGTAGTTATCACGGTCAATGAATTTAATTTCCTCCATGTTTGTTGCCCTTCTGAATAATAGACCAATAGTTTATAATGAAATACCGTTTTATGAAATACCGTTTTATATACATCATGTTACAGAGTGTCACATCACGCTTTCCAAATGTCTATACGTCTCCGTGTACACCCTTCCCATTGGCGGATCCAGGGGGGCTAAGGGGGCTGTAGCCCCCCCCCCCCTAAAATCGTAAAAAAAAAAAATTAAAAAAAGGGAGAGAAAAAGAGAGAGAGAGAGAGGGGGAGGGGAGAGGAGAACGCACTCCCATTCCCACAGTCTGCTTTGTTTTTCGCTCCCTTTGATTATTTCATTGTAATTTTTGTAGTACTGAAAAATAATTGTTTTTTATTCTCAGCCCCCTTAAAAATGTTCTGGATCCGCCCATGCTTCCCCCTCCCCCTTCCCCGTTTTGTCTGTTTTAATCGTTGCCTGATTTAAGTCCCAATTCTTGTCACTTATGGCATTATCATACAATTTCACTCAATTCTATCAATTCTATCGCTTGAATATTTGAATAATCCTTAGTCAGTTTTACTTTAAAGAGTTATTCTTACGCACTCATAGTTCCCCACTTTCCAAGATAAGGTCCTCAGAAAACTAAATAAAATTAATATCTTCACATTATAACTCACGGTTAAATACTTTAAAAGGCCATTTTCTCTGAACTCCTTATGTTTTTGAAATCAGAAAAGCCTGCAGTCAATCTTTGTTTAAATATCGCCGCATAGCTGTGTAAGTGGGCAAAACAAACAAATCGAGATTTTACGTATAAGTGTACACTTGTATACGTACAATGCTCGGTTTAACAATACAAATGAACATCTTTCATGATTGTCAATCAATACAGGGGTGAATTTGACCATTCAATGGACGACTTGGCATGGGAAATTATCAGGGAGGTAATTTTCAAAGTAATATGTGTGCCCTTTTGTTTGTTATTTGATTCAGAGTAACTTTTTCGGTACACCTTTATTTTTGGGCGAACTGGTCAGGCGGCATGAATCGGTCCGTCAGCGCAAAGGACATGACATGGTGCTTGCCAGTCAGTACAGTACTTACTGCTTTCAGTGTCGCGTCAGCGCCGAACCTCCCTTCAGCCGAATGCTCGGGATATAGCAAAATGTGTACTGCATGAAAAATGACTGAAGTACGACCAGGTATTATTTACAATACGGACCTACCGTCTCGTCTATGGCCGGCTGCAAATCTATGGGATTATTGAAAGCATTTCTCGAATATCTAGCTAGAACATAGACGAACAGACACACGTTGGCGATAATTCCGGGCCATGACCGCCTGCCAAACAACTGAATTTAAATTGTAAGCAGAATTGCCGATAATAAAGACAACATTTAAGGAGAAACGTATCGATTGATTTTGCTGCTGGACGACTGACTACATGATGCGTACAATCCTTCATGCCGCTTCTCCGTGCAGTGTTTATAGCACCTGAGACAGAAATATTTCAACAGATGTTTGATACCACCATTAACTTTACACCAAGCAAGTTTGATGTAAAACTGTGATCATTTATGTTTTTCGAGGTTCCCAATAATAAAATGGAATTGCAATAGTTTTGTTAAACAATTTAATTTTAAATTAATTAGTGTTTATTTGCATTACTTATACTGATGGAGTATTTTCATGCTTTATCAACCACTTGTTAACCAGTTGATAATGAGGTAAAATGGCTCCGCCCATGCGTCAATTTTAACCAATCAAAACATTTCAGAATACACCATAAGTTTCCTGATTGGTTTATTATAACGTCATCATCTACGTCATCAAGACAGTGTGACATTTTTGCTCTGTGTGAGATTTATCAAAACCAGTTCTAGTTTATTGCATCTATGAGAATGGATGGAGCAGCGTTTGTCGTTCTGATGGTATCAGCATTAACAGGTATTTGATTCATTTTATTTGATCAAAAATGACATAAATCAGTATTAAAAATGGTGATAAATAAAGAGATTATACAAAAATAAAAGGATAAGAGTGATTTTCAAAGCGGGTGTATAGCTATGGAGGGGGACGTGTTCTGTTCAACATTACATTACAAATGTACCTTTATTTCCAAACAGTTAGCTGAAGTGTATTATAATACATGTAGTAACAATTTTGCTAACATTTTCAATTAAAGATGTGTCTCCCGTGTTTACCGGAAATTTCTGTTGGCACATTGAGATTTGTTTTTAAAAAGGAAAGCAAATACTTTGATATGACATAGATTTCAAAATAGTTGTCAGAAGCTTGCTTTAACAGCAACAAAAAGTGACAATTTGAAATTATGACAGGGGCCACCATAATGTCATTTGGGTACATATTTACTGATAAACCATGCTTCTCATGATTATTTTGAGAAGTGTTTCTGTTTCATTTAAAGCATTTGTTTACCCTTCCTCAAGTAAAATAGCAATGTTCCAATGAAAAATAAAATTGCTGGAAAATGCAGTTAAAATATCGAAAAACACAGGCGATACATCTTGAAACTATCCTGGCCATATGTGACATGTTCTCCCGAAATCAGACACTTTTGGGCAGGTTATCAAAATTGAGTTAGTTATTGATTATGAAAGTAGAGATCCTCAGCTTTACAATGAAACCTTTTGTTTTTAAACTGGACTCCCCAAAGCGGAGTTACGTAATTTTTAGGTTTGTCTTTACGAAAATTACAAACGGAGATAATCGACTTTAAAGTTACAAGTTTCATTTGGTATGTTTTAAGTATGTTTTACTGGGGAAATACCTAATAAATTATTCATTACTATACAAAGCAAGAATCCTGACCTTTCCGACGATACCAAATTTGTACAGGGGGGAGGTTGCTTTCCTGTCGAAACATACTGCGCAAAGTTGGTAAATTTTGCTTCATTTTGAAACCAAATTAGAACAAATTCATCATTTTCTGAACTGACATGCCCTTCTAAATCGGTAAAAACTTGTACTTATCAATGAATTTTTAATCTGAAACTCTCACAAGATGTTATAAACATTATAAATATTGATAATTTACAAGAAACTCAAATTCCACAAAAAACACCCCCAGGCATATTTTTGCCCGTTTCTCAGTTCCGAGCTCTGCCCAAAAGTGTCTGATTTCGGGAGAACACGTCACATATAGGTGAATAACATCAGCAACAATACCATCTTGGAATCAGTTGAATGCTGTTTACAAAATATTCTGATGGCATATAAATTATGTTACTTAGATGAATCATTCCCAGTTTTCAACATTTAAAGCCATTAGACCAAATAAAAGTTTTCTGGTCATCAGTCGGCTTCAAAATCGGTGCGGTGACGCGCTTTTTTCCAACAGGGAGATACGTGATATACATGAATACTCGGGGACCATATTTCCTGTATACAAAGTATAGCGGCTAAAGAGGCCTCACAGATCGGGCAAACGTTCACACCCTTACGTGAAAAAGTCATTTAAAACACAGCGCGGCAAAATTCCAATCGATCCAGTAATTTTGGATGCAATTGGACATCGTTTCACAATATAGTCAGAGATGTTCATGAAAATGCGAGGTCATCTACACCCCTTAAAGTTTAGCAACCAGTTATACGCCACAATCATACCATTTCACTATATTTTTGTTTGAATGTTGTACTAGACTACGGTAAATCATACCATTTCACTATGATTTTGTTTCAATGTTCTATTTTTTCAAAAGAGCAACTTGAAATGAATCTCCTTTTAAGGTCAACGTTGCTTCAACGTTCACGTGCCACCGTTGATTGAACGTAATATCATTGAGCAAACTAATGTTGAAATAATGTTTGCATGTAACGTTAAAGGAACGTTAAGGGCAACGTTCACATGCTCACGTTAATTGAGACTAATATCAATGAGCAAACTAATGTTGAAATAATGTTTGCATGTAACGTTAAGGGCAAACGTTAATGGTAAACGTTAATAGCAAACGTTAATACAACGTTGTTTCAACGTCCATGTGCTATCTGGGTTAATATTTGTATCTAGTAATATCAGTGGTGAAACTAATATTTCCACTTTCACAAGCACTAACTTGCATTTAACGTTAAAATAACGTTATGGGCAAATGTTCACGTGCTCACGTTGACTGAACGAAATATCAATGAGCAAAGTAACGTTAAATTAACGTTTGTATGTAACGTTAAACTAACATTATGGGCAAACGTTAATACAACGTTGTTTCAACGTTAATGTGCTATCTGGCCATCCCTTAATATTAATTGTATCAAGTAATATCATTGGTTAAAGTGATATTTCCACTTCCACAAGCACTAACTTTCCAGTAAATCATACCATTTCACTATGATTTTTATCATAATACCATTTCACTATGATTTATATTAATTTTTTACAACAAGCATGACCTTAATAATACACTTCCACAAGCACTAACTTTCCAGCATGTGCTATCTGGTTTAATATTTGTATCTATAATAATATTAGTGGTTAAACTGATAGCCTATTTCCACTTTCACAAGCACTAACTTACGCTTGCAGATATGGTGCATGTTTGTATTTATGTAAAAATGCGAAGTACTAAGTATGACAACTCGTAGGTCGAGTTTTGTGTAGGTCGAGTTGTCGTAAGGCTCGAGTTGTGTCGTGGGTTGAGTTGTCTCTGTCGAGTTGTCACAAGGGTCAAGATGTCTTAACCGCCGCAGCGTCACATTAAAACGTGAATAAAATGATATTTACTGACGTAATGATGATGAATGTAATATCAATCAGCAAACTAACGTTGAATTAACGTTTGCATCTTATGTAATGCGTCGGTTGAATTTCTCCCGCATACACCTCTTCGCCCCGTGTACAAAGTATATGCGTTCTCACCAAAAATCTTCGCCCCCAACACCTCTTCCCGTGTACAAGGTATGCGTTCTCGCCAATCTATACGTCCGGAAGATTAGACTAAAATGTTAATAAAATAATATTTACTGACGTCACATTACGGGCTTTCATATGGTGCATGTTTTGTATTTATGTGAAAATGCGAAGTGCTAAGTATGACAGCTCGTGGTCGAGTTTTGCTTAGGTCGAGTTGTCACAAGGCTCGAGTGGTGTCGTGGGTCGAGTTGTCCGTGTCGAGTTGTCACAAGGGTCGAGATGTATTAACCCCCGCAGCGTCACACTAAAATGTGAATAAAATTATATTTACTGACGTTATGATGACTTAATAAGTCACATTACGGGCTTTCATATGGTGCATGTTTTATATTTATGTGAAAATGCTAAGTATGACATCATCCCTCGACAAATTTCACGTGTCTCAGAATCTCTTGCTAATCATATTTAACATTTTCGGTCACTGATGGCCGTCCATATAAAATGGCGCTCAATGCTTACAATACAAAATGCCCTCCGCAACCCCTGTATCATATGTGATGGCGCTCTCATATGGCCATGGACGGGGCCAATAGAATGGCTTATCAAAATCTGAACAGCGCGTATGTGCCAGCTGTTCGCCAGCTGTTTTGTGCGACGCGCGACGCGGATTTCAACCAATCAGAGTAACGAAGATTGGCGTCACATGCCTGACGCACCATGTATTTTGGAAGTGTTTCGTGTGTCCCCAAAACGTGAATTTGCCCATTTATATTTGCCTTTATTCAAAAAAAATTACATTTTTTGTATATTTTGAACAAGAAATTAATACGGGCATTTATGAATGGAATAACATTGTTTGAGCCTTCGGCTCGGTCGTTATCGCCCGTGACCACGCCCAAAACCAGTCGTTAACCTGCGGTGAAGACCGCTCAACAAACTGTTATCCCCTTCATAAAATTCATCCAAACCATTTTGTTGTTTATAGAACCAGCTGTGGATAACATTTTCATATAATTTTGGCGCACTTTGGTTTCGCCCTGGCCCACTGTGCGAGGGCGCGGTATGCAAAGGACTATTACGAACCCCGTTCATTACATTACATTACATTACAACAAGTATTTATCATGCGCCATTCCCGAGAGGCTCATGGCGCTTACAAAAGTTAATATGACATAATAAATACAAATCAGGATAGAATAAGACATAAATTGATGCAAAATTAATGAGGAAACAAGTGAGTTTTAAGAGCCTTCTTGAAGGCATTAACAGAAACAGATTGTCTGATATTAACAGGAAGATTGTTCCATAGCTTGGATGCACAAACAGTGAAAGATCTATCGCCAGCTTGGACTCTTGTGATAGGATATTCAAGGCGGAGATAGTCATCTGCTGATCTTAAATGCCTATTTGGAACATACAATTTCAAACAATTTGATAAATATCCCATATCCGCCGATCTACGTGATAACCCGTAGATATGTAAAACGCTACAAATGCCGACCTACGTGATTTTCCGTACCGTGTTTTTGTCCAATTCCAATTTACTACGTTTTTCCGATGACTGTATTTTATGATTATAGATATGAAATTAGACAAGTCTGACATCATAATAAAGTGCATGTTCTCCTCTTTCCATCAGTATATAATGTGTCTGTGTCAGTGATTGTAATATTCTCTAAATAAGGAATTATTTCTGATTGTGTGCAAAAACAATGTATCTCTGTGCGGGGACTTAGGCACATACAGTCTTTTGTGTGTTTACATGGTTAGGCGGATATGGGTTAAATTGGTGCTAAGCCATTTAGTGATTTGTACACATATAGAAGCAATTTAAATGATATTCTTTGTTGAACTGGTAGCCAATGAAGTGATTTTAACAGTGGTGCAGGATCATGTCATTTATGATGAATGTATACGAAAGTGAATTAACAAAGTAATAAAACATATACAATAAATGCTCATATTCACTACATATACATGATGTGCTAAAGTTAGTGTTTGTATTGTGTGGGACTGTTTGTAGTTCAACGCTGATTTGAGTTGTCTAATGTTATTTTTACACTATGTATCCCTTGTAGTACACGGTATTTCATTATTTCCTGTACACAAAGTATGGTGGCTAAGAGAGACCTCACAAATTGGGCAAACGTTCATACCCCTTATGTGGAAAAGACGTTTAAAACACAGCAGAATTCCAATCGATCCAGCAATTTTTGCCGCAATTGTATATCATTTCATAGCAAAAAAAATAGCACAAAAATAAAAAATAAAAAACTAAAAGTGCCGACGGGCGGGTCTGAGGCACCTTGCGGGTCTGAGGCGACGCTGAGTCTAAGACCAGAAACCACAGGCGTTTGTTTTTTAGCCTATAGCCTAACGTGAATCTGAAAAGCGAACCAAATGACTATTTCCCTCAGGCATCCAGCTAACAAGATGAAGAAGTTGGGGGAAAATAAAAATAAGCAATTACAAAATAAATAATACAATTCAATGTTTAGAAAACACGTATCGTTACAGCTTATGTAGCCTATATCCTATATTGTATATTGTGTATCTGATATAAAATTCACGTTGTGAGGACACAAGATAAAATACATGCGTCAGCGTGACGCGAAACCAACTTCGTCACCCTCATTGGTTCAAAACCCGCGTTGAGCGTTGCACGACGCGCATACAAATTAGACACTGCTCTGATTTATATAAGCCATGTGTTTACCATCCGGTAATACACCCAACCTGGTCACGTTTTGTCCAATCAGATTGTCTTAACTGTATTGGGCATCTATGATTTATTTAGTTGCTGGGCAACTTCAGTACGTGAGGGACAAAAGTAGAGCAATTATTTAATAATTACCCCGTCATCTTATTCTGTCATATAAAGGCAACAGTCCTCTCAAGTAAACAGCAGTTCGATCTCTTGATTGACAGTTTAATTCACGAACCAAAACGCTAGAAATATCAAGGAAAAGATTATTATGATTGGCTTCTCAAAATATTCTATATTGACTGGTGGCTTTTGTTTAGATGTTGCTTTTACTCATCAGTTTAATTATGGCTGTCGATGCAGCGCGGGTTGGTTTAATCAAGTAGAAATGGTCCTCAAAGACGTTTCATTATACAATTACTAGCTGTCGTGCAGAGAGTCGCTGGTAAAATCCCAATCCATTACAAATTTAATATCAAGGTAACATGGCCCCGCCCACAGGTAAGTTTAAACCAATCACAATATCTTTGACAACCACTACTAAGTTGTTTTCCTTTCCTGATTGGCTTACTATGACGTCATTCTCTCGGCTATTAATAAGGCTGCTCTATATGATATTCGCCGTAACGATTACAGGTTATTGGATCTCGGAAAAAGGATGGAGTAGGACTTGTCATTCTGATGGTATCAGCACTAACAGGTATTTGATTTTTATTGTTTTATTTACTTCATCCAGAACATTGCAGGGTACACCATTTGCTATTTACCCAAACCGAGCAAGTAATATTAACATCAGAATTGTGGAGTCTAGTGTATCGGACTCAAGTTCTGGTGTTATCAGAATGTGGGTACGAACCCCGGCATGGCTGGTCACGGCGCTTATATCTTTGAGCTAGACACTTAACCATAATTGCTTCGTCATTCGGATGGGACGTTAAGCCGTATGTCCCGTGTACTAGATTAAGTAATACACGTAAAACAACCCAGAACACCTATTGTGGAAGAGTAGGGGTTTACCCCAGTGTTTCTGGTTCATATAACAAGCGCCCTTGTTATCTATGACGTATACCTGGGAGAGTTTAGCACTAGCCCGTGTTTACGTGGCACTCTGTGTCATGCTGTACTATTGATGTTTCACAAAGTTTTTAATGTCAACAGTCTTTACTTATCATCTTCACCATGCAAAGCTACAAGTCTTACTTAAGTACATGTTTATTACATATTAAGTCGTGTGTACACCCGTTGCTAGCAGTTCATGACTGTTTTATTACCTAGTGGCAACAATGATGGCCAACAATAATGGGTTAAAAAGGCATGCTAGCAAACGATGAAAACATGTGTTTGCTTTGTTCTCTGCCCAGGTGTACGTCACGAATAGTGCCACCTCGCGTCGTGCAAAATTTGAAATATTTTTTTTAATTTAATTAAAATATAAAAAAATCCACTCAAGACACAAAACAAACTTAAAACTTAAAACAATTCCCATGAAAATCAAATTTCCTAATTTTCTCCGACATTTGTTAACTAATTGAAGTGAAACTTTCACAGATTGGTTGATCTTTATGAGTTATGAATTCCCATGACCTTCTTCGAGTTACATAATTTGTATAGTGATCATTCATCGAACGTGTACGAGATCGCAATTCACAACCGTACCCACGACGGAAGTTATTACTCTTGCAGTACATTTTGCTGAATGTCTCGGGCCATGAAATGGTACGGGTTGGGGTTATCGTACCCAGTAATCGTGCACTATGACAACATCCAACGGCTAACACCGCTTTTATTTTTATTAGGTGTTCGGGTATGTACCCGAAACACCTATTGTTTTTGTTCGTTTTTTAAATTTTTTTATTATTTTTACTTCTTCTTCTTCTTCTTCTCCCCCATCTTGTCCGCAAATAAAAACATACTTGCCAAGTTTAAAAAACCTTCAAACTTCACACATAGTTAGACCTTAACTTGTAGATGAAACTTAGTGACGTCATGATAATCAGGAAACCGCAACAGTGACGTCATGATGACGTCAAGCCAACATACATAATGACCCACATTCGTGCGTTAGAAATTCTAACTATAGAGGGCGCTACACAACTTTAGTGGTCTTTACACAAATAGATTGTCTACAAAAAACACATACTTGCAAACTTCACATGAACTTGAAACTTGGCATGTACTTAGAACTTAACAAGTAGATGAAACACGAGTTGTGAGTGACCCCAATTTGACCTTACTTCCTGTCCAAACCGGAAGTCAAAGTTTAATATTTAAAAAAATCATATCTCAACAACCACAAGAGGTAAACTCAAAATATTTGTACCATTGTACAGATTGGTAATTGTCAAAAAATATTTACCAAAAAGGTGACCTCAATTTGACCTTACTTCCTGTCCAAACCGGAAGTCAAAGTTTAATAATTTAAAACAATTATATCTCAACAACCAGAAGAGGTAAATTCACAATTTTTGTACTATTGTACAGATCGTTAATTGTCAAAAAATATTTACAAAACGGTGACCCCAATTTGACCTTACTTCCTGTCCAAACCGGAAGTCAAATTTTACTATTTAAAAAAATCATATCTCAACAACCAGAAGAGGTAAATTCACAATTTTTGTACCATTGTACAGATCGTTAATTGTCAAAAAATATTTACAAAACGGTGACCCCAATTTGACCTTACTTCCTGTCCAAACCGGAAGTCAAAGTTTAATATTTAAAAAAATCATATCTCAACAACCACAGGAGGTAAATTGACATTTGTTGCACCATTGTATAGATTGTGACCTCAATTTGTCCTTACTTCCTGTCCAAACCGGAAGTCAAAGTTTAATAATTTAAAACAATTATATCTCAACAACCAGAAGAGGTAAATTCACAATTTTTGTACTATTGTACAGATCGTTAATTGTCAAAAAATATTTACAAAACGGTGACCCCAATTTGACCTTACTTCCTGTCCAAACCGGAAGTCAAATTTTACTATTTAAAAAAATCATATCTCAACAACCAGAAGAGGTAAATTCACAATTTTTGTACCATTGTACAGATCGTTAATTGTCAAAAAATATTTACAAAACGGTGACCCAAATTTGACCTTACTTCCTGTCCAAACCGGAAGTCAAAGTTTAATATTTAAAAAAATCATATCTCAACAACCACAGGAGGTAAATTGACATTTGTTGCACCATTGTATAGATTGTTAATTGTTGAAAAATATTTACAAAAAGGTGACCCCAATTTGACCTTACTTCCTGTCCAAACCGGAAGTCAAAGTTTAATATTTAAAAACAATCATATCTCAACAACCACAAGAGGTAAATTCACAATCTTTGCACTATTGTACAGATCGTTATTTGTCAAAACAATTTTACACAAAGATGACCCCAATTTGACCTTACTTCCTGTGCAAACCGGAAGTCAAAGTTTAATATTTAAAAACAATCATATCTCAACAACCACAAAAGGTAAATTCACAATCTTTGCACTATTGTACAGATCGTTATTTGTCAAAACAATTTTACAAAAAGATGACCCCAATTTGACCTTACTTCCTGTCCACACCGGAAGTCAAAGTTTAATATAAAATAAATCATATCTCAACAACCACAAGAGGTAAATTGACAATTGTACAGATCGTTAATTGTCAAAAAATATTTATACCCCAATTTGACCTTACTTCCTGTCCAAACCGGAAGTGAAAGTTTAATATTTAAAAAAATCATATCTCAACAACCACAGGAGGTAAATTGACATTTTTGTACCATTGTACAGATTGTTAATTGTCAAAAGTATTTACACAAAGGTGACCCCAATTTGACCTTACTTCCTGTCCAAACCGGAAGTCAAAGTTTAATATTAAAATAATTTCTAAATTCAGTATTGTATTGTATTCACATAAACTTCTCGCGAGAACTTCAACAGACGTTAACATTTGACTTCTCCAACACTTCAAATTGATGGCGTAACCATTTTAACTTCAACCGAACACCTTGTTTTTGTTGTGACAACAACTTATATCTAGTTTTTTTAATTATTATTATTTTTTTAAATTAAATTTGTTTTATCATTATTAAATTAGTTTTTATCATTTGATTGGGACACACATCACATGTCATCAACTAGATTTTCCCATTTCAACTAGATTTGCCTATTTCCGCTGACCCCCTCGCCCAAGTTAAATTAAATGAAAAAATTCCTAGAAAGCACTTAACGTTTGAAAAATGATTTAGGGCCGGCGATCATAATTTCAAATCTTCCCTAACTGGCTCCAAAGGTCCAAATGTTCCCAAGCATTATTTTTAAAAATAATAATAAAATAAATAAATTCAAAACACATGACAATTTAACGGGAACGAGAATGACAATTATAAGAGGAAAACTAGAGGTTAAGCTTTTGATGAAAACGCTGACATGGGTTTCAGATGTATTGATAATATTGGGCACTGATGTCCCAAGTTCTTTGTTTAGTGTTAAGAAAGTTATGATATATTGAAATAAGCTGAAAATGCGCATTAATTGTAGTCATTGTATACAAAAGTTGCACTGTGTGTTCCTTAGGTGTCCAAGTAGTACTAACTCGTCCAAACGTAGTTTTAGGCAAGACCCGATCGACAGGACGTGTGGGTAGATGAGACTGAGTGGGAGTTTTTTGGGACAGTGGGTGGCTGATGAGGAGTTTGTTATTGTTCGAAATTCAGTGACATTATTGTTTGCAGTATTATCTGTACATTACTACAACAGTACAAAATTGCAACGAAGTGTTCGATGAAAACGAACACAGGGGTTTCGGCTACATGTACATTGATAATTATTGGGACACCGAGTTCTTTGTTTAGGCCCAAATGAATAAATAACCCGGTTGAATTTGGTAGCCCGGTCAGAACCCGGTCAGAACCCGATAGTTGTTTACCGGGCTAAAATTTGAATCAGACCGGGTTTATCCTCATTATGGAGTCTGGAGAGATATTTGCTTGCTAGCCAGCCAGTATGGGACAACAAAAGAACCCATTTGCGAAAAAGCAGAACTTCAAACTATGTATATTATTTTAAACATCATATAAACGAAAGATATAGGTTTCGCTAATTGTGTCTATCATGTAATATTTTTTGCAGAAGTTATGACGCAAGTTATGGGCAAGCATTTAAGAACTAAAACTGAGGTCAATAATTCATGTATGTAAAAGAAACGTTAAAGATATAGCATATTGCTAGGCATGTCACAGGAACCAGTTATAAATTTTGAAATACCACAGCATTGCGTACACACACACACCCAGAAACTAGTACAAAACATGCCCTTTTCAAAATCATTTTTTCAAGAACAAGAATACATTTTTTTAGTTATGATTCCAGATTTGAAGAGAGGAAGAATTCTTATCAATATAAACCAAGTTTCCTTACGAAACAAAGGGAAAGTGCTACTGGTACTGCTTGAAAATGGTTAAATTTTTAACACTTTCAGCACAGCTCTTGTTGAAAATCGAGCGCAAGTGCTCACGGCACGAAACCGAATCGGCTGTTTTGCAAGCTAGGAAATGATTTGTGATTTAAAAAATTGTGTACGGGGAGTACGTCTTACACGGAATAGCAGGAAATGCATCACGTGATCCGTAACGCACTCAGTGATTGGAAGGGTCGTCTTTATTGGCCTTTTTGGCTGTTCCGCCTATTGAACCTACTCCAACTGTGATGGGCTCGTGAAATAAGAATATAAAATAATCACCGTGAAGAACAATAATATTTTATGTAAATTCTTTCAGTATAACAATCTGTAACCACATCACTCACAGTGGATCGCGTGTGCAAGAATGGTTGCAGAAATTGGTATTCCAGAGCACAGCAGATAGAGATCGTCATGACCGCCTCATCCACAAGTTGTAACAAGTCAACAAGTCACCAGTTAAAAACGGCTCTTTTCATCGGAGCCACACAAATTCCAAAAAAAAATATTTCAATGTAGCTTTCATCAAAAAAATTTACAAGTCATATTTTCTCTTTCTCCCCATTCTCTCCCTCCCATCATATTCATAATACATAATTTTTATGTTATCTATTTTTATTTAAAAAAATTCTTGACGTTGGAATTTATGAAATGAATGATTTTACAATAAATGACAAAAAGCAGCAGGCAAATGGTAAAATTAAACGTACTACGGTACTTTCGTTTTATGGAATTCTCACTAAGATAAGACCTGTCTAAGCAAACAGAAAATTAATTAATAAATGTGGATTTCTTCATGGAAGGTAGCCGAAGATGCATCACGATCGCAGTTCTCTGTTTTACTTTGATTCAAATTGTCATGAACGAAAGCAAACTAGTTCACAAATAAAATATATCGATATTCTATAATTATGTGCTTCACTTATGAAAAACGGAAACCAAAACCACCATGTCAAAGAAATTCGAAATGAAAGCGTAATTTCGATACAGCTGAAATATGCATCCACGTTCACAGTTTCATTTGTATACTGTACATGTTCCGCGCAAAGCATGTGGAATATTATTCGTCGCTCCATGCAAAAGAAGTAGTTTTTACAGCATTATTTTTAAGACGATTTGTCTACGCCGGTCCCCACCGTATAGACGTATTATGTTTTCGTGTAAACTGCGGAGACCTGGGAAGCTGTGGCGCTTGTTTACGCTGATGCAGGCGAATTACCTGTATAATTTCCCCCTAATCTTTTTATGTACACACAGCCATATAGTCGCTGATTTATGTGCTAAGATTCGTACAATTAATGTGCATCCTGTGCTGGGGAAATAATAAAGACTCAAGACCTACTAACGTGTGCATGCTATCAACGGAAATTTCCACAGAAACGTCTTAAAAGGAGTGAAGAAATCGTCTAAATTAAACCAAAATCGTAATAACTGGCATCTCTGCCACGCTCCAAAATCGCTAGCCATCGAATAATCCTTTAACAATAATGACTTATCCGATTAGACAGCCTTTTGTACGACCCAGAGCCAGAGACCAGAAGGCAACCAAGCGATACGCTTGAATAAAAACCGAGTGCTTTCGTGAGTCACACCGCCGGCTTATTTAAGACTGGGCCAAGACCGGGGGATTTATAAGACCGGGTTATTTATGCATTTGGGCCTTAGTATTTACGATATATTGAAATAAACTTAAAACGCATGAACTGTAATCATTGTACACACAAATTTCATTGTTTGTCCCCTAGACGTTTGAGACAATTTGTATGTAAATGCAAAGGATGTAACGAATCAAGTTAATGCCCTTCCATTAAATGTGTGCAACGATTCTCAAACGATTCAACCCATGTGTACAAACCCTGTAGCTTGCGCTATATGTACAAACACGACGTCGTCACGTAATCATACCAACGTGTACAGTCCCTATGGAAATTTCCCTTTCTGCAAAACCACCACCAGCAAGAGTTGAATGACAACAGAACATGCACTATTTGTATTGCTATCGTGATAAAGGGTGAGAAAGGATGGTACCACATTCTACACATAGTTGGTAAATTCGAGCAATAAAATTTCGAAGTTTATATTGACTACATCATAATCTTCGCAGATTAGACTAAATTGTTAATGAAATAATATTTGCTGAAACATTATGGGCTTTCATATGGTGCATGTTTTGTTTTTATGCGAAAATGCCAAGTGCTTATATGACGGCTCGTGGGTCGAGTTTTGTTTAGGTCGAGTTTTCACAAGGGTCGAGATGTCTTAACCCCCGCAGGGTCACACTATTTGTTTAGGTCGACTTGTCCGTTCTCGCCAATCTATATGTCCCACAGATTAGACTAAAATGTTAATAAAATAATATTTACTGATGTAATGATGAGGTAATTGGTATGACACCTCGTGGGTCGAGTTTTGCGTAGGTCGAGTTGTCACAAGGCTTGAGTGCTGTCGTGGATCCTAGTTGTTCGTGTCGAGTTGTCACAAGGGTCGAGACGTCCTAACCCCCCACAGCGTCACACTAAAATATGAATAACATGATATTTACTGACGTTATGATGACGTACTTTGTTTTAGACATTAATTCACATTACGGGCTTTCATATGGTGCATGTTTTGTATTGATGTGACGATGGAAGTGTTTGTGATATTACAAACACATAGGTGTTCGAGTTTTGTCAGGGCAGTGATGATATTATTTTTTTCATATTAAAGAGTACCCTGTAAAATATGATGTGATTACCAACGATGATTTGTTTGAAGTCCATTTCAATGATTTGAACTTAATCACATTATTTATTCTTGAAAAAACAGTTCAAATGTGAAAAACAACTGTTCTGCTACATAAGGGTCAATTTTGGTACCGAAATTCTTTGAGAGAAGGCATTTATTTTTTTGGCGAGTTTTTACAACCCGTTTTCGTGTAGTTCCAGATACGAATTGTGATTTTGACGAAACCGTCGTCCTCACTAATAATGTACGATTTTGAAAATATTTTTTTAATATTAAACTTTGACTTCCGGTTAGGACAGGAAGTAAAGGTCAAATTGGGGTCACCTTTGTGTAAATATTTATTGACAATTAACAATCTATACAATGGTGGAAAGATTGTGAATTTACCCCTTGTGGTTGTTGAGATATGATTTTTTTAATATTAAACTTTGACTTCCGGTTTGGACAGGAAGTAAAGGTCAAATTGGGGTCATGTTTTTGTAAATATTTTTGAAAATTAACAATCTGTACATTGGTGCAAAAAAACTGTGAATTTACCTCTTGTGGTTGTTGAGATATGATTTTTTTCAATATTAAACTTTGACTTCCGGTTGGGACAGGAAGTAAGGTCAAATTGGGGTCACCTTTGTGTAAATATTTCTCGACAATTATTAACAATCTATACAATAGTGGAAATATTGTGAATTTACCCCTTGTGGTTGTTGAGATATGATATTTTTAATATTAAATTTTTACTTCCGGTTTAGACAGGAAGTAAAGGTCAAATTGGGGTCATGTTTTTGAAAATATTTTTGACAATTAACAATCTGTACAAAGGTGCAAAAACTGTGAATTTACCTCTTGCGGTTGTTGAGATATGACTTTTTTTTTAATATTAAACTTTGACTTCCGGTTTGGACAGGAAGTAAAGGTCAAATTGGGGTCATGTTTTTGTAAATATTTTTGACAATTAACAATCTATACAATGGTGCAAAAAATGTCAATTTACCTCTTGTAGTTGTTGAGATATGATTTTTTAAAATAATAAACTTTGACTTCCGGTTTGGACAGGAAGTAAGGTCAAATTGGGGTCACCTTTGTGTAATTTATTTTCGACAATTAACAATCTATACAATGGTGCAAAAAATGTCAATTTACCTCTTGTAGTTGTTGAGATATGATTTTTTTAAATATTAAACTTTGACTTCCGGTTTAGACAGGAAGTAAGGTCAGATTGGGGTCACGTCTGTGTACGAAAAATCATATAATTCAAGATCTATAACATGGTGTAAATATTGTGAAAATATCTTATGTGGTTCATGAGATATAATTTTTTGAAATATTAAACTTTGATTGAGTGTAATTCGATATCTGATGACCTCACTATGACGTCACAACTTAAGATACAACTATATGTTAAGGTCTAACTATGTGTGAAGTTTTAAGGTTCTGTGAACTCTGCAACTATGATCTTTGCTCTGGATATTCACCGAAAAGAAGAAGGAGAAGAAAAAGTATAAAAAAAAAAACGAACAATATCAAGAGGTGTTCGCGCTGTGGCTCGAACACCTAAAAAGTGAAAAAAAACAAAAAACAGAACAATATCAAGAGGTGTTCGCGCTGTGGCTCGAACACCTAAAAAAAAAACGAACAATATCAAGAGGTGTTCGCGCTGTGGCTCGAACACCTAATAATCGAACGGAAACAATAGGCCTTCGGCGACCAGGCCGAAACCCTAATAAAAATCGCGACAAATAAATCAAATGGGCGTGTCATACAGAACACAATAAAAGGGTATAATGTCGTTATTATCGATTCCACAGCGGTGTTTCGATATTTGAAATATACTATAGTTTGGACCTATCAGCGTTGAGTTTAATATTATACGTCATGAAATACTCATTTTACAGGAATACAAATCCCTCGCAAGCTATTTATAAACAAACGGAAGGGAATTCATATACTATTCATACACTATTATTTTGTATAGCAGTTTGTTAACATCAATTTTAATAAATACATACATGTGAAAGGTTTTCCCAACGAAATAAAATAAATGCGGGCCTTGTATGCGCCTGCAATATTAAGAGTGTATGTAACATTATTATAATGCTATTGTCATTACTTAATAATAGTATATTCTGCCTGGTAAAATCCTTACTACTACTAACAAATAAATTAAATACAGCGATGAAAAGATGAGTAGGACATGAAATCTCGCGATTTGGAGGTAAGTTTGTGAATGTTGACGTGAATTTTGACGTGCCATCAGCAGCAACCAACTATTAACTTTCATTTTGTAGGTTTTCTGCTGGTATCCTCCCATCAAATATGCTACATCGAATCGGAGTATGACCCCAAATCTGACAATCCACACAGATGGGTCTTACCGTACAAAGATCCATGCAAGTGTACTGCTATACGTCTCGGTGATGAATACTCATTCTGTATCATACCGGCAGGGGGCGCCCTACTATCTGGATAAGCTCATCTTCAGCGAGGACCCTGTTGAAATACAAGAATTCTTCAGATGTTCAGGTAAAGAGTCCAAAAACAAATCTAAACTAGATATAAGTTTTTGTCACAACAAAAACAAGGTGTTCGGTTGAAGTTAAAATGGTTACGTCATCAATTCGAAGTGTTGGAGAAGTCAAATGTTAACGTCTGTTGAAGTTCTCGCGAGAAGTTTATTTGAATACAATACAATACTGAATTTAGAAATTATTTTAATATTAAACTTTGACTTAAGTTTTGGACAGTAAGTAAGGTCAAATTGGGGTCACCTTTGTGTAAATACTTTTGGCAATTAACAATCTGTACAATGGTACAAAAATGTCAATTTACCTCCTGTGGTTGTTGAGATATGATTTTTTAAATATTAAACTTTCACTTCGGTTTGGACAGGAAGTAAAGTCAAATTGGGGTATAAATATTTTTGACAATTAACGATCTGTACAATGGTACAACAATTTTTAATTTACCTCTTGTGGTTGTTGAGATACGATTTTTTAATATTAAACTTTGACTTCCGGTTTGGACAGGAGTAAAGGTCAAATTGGGTCATGTTTTGTAAATATTTTTGACAATTAACAATCTGTACAATGGTGCAAAAATGTTAATTTACCTCTTGTTGTTGTTGAGATATGATTTTTTAAATATTAAACTTTGACTTCCGGTTTGGACAGGAAGTAAGGTCAGAATTAGTCACCTTTTTTCTAAATATTATTTGACAATTTACGATCTGTACAATAGTGAAAGAATTGTGAATTTCTCTCTTGTGGTTGTTGAGATATGATTTTTTTTAATATTTAACTTTGACTTCCGGTTTGGACAGGAAGTAAAGGTCAAATTGGGGTCACCTTTTTGAAAATATTTTTTGACAATTAACGATCTGTACAATGGTGAAAGAATTGTGAATTTATCTCTTGTGGTTGTTGAGATATGATTTTTGTTAAATATTAAACTTTGACTTCCGGTTTGGACAGGAAGTAAGGTCAAATTGGGGTCACCTTTGTGTAAATACTTTTGACAATTAACAATCTGTACAATGGTACAAAAATTGTGAATTTACCTTTTGTGGTTGTTGAGATATGATTTTTTTAAATATTAAACTTTGATTTATTGTAATTCGATATCTGATGACCTAATCATGACGTCACAAATTATGTTTCTTCTACGTGTTAAGTTTTAAGTATATGCCAAGTTTCAAGTTCATGTGAAGTTTGCAAGTATGTGTTTTTGTAGACAATCGTTTTTGCCGATAGAGAGCGACAATCCATATTAGCGTACGTTCAATTCCTTAAACATGCATACATAATGAGCACGACCAGAGCTGATTTACATTCACCAACAGAGGGCGCACTTTTAGCGTTGAAAAAGCCGTGTAGTCTTTCATTTGCAACGTAATCAAAACGTTTTAACTAATAAAGAAGTATGATTGATCGAAATTCGATATCTGATGACCTAATGACGTGTCAAATTATGTTTCATCTACGTGTTATGTTCTAAGTATGTGCCAAGTTTCAAGTTCATGTGAAGTTTGCAAGTATGTGTTTTTTGTAGACAATCGATCCGGAAAAGAAGAAGAAGAAGAAGAAGAAGGAGAAGAAAAAGAAAAAAAACAAAAAAAAACCGAACAATAACAATAGGTGTTTCGGGCGCATACCCGAACACCTAATAAAAAAAAACTAGATATAAGTTTTTGTCACAACAAAAACAAGGTGTTCGGTTGAAGTTAAAATGGTTACGTCATCAATTCGAAGTGTTGGAGAAGTCAAATGTTAACGTCTGTTGAAGTTCTCGCGAGAAGTTTATTTGAATACAATACAATACTGAATTTAGAAATTATTTTAATATTAAACTTTGACTTCCGGTTTGGACAGGAAGTAAGGTCAAATTGGGGTCACCTTTGTGTAAATACTTTTGGCAATTAACAATCTGTAGCTGTACAATGGTACAAAAATGTAAATTTACGTCCTGTGGTTGTTGAGATATGATTTTTTTAAATATTAAACTTTCACTTCCGGTTTGGACAGGAAGTAAGCTCAAATTGGGGTATAAATATTTTTTGACAATTAACGATCTGTACAATGGTACAACAATTTTTAATTTACCTCTTGTGGTTGTTGAGATACGATTTTTTTAATATTAAACTTTGACTTCGGTTTGGACAGGAAGTAAAGGTCAAATTGGGGTCATGTTTTGTAAATATTTTTGACAATTAACAATCTGTACAATGGTGCAAAAAATGTTAATTTACCTCTTGTTGTTGTTGAGATATGATTTTTTTAAATATTAAACTTTGACTTCCGGTTTCGACAGGAAGTAAGGTCAAATTAGGGGTCTGCCTTTTTCTAAATATTATTTGACAATTTACGATCTGTACAATAGTGAAAAGAATTGTGAATTTCTCTCTTGTGGTTGTTGAGATATGATTTTTTAATATTTAACTTTGACTTCCGGTTTGGACAGGAAGTAAAGGTCAAATTAGTCTGCTTTTGAAAATATTTTTTGACAATTAACGATCTGTACAATGTGAAAGAATTGTGAATTTATCTCTTGTGGTTGTTGAGATATGATTTTTGTTAAATATTAAACTTTGACTTCCGGTTTGGACAGGAAGTAAGGTCAAATTGGGGTCACCTTTGTGTAAATATTTTTCCACAATTAACAATCTATACAATGGTACAAAAATTGTGAATTTACCTTTTGTGGTTGTTGAGATATGATTTTTTTAAATATTAAACTTTGATTTATTGTAATTCGATATCTGATGACCTAATCATGACGTCACAAATTATGTTTCTTCTACGTGTTAAGTTTTAAGTATATGCCAAGTTTCAAGTTCATGTGAAGTTTGCAAGTATGTGATTTTCTAGACAATCGTTTTTGCCGATAGAGAGCGACAATCCATATTAGCGTACGCTCAATTCCTTAAACATGCATACATAATGAGCACGACCTGAGCTGATTTTACATTCACCAACAGAGGGCGCACTTTTTAGCGTTGAAAAGCCGTGTAGTCTTTCATTTGCAACGTAATCAAAACGTTTTAACTAATAAAGTATGATTGATCGAAATTCGATATCTGATGACCTAATAATGACGTGACAAATTATGTTTCATCTACGTGTTATGTTCTAAGTATGTGCCAAGTTTCAAGTTCATGTGAAGTTTGCAAGTATGTGTTTTTTTGTAGACAATCGATCCGGAAAAGAAGAAGAAGAAGAAGGAGAAGAAAAAAAAAAAAAAAAAAAAAAAAACCGAACAATAACAATAGGTGTTTCGGGCGCATACCCGAACACCTAAAAATGTTCTTAAAATTTGTCTTTAAAGCTCTTAAAGTATTTTAAAGGGAAGGATCCCTTGTTATGTTGGCAAAACTGCTTCTAAGAGTGTTGATCATTATATACATGTACATTAAATAAGCAACCTGTGTAGTGTTCAGCTTCGTACGTTGTCTATAGCAGTTTACAAGAAGTTAGTTGTGTTCATTCAAACGTGAAACTGACGAAAGAGTACTCTATCCTAAATTCATACTGGAAATAATTACACTTCTCAAAAAAAGGCAGCATCTCAGTCAAAAGTATTTCTAGTGCAGATTATTAATCAATTTTACATTAAAATTTGGTTATAATTAGTATGGTTATAATTACGCCTATTTGAATTACCAAATTCTGTCATCTTTAAATAGTAAAAGACCAAAAAAGTCTCCGGTTT
The DNA here is from genome assembly GCA_029582265.1 of Zoroaster sp. YZ-2022. NCBI lineage: Eukaryota > Metazoa > Echinodermata > Asteroidea > Forcipulatida > Zoroasteridae > Zoroaster > Zoroaster sp. YZ-2022. Next base: position 16,061,384 of record CM055824.1, read on the forward strand.
CTGGTCATCGGTCGGCTTTTATTAATTTTTTTATTTTTTATTTATTTATTTATTTGGCCAACGGGGAAACATGTGATACATGTATACGCGGGGACCATTATTTCCCCATATACAAAGTATGGTGGCTATGAGATGCCTCACAAATCGGGCAAACGTTCATATCAGTGAAAAGTCGTTTAAAACACAGCACGGCAGAAATCCAATCAATCCAGCAATTTTGGCTGCAATTGGACATCGTTCCATAGGGAAAAAAAGAAAGAAAGAAAATTAAAAATGCCGATGCGCGGAGAGACCAGAAACCGGATTTTTAAATTTTGTTTTATTATTATTATTTTATGCAATTATTATTTTATGCAATTATTATTTTATGCAATTATTATTTTATGCAATTATTATTTTATGCAATTATTATTTTATGCAATTATTATTTCATGCAATTATTATTTTATGCTCATGCAAAGCATCTTGTCTGATAAGGGAGAATATTGAGTTCAGAGAATCGCAAATTACTTTGAATGCGTATACATCTTGAGCATCTCTCGTCTATAAGATGTAGATTACGTGAAATTAGTTTAAAGAGGATGAAAGACTCGCCCAAATAATTATAATAAGTATAATCAGAAGTCTATTACATGCAGGCCTAGGTAATACACCTCTGGGCCCAATTGCATTTGTCGGCTAACCATAGCAGACAAGTTTGCTTAACCATCGTAGCACTCACAGGTTTAGCAAGAAAATTCAGAGCGGCGCGTTCACCATGGATTTGTACTGTTGCGTCACTCACTTTCTAGCAATAACGGCCGGAAAGTTATAATGAAAAACGTACAGTAAGCAAATAATCGGCTGCATAGCGGCTCTATGAAACTGGGCCCTGGTTGTATCAATACAAAATAATCCCTTGCCCTATGAAACACATCCATGGCCTACAGCAATTGTGCAAATAAATCGCCAAACGAGGGGATGCGTAAGAAATCGCCCCCTCCCACAACAATTACAAGCCTGCTTCAATGTTTTTTTGTGGTTTACTTGCCAATAATAATAATAATAATAATAATAATAATAATAATAATAATAATAATAATAATAATAATAATAATAATAATAATAATAATAATAATAATAATAATAATAATAATAATAATAATAATAATAATAATAATAATAATAATAATAATAATAATAATAATAATAATAATAATAATGTGTGGACTATAATAATATAGCGCACGTATCCACCAACTAAGTGGTGCTCAAGGCGCATTATATCATTACCCCTGCTCATAAGGCTCATAAATCATTCCTGAAACCATCTCAGCTCCCTGGGGAGTATACAGCTCAATTGCTGCCATTACAGCGCATATAGGGCTAATCAACCAACTCTGCCCTCACAGGTACCCATTTAACCCCTGGGTGGAGAGAAGCAATTATGGTTAAGTGTCTTGCTCAAGGACACAAGTGTCACGGCCGGGATTCGAATCCACATTCTGCTGCTAACACCAGAACTTGAGTCCGGTAAGCTAGACCGCTCGGCCACGACACTCCACGACACTGCCAATGGGGGATCTAGATGCCAAATGAGAACAAACACTGGGGGTATCACACTCCTTTGGATACGGACCTGCTGTTGGATATACAGAGTTGAACTTCAGAACAATTTTATTTGAATGAAACAAATTACCCTTCAGTTATGGCAGTATGGGATCGTAGTCTTGATGTAGCCCGTTTAACGATTGGCCCATTCCAAAATGTACTCATTTTATTATGTAAACAAAATGGTTCGTGTTTATGTTGAACATTTTTTATATATAATTATAGGGAACCTGCATATCACCACGACCACAGCAGACTTTCAACATGGCATGGAATCGGTGTCCTAATTTAAGATGAACACAGTGACTGAAAATTACTGGCTTATTTATGCAGCAGCAGCGGTATGACCTTATCATGTGTGGTATATATTATTTCCAGTCACTGAGTTAATCTAAAACTAGCACTCCGATTCCATGCCCTGTTGATCGTGACTATATTACCCCTTTAGGGCCCCCCCCCCCAATTTTTTTTTGCTATGAAACGATGTCCAATTGCAACAAAAATGGATAGATCGATTGGAATTTTTTCAATACGCGGTTATTTTTCCAATAACCGCGTATACATGTTTTACGTATTTCACTGGTTGGCAAAAACAAATCATTGCCTTTTTTCAATTTGAACAGTTGAGTGTTTGGATCTTAAGCCTCTGGGCCTTGAAGATGGAACCATTGCTGATGAAAGGATCACTACATCAAGTAAATCACTTTCCGGGAGCGGACGTCTAAATGGTCTAGGTTGGGTCCCTCAGAAGTGAGTATGAACCACAAAATCCTACCATTATAACCCATCTATGCACATTAATTGTAATAAATTGACAGTGGGGATGATGATGCCGAAAACACACGGATTATTATTAAAGGTAAAAGGCTGTTTCGAGCTCAATATTTAAAGGGAAGGTACAGAAAGTATTTTATTAGAGAAAGTATTTTATTTGAGTGCTTTCGTATCATGTCTCAATTCAGAGAAAACACACAATTTGTTTGCATATTTACAAAACATTGTCAATTGTGTTTTCAGTAAAATTGTGAATGTTTTTTTTTTCTTCACATTTTCCCCATTACTTTAACTCCGCATTGAGCTGAAACTTTCACAGGTTGGTTGTTTAACGTAAATTTTGATTCAAATAAAGTAAGAATACTCATAGAAGCAGTTTTTTCTAAACGAAGTACATTGGGTCCCTATAAACTACATGATAAAATCCTGTCATTGGCAATCTATGCATAAGGATTTGTGTAAATATGGGGGTAGACAATTTACACAAATTAAAACTCACTGCTACTGCATGATGTCGAGAAACGGATTAAGCAATCCTTTAAGTATTATTTTTTATAATTAAGAAATAATAATAAAACAATGTGATTCTCTTCAAATAATCGATTAAAAACTATATGTACGATACCAGTAGTGGATGGAATTACACGCATGCTCAATTTTTGTTTTATGATTATGACACTCAAAATTAGATAATTGTGTAATAGTTATCTTTGTTATTTCCATTGTTCACAAAATGGTGTAATTTGTATGGTTCTTCATCAAATTTCAATTCATTGTACATAGGAGCGACAGTAATCCTTGGATAGAGGTTGAACTCACTGAGAGTACACTGGTGTCTGGGGTCATTACTCAAGGTGCTGCCACCAGCTCCAATCGTGTGACGAAGTATAAGGTGAGGTGTCAGAAACAACCTGGACCATCATCTCACTATGATTACGTCATAGACGAGAACGGAGACAATCAGGTACATACATTGTGTTAGCATTTCTTCTTCTTTTCTTTCTTCTTCCGAGTTATGCGCCAACTTCATTAAGCTGAAGGTTCTGGCACATTAGGCCTATGCGGTGAACCCTTATGGTACAGTGATTAGAATAACGAGTTGGTAGAGGGAAGATTTGAAGAAATAAATGTATGTTTGAATACTACTGTGCTTAATTTCTCAATGTGCACTCTAAAATGGTGTTTAGAATGTAAACACATGCAAAACCGTTTACAATATACGCGTTTAGGAATGCGTTTAAATGCTAAACGGTCACCCCCTGTCACAAAGCTAAACGTGCTTAGCTTTGACACCTGTTCATACGGTATTTATCATTCAAAATTCACACATCACAGAAAAAGCACAATCTAAACATGTTTTAGGCTCAACATCTGAAAAAAGTGAGTATATAAGCTAAGTGTTTTAGAAATGTGTTTGGATTCTAAACACCATGTTTACAGTGCAGCTTCTTTGACAACGTAACTTGTAGTATAACTTGTTGCAGGAGAAATTTAAAAAAAAAGTATTTCTTGATATTATTTTGTCTTTCATTTCAGGTGTTTATCGGTAATGTTAACGATACTTCGACTCCAGTCACCAATACATTTCACGAGAGCATCATGGCTGCCCGAGTGCACGTTGAACCTGTAGCGTGGGTGGGAAGAGTTGTTATGCGGTTGGAGCTGCTTGGATGTCGTATCAATTGAGTACACATAATAATAATAATAAATAAATAAATAATTATGCTTGAACAATTGTTATTGGTACAAAATATCCATAAACCCACAGAATGTTACATTCAGAACAGTTAAAAACACGCTTAATTAATGGCCAGCTCCCCCAAAACAAACAAACAAACAACAAGCAAGGTAAATTATTTATTAATAATGCCTATAGTGAAAAGTTGTTTTGAATTTTAAAGCGATACCTATGTCCATGTATACGCGGTTATTTGAACCAGATAAAATTTCTCATACAAAGCATGGTGGCTAAGAGAGGCCGCACAAATCGGGAAAACGTTCATACCCCTATGTGAAAAAGTTGTTTAAAACACAGCACGGCAGAATTCCAATCGATCCAGCAATTTTGGCTGCAATTGGACATCGTTTCATAGCAAATAAAAAGAAAACTAAAAATGCTGACGCGCGGGTCTGATGCAACGCGCGCGGAGACCAGAAACCGGATACTTTTTTGTTTTGGCCTAACTAATAGATGTAGCAGCTCATTATTTAATTAGTGCATAATGTTGTATAAGAACCCGTGTGGTAATATTTAATATAGATTTTTGCAAATATTTCATCTAAACAGCTAACACAAAATAAAATATCTGTTTTTTACTTGGACCTTTCCATAGCATAATTGCTTTCAAGTTTAAAGCTTATTTATTCACTTAATAAATAGTGTGTGTAATATGACAAAGAGCAATTAAAAATTATAACAATGTTATTTAGTAAATAGCCTACTGCATTTAGCTACATACAAAAAGGTTTTCTGTAAAGCGTACATCTTTTTCGTGGTTAGGACATCATAAGGAACAAAAAATATCGGTAGCGGTGGGTTATGGGGGGGGGGGTGCACGGTAGACCCCTCCAGCCCACAGACTAATGTAGCTGTGTTTAAAAATAGTAAAATTGCATACAGTTTTGTTTTACTGTATGCGTGCTATCAATCTGGAAATGGATCGCGGTCCGTGATCCATTTTTAAAGTTAAAATAGTATTCATGTTTTCTTTTAAAAAAAATACTTTTCAGGATGTTTTACACCATTTGGCCTATCATCTTACAACCAATTAAGAATTTTCTCAGTTACTTTTCGGGTGTATTACCAATGATGTAGCTCACCCCATTTAGTTTGTTTTGCAGTATCTTTGCAACTGTTAACATGGGAATGGATGCACGTTTTGTACGTGTAGGGTATATGTTTTGTATGTGTATTCACTTCAAAGGTACAACATTGGTATGCTGGCAAAACTGCTTCTATGAGTATGCTTACTCTCTTTGAATCAAGATATACATTGAAGGGAAGGTAATGCTCGCAAAACTGCTTCTATGTGTATGCTTACTCTCTTTGAATCACGGTGTACATTAAAGGGAAAGTACAACATTGGTAATGTTGGCAATACTGTTTCTATGAGTATGCTTACTCTCTTTGAATCACGGTGTACATTAAAGGGAAAGTACAACATTGGTAATGTTGGCAATACTGTTTCTATGAGTATGCTTACTCTCTTTGAATCAAGACATACATTGAAGGGAAGGTACAACATTGGCAATGTTGACAAAACTGCTTCTATGTGTATGTTTACTCTCTTTGAATCAACATATACATTAGAGGAAAAGTACAACATTGGTAATGTTGGCAAAACTGCTTCTATGAGTATGCTTACTCTCTTTTATTTAATCAAGATGTACATTACAGGGAAGGTACACTGTTGGTAATGCTTGTAAAACTGCTTCTATAAGTATGCTTACTCTCTTTGAATCAAGATATACATTAAACTACCGATCTGTGAGTTTAAGTTATGGCAAGAAGCATTCAATATTTTACAGAAATCACTTGTAGTCATTGTTGCCGTTGGAAACTTTTTTGTTAATGAGGATTTAATATTTTGTTTATATTTTAAATTTATGTTTTGTAATGAGAGCAATTTAGAAAGAAATTCACATTATAATGCTTTTGGATTTTGGATAATAATTCAGTATTTTTTTTAATCCGGTAATTACCAATGCTGTACTTTCCCTTTAAACAAAATCAATCTGTAAACGAATATTAAAATAAACGATTACAATTATTTGCTTGTACAATAATATAGAGCAGTATTAATAAAATTCATTTAGTTGTGCCATAAAAATGAGTTTGAGTGAAGTTGTAATAATCGGATGTGACGTCACTGCGCACACCTTCCTATCCACAAATATTAATTTGGTAAACTGGGCAGACTGAAATGTGATGACGCCTCGGCTGTACTAAGTCACCGAATGACGAAGACAGACTGCGCCGCGTGCGTCAGGTCACAGGGAGCGAGCTTGGCATTCCAAGAAGGTCTCTCCATCGGGTTCTGATCTCCATCGGTCGTTCCGAATGGCGATCGCTCTGACGCGATCGTATCGGCGCGATACGAGTCAAGACTTAAGCCTCTACGTACGTCAATTCTGACCAAGTGACTAGGATTTTGAGGAGGACGTGAATGTTTGGAGCTGAGTGTGATTCTTCTGTGGAAATTAGCCAGGAGAAGCATCAGGAAGTGGTGTTATATCGAATTGAATCATCGCAAGACTTGTCTCAAATCTACCGTTGATCGTTCTCCATCCTACTTGAAAATTTCACTCGCATAATGAAGTGGACTTGGACTGTTGTATAATCACAATATACCGATTTGACGTCAACATGACGACACAGGGGGTGTTGCTGAGGGTGAGGATGACCGGGGGCCCTCCCTTTGGGCTCCGGTTCATAGGTGGCGGAGGGACCCCAGTCTGCATCTCGAAGGTAAAGCAGTTTAAATATAAACTTATGGAAATTCATTTGAATAACAAACATTCATACAAACATTCATGTTGACGCCATCGTCACCGCTGTTGATGTTGTTTTATTGCTGCAGTTGATGTTAATGCAAAATTAGGCGTAAATGGAATGCCAAAAATCTCACTTTAATAAATAAATTTACACAATACGACAACATATTTCATTTCATAGGGAACTTAAGTCTGAGCTCTGCATGATTTATTATCAATCAGTCAGATAATGTCTTAAAGGTATGGGAAGCATACATACTAACATGAACCGTCATGATAGTCCTATTTGACATCATCCCCTCCTCGGCCAACCCCACCCCAACCACCCCCTGCCCCGTCAAATTAGTACTTTAAACATTCGATGTTAGTTATAATTCATCCAAGATCAAACCTGGATTATTTTCACAGTTGTCTTACGCTTGTAACGGGGGTCACACGGTCTCATAATCCTCCAACTACTAATCCAGCAAAAATCAACAAAATATAAATGGGCCTGACATTTTTTCTAAATGAAACTGGGACCATTAACACGCCGCATGTATCCAACCAGACCAAATTAAGACTCACTTAAGCTCCATCACGTACTGGGGTCGAGGGAATGGCACTGAGTCGATTCCGAATTTACTCTCTCCGGGTTCAAAAAGGCCAGATATTCATATGGGCCGTCACAAGGGTGTGGATTGTGGTTGGTAGGTTGTAGATTAATTTGCTTTCAAACGATACACGAAAATTCATTTTGGTTTTGTGGGCAAGTTATTCCTCATAAAGAGTGAGTTGCATATACGTCAGTTGATTGGATACTAAGAACCAATGTATAAATGAATTTGAGGTTAAGATCAACATCACTATATAGATTTGCAATTGGAAGCGAAAAAAAAATCTACAAATGAACTATGTCAATAATCGAGCGTTGAGTGCGACCATGAGTGATCCCTGAAAATATTTTATGAGAAATCAAGATAAATGTTAAAACATAAAAGCGACCGGGGGCCAGACCTTAAATTTCTTTGTGTTATGCACATTGATAACAGAACATAACATCGAATTATGTCATGTATACCCACATTACGTTCCTCGTCGTCGTCAGAGTATTGAGTCTTTGTCCATGACAAGTACAAGATGTGACGTATGAATGACGAAAATACAAATATTTATATTCATGTGATGAGATGCAGCAGTTGTTCTGCCATCTCTCAGACGAATAACTGTTCACGCAATGCTTTCTTATTACACTTGAGTTGTAGCCTGGAACGCATTAATCCAAATACTGGCAAAACGCAACAAACACTAGCCTGGCATGCATACCGCATTCCACAATCTCCATCTATAGACCTTAATATTATAATTATAATACGGGTGTTGATATGACACAGCTAAGGACCAGGCTTCTAGATGGTTATATCATGCAGAGAACATCATCAAAGTTCTCCGTGTATGCGCGAGACCCAGACACGAGAGCCGGCATACCAGGGATGCCTGTGTGGATGTTTTTAACATGACACGCATAAAGGTTTGATGACAACGCAACGCTTACCTGCAAGCAGACGAGATGTAATAATATTAATATACATGTATTTCACCATCGAATTATAGTAGCATTTATATTTGTCACTGTGTGCTGGGCTCGCTACCCAGCAAAACCGAGGTGTTAAAATAACACCACTGAACACCACTGCATTCTTCCTTGGTGTTTATTATTAGGCGAGCTGCCCAATATAAACACCACCAGTGTAGTTTTTTAAACACTTTCAGTGTATCTAAGCCTACTTATATTACCTTATATTATACTACTTCTATATCATTCTCCATGATGAGATATCACAATCATTTTATAAAATAACAACATTTGATTAAAATGGCTTTTCAAATTATTTTACACTCACTGGCCAAAAGTATTGCAACATGCTCAAAATAGCACTTTACAGTAACAGGTGAGATGATCATTTAATCTGATTTCATCGATCGTGTATTACATAATTTCCGAGCAAGAACAGTAAAAAAGAACATTGACTTCAAAACACAGGCACTTTCAAGAAGTCTTAAGTAGTGTAAATAAAATTAAATAAATTATTGTAACACAGTTCTCCAAACTGAACTTTGGTGTGTGTTGCAATACTTATGGCCAGTGAGTGTACAAACATTGTTCTCTATATTGAACCACTTTTTCATTCATTTTGAAGCTGACCTGTTACCAGAAACCGGAGACTTATTTGTTGGCCTTATAATATAAATACTCCCAGTTTTACCAGGCTGGGTACCATTGAAGAGATTATTAGGCTATTTGGGTTTTTATTAATTAAGCTTAAATTACAAAGCCCGTTTCCTACAATACATTACCATGATCAAACAAGTTTGTGTTTGATCTCACATTAAGTTTGATTCTTCATTTCACTATCACTGTCTACTATTTTTAATACGATCTATTCCTACTGTATTATACAATGATACATAAAGCAGCAAAATTAATCTGTACGAAACTTTCCACATGTTAATGCAAATCTGCTGTAAAGTCGTGATGATGAATTTAAGATTTTTCCATTAGCCCTAGTCCCCAAATAGACAAATATTAAAGTTGGGCATTTGGTGAGCTTGATAATGTACATGTATGTACAAGTTGTACATACATTTTAACAGATTTTGACCCGAAGTGAACGCTGCTCGCGCGCGTGCGTGCTCAATCATCAATGGCGCGCCAAATCTGAGCTACAATTTGGTCTTGTCAAATGTAAAACTTTCCTGAAAATTTGTGCGTCTGTCTTAGTCCTTACTGTGCTCTCGATTATCATGCTGTCCTTGAAGGGAAGTATGCTGGAGCACATTCACAAACATTTTTTTTTCTTGGGCATCGTTGCCAATTATAGGACCGTCAACTTTTATTTGATTGTAAAATGTTATAGGCAACATTCCGATGACTCCAAACTAAAGCATGTTCCGCTTTTCCTTATACATGCACAATAAAACCATACATTGAGCCCATTGAGCATTCAAGTTTAATGTTAATAATTTTAAGTTTATTAGTTAGCATATGCCAGTAAACACTTGGTAAAATGTCTGTAATTACATCTAGACGTATATTTCATAAGAAACAATATGCATGGAGATATATGTAAGCTATACAAACTAACCCGTATACTTCATAAGAAACAAGATATATGCATGGAGATATATGTAAGCTATACAAACTAACCCGTATACTTCATAAGAAACAAGATATATGCATGGAGATATATGTAAGCTATACAAACTAACCCGTATACTTCATAAGAAACAATATGCATAGAGATATATGTAAGCTATACAAACTAACCCGTATACTTCATAAGAAACGAGATATATGCATGGAGATATATGTAAGCTATACAAACTAACCCGTATACTTCATAAGAAACAATATGCATGGAGATGTAAGCTATACAAACTAACCCGTGAAAGTTTCAGTTTATTTCGCTGTGTCATTAATGAGAAATGAGTGAAAATGCATTCAGACTGTTCGTATTTGTTTCATCGTGGAATTTCTGTCTTCGGATGAGAGAAATTCATTTTGCAAATTATTTCACTAATTTTACTAAACGATAGCACCTGAGATGGAAATATTTCAAGGGATATTTCAAGGGATGATCGATACCATCATCAACCAAATAGGTTTCGTGTAAAACTGTAATCATATGTTATCTAGATTATCAGTTGTGTATAGTGGTTTAAATAAATTTTCTCTTCATGGCAGCATACATTCTCAAATTGTCTCTATCAAGAGATAGAACATCGCATACAATTTATATTACTTAGTTCGTGTTTTTACTTTTTGTTGAAATTTCGAACCGTCAAAACGAATATTCAAAATGCAGCCATCACATTTAATAAATATATTTTAATTACAAATAGTCACATTTATACTACACTCTTAAAACTACAGTGTTGAATTAACCTTTTAAGAGTTCCCGTGAGTGACAACAATTCTTTTATAAGAATCTAGGCAATTTGTACAACTCAATGGATGATTAGACCCGTTTCCCATCCCATTTCTAAATCTGTTTCGTGACTATAATAATGTGTTGAATATTTTTAATAAGAAGCGTATAATCACAAGTTATTGCTAAATTAATCACATTCGTTATTAACCTCGTTCCCATAGTGTTTGTCCCCCATGGTTCTCTTACCCTGGAACTGTATATTTAGAATATCAAAGAATCAAACCTCGTCCTCAGGGTCAACATCAATGTATCGATGCTCTGTATTGATTTAATTTAATTCAGTTGTCCTGTTACACGTACAGTGTGCAGTGGCGCACCCAGGATTTGATTGGGGGGGGGGGGGGGGTTAAAATATTTTTATTTGAAATCCAATATGGGGGAGAGACATGGCTGACCCAAACCATAACCGCTGGCGCGGCTGCAGCCATGTCCCTAGTCGTGCTCGTCAGTGAACCTACGGCACATGTTAAATGTTTCCTGGTGGTTTCTAGTCATAAAAAGAAGACATTATGGCATGATTCGAACTCGTAGGGTTTTACCTTCCATATAATTTCCTCCTCTTGATGTAAAGAACTTGAGCTTGTTTCGTCTGCAAGATTTCTATAGTTAAATACTTTCATTGCGTGGACGTAAAGTTTGTGATCATTCCGGGGGGAGCTAAAAAAAATTCAAACACGAATTTGGCGGCAAAACCAAATCCCAATATTATCCAATCGGTGTTTGCTAAAAGAGTGTCACATAATCTTTGTAAATTAAAACCCAATCCTGGGCCATTGTGTACAAACTGGAAAGGAGTTGATTATAATGCGGGCGTGTTTAAATTTTACGAGTAACCTCAACGACAGTCAACGACCTCAACAAGAGAAACGGACAACAGAAAATGAAAATAAAATTAAGTAAAGCTGCTCCCTGATCAGGGTGCACCATGGCAGGGGGGGGGGGAGAATGTGTAAAAATGCTTGTTATATATACTGGTGGCCCTTCAAGCTTACATGCACATTAAAGAGGTATATAATGTTTAGTGAGTTTCTTGTGGTAGGATGGCCTTGTAGAGGTGCTGGTCACCTGTTCTATCTTACCATTCACTTGGTTTGTTTAAAATGAATTTTTGTGTATTTGTAGTTTATTAGGGTTTGGTTTTATATTTAATTGATGTAATCTGATTGCCAGTGTAAAATGTAATAAAAAAAAATAAAAAAATAAAAAATAAAAAATAAATAAAAAAATTAAAAAAATACGCAACGCCGTAAAATATAATAGTGAGTGGAATAAATGGAAAACTTTTGGAGGGGAGCTTGAGTCTCCTGAGTCCCCATCCCTTGTACCACTGCCCTATACTCCTTGCCGAACTCCTCTGTAGACAAGACTTGGGCTCAGATTTTGCTCTCTTTCCTGGCTCCTTCTTTAAAAAAAAATAAAACATCAGCGGGCCCTTGGGGAGGGCTCGAGCCCCCAAGCCCCTGGGTGCGCCACTGACAGTGTGCATGTTAAGGTGTTTATTAAGGGCCACTTGGGGTGGAGGGGTGGAGACCGCAGGTGGAATGGCGCCAGGTGGGTGGGACAGTATGTTTAATTTAATGTATTGATTGGGGGACAGTGGCGTAGCCACGGGGGGCCTGGGGGCACGTTCCCCCCCCCCCACCCCCACCCCCCCCAATTTCCAGTTCCCCCAGGTTCCCCCACGAAAAATCCCGATAGTGCCCCAAAAAAAGAAAAGAAAAAGAAAAGGGAAAAAACCCATACCCCCTGGGCCTCCCCACTGAAAAGCAATGGCCCCCTGCCCCCCCCCCCCCCCCCACTGAAAATGTCCTGGCTACGCCGCTGTTGGGGGAGGTTATACACACTGTCAAGTTTGTGTTTGTTTGTGCGGGTTTTTTATTTTATGATTTAGCCCTAGTGTTGTAGGTTTGTTCTGTAATAAGTGGTATTTGAAATAATTATACTACTCAAAACAATTTAGGGAACACCGGATTTTTAACATCAAATAGGTTTGAATGTTCCATGAACCGGGATTTTCATTTGCAACCCCCTCTCTCTTTCAGTAGCCATGTCATGAAATGTGTAATCACTACATGCATCCTTTATCATCTGTTTCATTGTGCAGTTGTTTCTCATCAATTCTTTGAAACATTCTGTTTATCTGAAATAAATGATCTTGCTTTAACTGAGATTATTCTGGTGTTCCCTAAATTGTTTTGAGTAGTACACTCACTGGCCATAATTATTGCAACACACACCAAAGTTCAGTTTGGAGAACTGTGTTACAATAATTTATGTTATTTTATTTACACTACTTAAGACTTCTTGAAAGTGCTTGTGGTTTGAAGTCAATGTTCTTTTTTACTGTTCTTGCTCGGAAATTATGTAATACACGATCGATGAAATCAGATTAAATGATCATCTCACCTGTTACTGTAAAGTGCTATTTTGAGCATGTTACAATACTTTTGGCCAGTGAGTGTATATATGCTGTCTACATGTGTTTAGTTACGACCTTCAACCTTCAACTGTTATGTCGCTAGAAATAAACCAGTAATAATACAAGAATACTGAATAATAGAACATCCAATAATTAATACAATTTTTTCTACACCAAAGGTTTTAGATCAGTATGTTTAGTTGGTTACCAATAATAGATACCGGTAATCATTATTCAAGACACCACGGAGCAAGGGACCTTGCTCTGTGGAGAGACGGACTGCTGCCAACATTTGGAGTTATGTTTGGCAGTAACTTTAGTCAAACATCTTCGCTTCCATCTGAACCTGACCCTCTTAAACCTGTCAGTCTTGTCGATCAAGCTGTCAAGAGGTCAAAGTATATAGAGGTCTCATAAATAAAACTGACTTGTCTTACACGGTTAAAATAAATTCCTTTTTTTAGTATCGAAGATGTGTGTCTTTTCAACGAGGGAAAAAAATGTTTCAAGTTCGTATTGTGGATCCCTTCTTATCTCAGAGTTTTGAAATTTTCTGGATTTTTGCGTGGAGCGAAGGACTATCTTGCTGATAACGACAAGAAATTATACTGGCCTTTGGGTATTATGGCTCCCGTATCGTGTGTATCGCAAAGACGCAGAGAATCAAATTCAATTCGGTATCAAATCAACCGTGTTGTGTATGACTCCTTTGAAGCGGAAAGCGCATACCCGGTACTTGAAATCAATGAGATAACAATTTACATTCGTAAAATTCTTCACTTTAATGGTAAAACATAGGATTGGTGATTTAAAAAAAAAATTGTTTTCGAATTATAATGTGTAACTTCATGCATAATAGGCCTTCTTGGTGAATTAAGCTGATGATGGTATCTAAATCCCTTCCACCTGAAGACAGCCAGAGATCACTGTACGCAACATCGCGAACTATCCTCACCGGTTCTTTTTAGAACCACACTTTTTCTTCAAGAAGAGATTATTACAAATTATGTTACCCGTAAACCTAATATTTCTTAATTTGGGGGGGGGGGGGGTGATTTTTTGTTTTGATTGGCGGATTCTGAAGGTAGGAAAATAGGGATAATTTCTCCCCTTGTTATCATCATATTATATGTCAATTTACCATTATGATATTTGTTCAATTCTTCCCCCTTTTTGCCACTATAGACCTTTATCATAGCGTAGCTATCTTGTTTTTCTTCAATACAAGTCCGTTACCAAACCAAGGCTGGATGGGAAAATAGTCTGGTCCCTTTTCATGCATTGAGAGTTGGCCCTATAGTCTTACTTGCATAACAGGGAACATGACAAAGATGGCCGCAGCGTGATAAACGTCTGTGAGATACGCTCCTGTCGTGGAGTGTATTGAGCAGGGGATGTTAAGGTTTTTTGTAATAGGGCCCGATGATGTTTGACTGAACCTATCCCGTATTAAAACAATTAATAAAAAAATATGTGCAATGTTTTAATAAGACGCTAGATGGCAACAGAATTACATGTGGTTCTTTTCAATTGTTCTTAATATCGTGCGCATGCTCATAATTACATAAACAATGGGAACAGGAAAGTCTGCCGCTACCAGCGTCTTAAAACTCACCCAAAGATGTTGTGCGCGGCTAATATTTTTTATTTTTTATTTGTTCATTTATTATGGCATATGTTATTCTCCATTTTGTCTCATTTCATATCGTATTCCATAATTTACCACTGGGTAACCATTACATTATATTCCCTTGTAAATGTGGTGCATTACAAATCGAATAGTCCGGCTATAAAATGATGTCATTGTGCGATAACAGCTTTATTGCGATAACCCCGTGTAATATCAAAGCACTAAACAGGCCTCTTCAATGCGTTGACATTATTATGGTGTTCGTTCGTTATTAATAGATTATACTTGAGATGCCGTGACCTTTACAATGGAATATTTTTGTCATTAAACTGAAGACCCGCGGCGATAAGATTTTTCACCAGATCAAGATCTTTCAAGTCCACGTATACAAGGCGTTGTACAACGAAAATCGTTACATAATTATTATCCGAATGTTAGTAAGCGTTTTCTAAAAAGAAATTTAGTAAGTAAAGACTGTTTATGGTGACATCATGTGAAAATCCTCAATTGAGTAGTAATTAGTTCTGAAAAGAACTGGTGGTTACAACACGACGTTTCGATCAATATGCTC
Source organism: Zoroaster sp. YZ-2022 (assembly GCA_029582265.1). NCBI lineage: Eukaryota > Metazoa > Echinodermata > Asteroidea > Forcipulatida > Zoroasteridae > Zoroaster > Zoroaster sp. YZ-2022. The sequence goes on from CM055824.1 coordinate 16,076,833, forward strand.
TGATCGTTTTCAGGAGAATGAAGATGTTCTCAAGTCCATAAGACCAAACGGTGGCTGGAATGAAAATAGGCTGACCATTTGTATCTATCTGATTAGACATGATGGGAAAAAGCGATATGAAAATTGCTTGAAGGACTGGTAATGCCAGTTTACAAATTGCAAAGGATTTGGTATTTTTAGCGGGTGATTCAGTCACTTGTCATGTGAACATGTAATCCACCGACGTGAATTAAAGCCCCTATACACTATTGTGTCTCGACTAAAACGTAAATGATCACAGTTTTACGTAAAACCTATAGCCTACTTGGTGTAAAATTGCTGATGATATCAAACATCCTTTGAAATGTTTCTGTCTTATGTGCCATCGGTTAACTTATATGAGTAAAATCATTTCCAAAATTAACTTATGTCGTCCGATGACAGAAATTCTACTTTGGAATGAATACGAATAATTTGAATGTATTTTTACTATTTTCTCGTTAACGACCCAATGATATTGCTGATGAAACGTGTACAGTTTATATAGGCCTACATAAATTTTGATTCTTATTAAGGGGACAGTATCGTCACGATCAACAGGACATGGAATCGGAGTGCTAGTTTTAGATTAACTCATTGACTGAAAATAATAGCCCATATGATGAGGTCATATTACCGTTGTTGCTGCATATATGACCCAGTAATTTTCAGTGTTAATATTAAACTAGGACATCGATTCCGTGTCCTGTCGAAAGTCTGCTCTGATCGTGACGATATTGTCCCTTTAATTGTGGATGCATTTACAGACTTATAACTAAATGTGCAGGCCCTATAGGTGAATTATGTTTTTCCAGATGGAGCGCCTGAAGATGCAAAAGAATATGAAACCTAGTCCTATATATTGCATCGCGTTTTGATTCCTCATTGAAACAAAATAGTTGGCATTCCGTAAAATGATTGATTAATTCAAAAGAAAAAAGGGTTTGTCCGGGAACTGAACCCTGCACCTTAAAGGGACAGTATCGACACGATCAGAGCAGACTTCCAACAGGGCATGGAATCGGTGTTCTTAAGATGAACACAGTGACTGAAAATTACTGGGTCATTTATGCAGCATCAACGGTAATGTGACCTTATCACGTGGGCTATTATTTTTCAGTTACTGAGTTAATCTAAAACTAGCACTCCGATTCCATGCCCTGTTGATCGTGACGATACTGTCCCAGAATCATGCCACGAGAAAAAAATCCTGAAAAAATGGGCAGCGTACCTGGATCTCCGTTTAATCTAGAGGACAAAGCCCCCTCAATTCAGTCTACTTCTTTCTTTTACTGGTGGCCACTTCTCTTCTTTCGAGAAAATTTGGAGGCAAAGGAAGATTTGTAAAAATAAATATATAAATAAATGTTAAAAATAATAATAATTTGTAATTTTTTTTTAAATCATGAAATCAGGAAAATCCTTAGAAATCACATGCCTGTCATTAAAAACGGGAATACACAACATTAGAAAATTCTCGATAAACATACACCAGGCGGCTTGTTTGTCTACTGGCAAAACAATTCAAAACAAATAATTATAAAATTTATAAAAAATAAGGGATTGTCCGTGAATTGAGCCCAGGACTGCTCGCACCCAAAGCGAGAATCATGCCACTAGACCAACAATCCAGTTGGATGTCAGTCAATTCATTTGGCGAAAAGAGTTCAAAACAATTCAAAACAAATAATTATAAAATAAAAATAACGGTCTTGTCTGGGAATTGAACCTTGTACCACTTGCACTCAAATCGAGAATCATGCCAATAAACCAAAAATCAATTTAGATATCCAATTTTAATCAATTGACTTGGCTGAAAGAGTCCAAAACAATTAATAATAAAATTGAAAAAACGGGCTTGTCCGGTAATTGAAACAAATATTTTCCAGATAGAAAGTACGGGTTATGGATAAACATATAACAGACGGCTTGTTTGTCTACTGGCAAAACAATTCAAAACAAATAATTATAAAATTAAACCAAAAAAATTAAAAATCGAGAATCATGCCACTAGACCAACTCAAGCAAGTTACTGTGATCAATTCACTTGGGTGCCCAAAAAGGCGGTTGATGTATTTCCATTTGTTTCCTTTTTATAAACTTGCCATGAAAAAGTCATCTCTAAAAAAGAAGAAACACTTGGTCGGGAATTGAACCGGGTTCAATTTCTGGACAAGCACTTTTTAAGATTGATTTTTAAACAAATATTTCCATGAGGAAATGATGGGTTATACAAAAGAATTGACTCTTTATTATAAATACTTGCCATAAAGAAGTTACGGGTGAATGCATTACATATACAATAGCTGGCTTGTTGGTCTAGTGGCATTCTCGCATAGGGCGCGAGAGGTCTGGAATTGAACTGGGTTCAATTTCTGGACAATCACTTTTTTTAAAGATTGACTTTAAACTAATATTTTCCGTGAGGAAATTATGTATTATGCGCATTGCAAGATACGGCTTGTTGGTCTAGTGGCATGATTTTCGGACAAGCCCTTTTTCCCCCCAAGAATTTAGGTTTTAAAAACTAACGTTTTCCAGATGGAAATTACGGATTATGTATAAACATACAACAGGCGGCTTGGTTGTCTAGTGGCAAAACAATCAAAAACAAATAGTTATAAAATAAAAAATGGGCTTGTCTGGGAATTGAAGCCGGGACCCCTCGCACCCAAAGCGAGAATCATGCCACTAGACCAACAAGCCAGTTAAATATCAACCTTACTCAGAATCGTACTTCGAAGGTCTGAGAATTGAATCGGGTTCAATTTCTGGACAATCGATTTTTTTGTCTAGTGGCAAAACAATCAAAAACAAATAGTTAAAAAAATTTAAAAAAGGGCTTGTCCGGGAATTGAACCCGGGACCTCTCGCACCCAAAGCGAGAATCATGCCACTAGACCAACAAGCCAGTTAAATATCAATTGTACTCAGAATCGTACTCAGACTCTCTCACTGTTCAAGTTGTCCACGAGCCGGTATGTTTGTTCGAAGGTCTGAGGAAGTGTCCAGATGTGTCCGTCTTATATATGTGCCATTGAACCGGGTTCAATTTCTGGACAATCGATTTTTTAAGAGGAAATTATGTATTGTACAAATTGCAACAGCCGGCTTGTTTGTCTAGCCCTTTTTCCCCAAGGATATAGGTTTTTAAAACTAATGTTTTCCCAGATGGAAATTACAATCAAAAACAAATAGTTATAAAATAAAAAAACGGGATTGTCCGGGAATTGAACCCAGGACCTCTCGCACCCAAAGCGAGAATCATGCCACTAGACCAACAAGCCAGTTAAATATCAACCGTACTCAGAATCGTACTTCGAAGGTCGAGAATTGAACCGGGTTAAATTTCTGGACAATCGATTTTTTTAAAGAGGAAATTATGTATTGTGCAAATTGCAACAGCCGGCTTGTTGGTCTAGTGGCATGATTCTTGCGATAAGCCCTTTTTTCCTCTTTGTAACAAATACTTGCCATCAGGAAGTTACGGTCAATACATTACAATAGTTGGCTTTTGAAAATAGGACGTCTGGCACAGGTAAGCTAGAAAGCCGAGAATCGCGCCACTAAATAATTATAGACCATAGTCCTTGCTCTGTACCAACCGACATACCGCTACGGTTGGTATTATGACCTTATCGTGTGTGGGGTATTATATTCACTCACTGAGTCAATATAAAACTATCACTCCGATTCCAGGCCCTGTTGATCGTCCGGTGACAATATTGCCCCTTTAAAAGTAAAGGTAGGCCTATAAATAGGATTGGTTGTTCTAAAATAACTAAATGGTTGAATATTAGTGTAAAACTTATACTTGGTGTTAAGCTGATGATAGTTTGAATCTTCCCTATAAATAATTTTGTCTGAGGTTCTGCCATTTTAAAGAAAATTTAAATAATTTCCTGTTTGAGTTCAGGTAAGGCTATAGTTTTTCTAAATTCCTCATTAGAATAAGTACAAAATATTCGAAAGCATTAGCTATTTTCTCGTGAACGACATAAACGTTTTAAGCTGAAACTTTCACATGATATTTATTTTTATGTATATATGTTTAATGATTCAAAAAGAGTAAGCATTCTCTTAAATATCAATCGTACTCAGAATCGTACTCAGACTCCCTAACTTGCAATGAAACTGTTTAAGCTGTCCGTTCTTCAACGTCATATTCAACGAAATATCAATCGTACTCAAGCCAGTTAAATATCAACCGTACTCAGAATCGTACTTCGAAGGTCTGAGAGGAAATTATGTATTATACAAATTGCAACAGGCAACAGCCGGCTTGTTGGTCTAGTGGCATGATTCTTGTGATAAGCCCTTTTTTCCACTTTGTAACAAATACTTAAATATCAACCGTATTCAGAATCGTACTTTGAAGGTCTCAATTCCCGGACAAGCCCTTTCTCGCCAAGGATATAGGTTTTTTAAACTAATGTTTTCCCAGATGGAAATTACGGATTACAGGCATACAACAGGCGGCTTGTTTGTCTACTGGCAAAACAATTCAAAACAAATAATTATAAAAATTTTTAAAAATATTGGATTGTCCGTGAATTGAGCCCAGGACTGCTCGCACCCAAAGCGAGAATCATGCCACTAGACCAACAATCCAGTTGGATGTCAGTCAATTCATTTGGCAAAAAGAGTTCAAAACAATTCAAAACAAATAATTATGAAATAAAAATAACGGTCTTGTCTGGGAATTGAACCTTGTTCCGCTTGCACTCAAATCGAGAATCATGCCAATAAACCAAAAATCAATTTAGATATCCAATTTTAATCAATTGACTTGGCTGAAAGAGTCCAAAACATTTAATAATAAAATTGAAAAAACGGGCTTGTCCGGTAATTGAAACAAATATTTTCCAGATAAAAAGTACGGGTTATGGATAAACATATAACAGACGGCTTGTTTATCTACTGGCAAAACAATTCAAAACAAATAATTATAAAATTAAAAAAAAAAAAATTAAAAATCGAGAATCATGCCACTAGACCAACTCAACTCATTTCCAAAATTAACTTATGTCGTCCGATGACAGAAATTCTACTTTGGAATGATACGAATAATTTGAATGTATTTTCACTATTTTCTCGTTAACGACGCAATGAAATTGCTGATGAAACGTGTACAGTTTATATACATACATTTTGATTCTTATTAAGGGAATTGATTCTTTGTAACAAATACTCACCATAAGGAAGTTACGGGTCAATGCGTTATAATAGCTGGTTTGTTGGTCTAGTGGCATGACAATCAAAAACAAATAGTTATAAAACAAATATCCGGGCTTGTCCGGGAATTGAACCCGGGACCTCTCGCACCCAAAGCGAGAATCATGCCACTAGACCAACAAGCCAGTTAAAATATCACTCGTATAATCGTACTTCGAAGATCTGAGAATTGAACCGGGTTCAATTTCTGGACAGTCGATTTTTTAAAGAGGAAATTATGTATTGTACAAATTTCAACAGCCGGCTTGCTGGTCTAGTGGCATGATTCTCGCTTCGGGTGCGAGAGGTCCCGTTCAATTCCTGACAAGACCTTTTTTCCCAAGGATATAGGTTTATAAAAGTAATGTTTTCCCGGATGTAAATTACAATCAAAAACAAATAGTTATAAAATAAAAAACGGGCTTGTCCGGGAATTGAACCCAAAGCGAGAATCATGCCACTAGACCAACAAGCCAGTTAAATATCACCCGTATCTGAGAATTGAACCGGGTTCAATTTCTGGACAGTCGATTTTTTTAAGAGGAAATTATGTATTGTACAAATTGCAACAGCCGGCTTGTTGGTCTAGTGGCATGATTCTCGCTTCGGGTGCGAGAGGTCCCGGGTTCAATTCCCAAACAAGACCTTTTTTCCCAAGGATATAGGTTTTTAAAACTAATGTTTTCACAGATGAAATTACAATCAAAAACAAATAGTTATAAAATAAAAAACGGGCTTGTCCGGGAATTGAACCCGGGACCTCTCGCACCCGAAGCGAGAATCATGCCACTAGACCAACAAGCCAGTTAAGTATCAATTGTACTCAGAATCGTACTCAGACTCTCTCACTTGCAATGAAACTGTTGAAGTTGTCTACGAGCCGGTATGTTTGTTCGAAGGTCTGAGGAAGTGTCCAGATGTGTCTGTCTTATATATGTGCCATCGGTTAACTTACATGAATGAAATCATTTCCAAAATTAACTTATGTCGTCCGATGACAGAAATTCTACTTTGGAATGATACGAATAATTTGAATGTATTTTCACTATTTTCTCGTTAACGACGCAATGAAATTGCTGATGAAACGTGTACAGTTTATATACATAAATTTTGATTCTTATTAAGGGAATTGATTCTTTGTAACAAATACTCACCATAAGGAAGTTACGGGTCAATGCGTTATAATAGCTGGCTTGTTGGTCTAGTGGCATGACAATCAAAAACAAATAGTTATAAAAGAAATAACCGGGCTTGTCCGGGAATTGAACCCGCGACCTCTCGCACCCAAAGCGAGAATCATGCCACTAGACCAACAAGCCAGTTAAAATATCACCCGTATAATCGTACTTCGAAGGTCTGAGAATTGAACCGGTTTCAATTTGAGGACAGTCGATTTTTTAAAGAGGAAATTATGTATTGTACAAATTGCAACAGCTGGATTGTTGGTCTAGTGGCATGATTCTCGCTTCTGGTGCGAGAGGTCCCGGGTTCAATTCCCGGACAAGCCCTTTTTTCCCAAGGATATAGGTTTTTAAAACTAATGTTTTCCAAGACGGAAATTACAATCAAAAACAAATAGTTATAAAAGAAAAAAACGGGCTTGTCCGGGAATTGAACCCGGGACCTATCGCACCCAAAGCGAGAATCATGCCACTAGACCAACAAGCCAGTTAAATATCACCCGTATCTGAGAATATTTATACTCATTGTTCTGGTTTAATCTCTTTTTAAAGATTCTTTCTTTGTATGATAGTTTTTATGTAATCTGGCCGCAATTCAGCTGTTGGCTGCGATGGTCGATTTTAAATTAACTATTTATAATATAATAATTGAACCTGGTTCAATTTCTGGACAGTCGATTTTTTAAAGAGGAAATTATGTATTGTACAAATTGCAACAGCCGGATTGTTGGTCTAGTGGCATGATTCTCGCTTCGGGTGCGAGAGGTCCCGGGTTCAATTCCCGCACAAGCCCTTTTTTCCCAAGGATATAGGTTTTTAAAACTAATGTTTTCCAAGATGGAAATTACAATCAAAAACAAATAGTTATAAAATAAAAAAACGGTCTTGTCCGGGAATTGAACCCGGGACCTCTCGCACCCAAAGCGAGAATCATGCCACTAGACCAACAAGCCAGTTAAAATATCACCCGTATAATCGTACTTCGAAGGTCTGAGAATTGAACCGGGTTCAATTTCTGGACAGTCGATTTTTTAAAGAGGAAATTATGTATTGTACAAAGTGCAACAGCTGGCTTGTTGGTCTAGTGGCATGATTCAATTGTACTCAGAATCGTACTCAGAATCGTACTCAGAATCGTACTCAGACTCTCTCACTTGTAATGAAACTGTTGAAGTTGTCTACGAGCCGGTATGTTTGTTCGAAGGTCTGAGGAAGTGTCCAGATGTGTCTGTCTTATATATGTGCCATCGGTTAACTTACATGAATGAAATCATTTCCAAAATTAACTTATGTCGTCCGATGACAGAAATTCTACTTTGGAATGATACGAATAATTTGAATGTATTTTCACTATTTTCTCGTTAACGACGCAATGAAATTGCTGATGAAACGTGTACAGTTTATATACATAAATTTTGATTCTTATTAAGGGAATTGATTCTTTGTAACAAATACTCACCATAAGGAAGTTACGGGTCAATGCGTTATAATAGCTGGCTTGTTGGTCTAGTGGCATGACAATGAAAACAAATAGTTATAAAATAAACAACGGGCTTGTCCGGGAATTGAACCTGGACCTCTCGCACCCAAAGCGAGAATCATGCCACTAGACCAACAAGCCAGTTGAAATATCACCCGTATAATCGTACCTCGAAGGTCTGAGAATTGAACCGGGTTCAATTTCTGGACAGTCGATTTTAAAGAGGAAATTATGTATTGTACAAATTGCAACAGCCGGATTGTTGGTCTAGTGGCATGATTCTCGCTTCGGGTGCGAGAGGTCCTGAGTTCAATTCCCCGGACAAGCACTTTTTCCCAAGGATATAGGTTTTAAAACTAATGTTTTCCAAGATGGAAATTACAATCAAAAACAAATACTTATAAAATAAAAAAACGGGCTTGTCCGGGAATTGAACTCGGGACCTCTCGCACCCAAAGCGAGAATCATGCCACTAGACCAACAAGCCAGTTAAAATATCAACCGTATAATCGTACTTCAAAGGTCTGAGAATTGAACCGGGTTCAATTTCTGGACAGTCGATTTTTTAAAGAGGAAATTATGTATTGTACAAATTGCAACAGCCGGCTTGTTGGTCTAGTGGCATGATTCTCGCTTCGGGTGCGAGAGGTCCCGGGTTCAATTCCCGGACAAGCCCTTTTTTCCCAAGGATATAGGTTTTTAAAACTAATGTTTTCCAAGATGGAAATTACAATCAAAAACAAATAGTTATAAAATAAAAAACGGGCTTGTCCGGGAATTGAACCGACCTCGCACCCAAAGCGAGAATCATGCCACTAGACCAACAAGCCAGTTAAAATATCACTCGTATAATCGTACTTCGAAGGTCTGAGAATTGAACCGGGTTCAATTTCTGGACAGTCGATTTTTTAAAGAGGAAATTATGAGTACAATGATACGAATAATTTGAATGTATTTTCACTATTTTCTCGTTAACGACGGAATGAAATTGCTGATGAAACGTGTACAGTTTATATACATAAATTTTGATTCTTATTAAGGGAATTGATTCTTTGTAACAAATACTCACCATAAGGAAGTTACGGGTCAATGCGTTATAATAGCTGGCTTGTTGGTCTAGTGGCATGAAAATCAAAAACAAATAGTTATAAAATAAAAAAACGGGCTTGTCCGGGAATTGAACCCGGGACCTCTCGCACCCAAAGCGAGAATCATGCCATTAGACCAACAAGCCAGTTAAAATATCACTCGTATAATCGTACTTCGAAGGTGTGAGAATTGAACCGGGTTCAATTTCTGGACAGTCGATTTTTTAAAGAGGAAATTATGTATTGTACAAATTTCAACAGCCGGCTTGTTGGTCTAGTGGCATGATTCTCGCTTCGGGTGCGAGAGGTCCCGGGTTAAATTCCCGGACAAGCCCTTTTTTCCCAAGGATATAGGTTTTTAAAAGTAATGTTTTCCCGGATGTAGATTACAATCAAAAACAAATAGTTATAAAATAAAAAACTGGCTTAAATATCAATTGTACTCAGAATCGTACTCAGAATCGTACTCAGAATCGTACTCAGACTCTCTCACTTGCAATGAAACTGTTGAAGTTGTCTACGAGCCGGTATGTTTGTTCGAAGGTCTGAGGAAGTGTCCAGATGTGTCTGTCTTATATATGTGCCATCGGTTAACTTACATGAATGAAATCATTTCCAAAATTAACTTATGTCGTCCGATGACAGAAATTCTACTTTGGAATGATACGAATAATTTGAATGTATTTTCACTATTTTCTCGTTAACGACGCAATGAAATTGCTGATGAAACGTGTACAGTTTATATACATAAATTTTGATTCTTATTAAGGGAATTGATTCTTTGTAACAAATACTCACCATAAGGAAGTTACGGGTCAATGCGTTATAATAGCTGGCTTGTTGGTCTAGTGGCATGATTCAATTGTACTCAGAATCGTACTCAGAATCGTACTCAGAATCGTACTCAGACTCTCTCACTTGTAATGAAACTGTTGAAGTTGTCTACGAGCCGGTATGTTTGTTCGAAGGTCTGAGGAAGTGTCCAGATGTGTCTGTCTTATATATGTGCCATCGGTTAACTTACATGAATGAAATCATTTCCAAAATTAACTTATGTCGTCCGATGACAGAAATTCTACTTTGGAATGATACGAATAATTTGAATGTATTTTCACTATTTTCTCGTTAACGACGCAATGAAATTGCTGATGAAACGTGTACAGTTTATATACATAAATTTTGATTCTTATTAAGGGAATTGATTCTTTGTAACAAATACTCACCATAAGGAAGTTACGGGTCAATGCGTTATAATAGCTGGCTTGTTGGTCTAGTGGCATGACAATGAAAAACAAATAGTTATAAAATAAAAAAACGGGCTTGTCCGGGACTTGAACCTGACCTCTCGCACCCAAAGCGAGAATCATGCCACTAGACCAACAAGCCAGTTGAAATATCACCCGTATAATCGTACCTCGAAGGTCTGAGAATTGAACCGGGTTCAATTTCTGGACAGTCGATTTTTTAAAGAGGAAATTATGTATTGTACAAATTGCAACAGCCGGATTGTTGGTCTAGTGGCATGATTCTCGCTTGGTGCGAGAGGTCCGGTTCAATTCCCGGACAAGCACTTTTTCCCAAGGATATAGGTTTTAAAACTAATGTTTTCCAAGATGGAAATTACAATCAAAACAAATACTTATAAAATAAAAAAACGGGCTTGTCCGGGAATTGAACTCGGGACCTCTCGCACCCAAAGCGAGAATCATGCCACTAGACCAACAAGCCAGTTAAAATATCACCCGTAATCGTACTTCGAAGGTCTGAGAATTGAACCGGGTTCAATTTCTGGACAGTCGATTTTTTAAAGAGGAAATTATGTATTGTACAAATTGCAACAGCCGGCTTGTTGGTCTAGTGGCATGATTCTCGCTTCGGGTGCGAGAGGTCCGGGTTCAATTCCCGGACAAGCCCTTTTTTACCAAGGATAAAGGTTTTTAAAACTAATGTTTTCCAAGATGGAAATTACACTCAAAAAAAAATAGTTATAAAATAAAAAAAACGGGCTTGTCCGGGAAGTGAACCCGGGACCTCTCGCACCCTGCGAGAATCATGCCACTAGACCAACAAGCCAGTTAAAATATCACTCGTATAATCGTACTTCGAAGGTCTGAGAATTGAACCGGGTTCAATTTCTGGACAGTCGATTTTTTAAAGAGGAAATTATGAGTACAATGATACGAATAATTTGAATGTATTTTCACTATTTTCTCGTTAACGACGGAATGAAATTGCTGATGAAACGTGTACAGTTTATATACATAAATTTTGATTCTTATTAAGGGAATTGATTCTTTGTAACAAATACTCACCATAAGGAAGTTACGGGTCAATGCGTTATAATAGCTGGCTTGTTGGTCTAGTGGCATGAAAATCAAAACAAATAGTTATAAAATAAAAACAGGCTTGTCCGGGGTGAACCAGGACCTCTCGCACCCAAAGCGAGAATCATGCCATTAGACCAACAAGCCAGTTAAAATATCACTCGTATAATCGTACTTCGAAGGTGTGAGAATTGAACCGGGTTCAATTTCTGGACAGTCGATTTTTTAAAGAGGAAATTATGTATTGTACAAATTTCAACAGCCGGCTTGTTGGTCTAGTGGCATGATTCTCGCTTCGGGTGCGAGAGGTCCCGGGTTAAATTCCCGGACAAGCCCTTTTTTCCCAAGGATATAGGTTTTTAAAAGTAATGTTTTCCCGGATGTAGATTACAATCAAAAACAAATAGTTATAAAATAAAAAACTGGCTTAAATATCAATTGTACTCAGAATCGTACTCAGAATCGTACTCAGAATCGTACTCAGACTCTCTCACTTGCAATGAAACTGTTGAAGTTGTCTACGAGCCGGTATGTTTGTTCGAAGGTCTGAGGAAGTGTCCAGATGTGTCTGTCTTATATATGTGCCATCGGTTAACTTACATGAATGAAATCATTTCCAAAATTAACTTATGTCGTCCGATGACAGAAATTCTACTTTGGAATGATACGAATAATTTGAATGTATTTTCACTATTTTCTCGTTAACGACGCAATGAAATTGCTGATGAAACGTGTACAGTTTATATACATAAATTTTGATTCTTATTAAGGGAATTGATTCTTTGTAACAAATACTCACCATAAGGAAGTTACGGGTCAATGCGTTATAATAGCTGGCTTGTTGGTCTAGTGGCATGACAATGAAAAACAAATAGTTATAAAATAAAAAAACGGGCTTGTCCGGGAATTGAACCCGGGACCTCTCGCACCCAAAGCGAGAATCATGCCACTAGACCAACAAGCCAGTTGAAATATCACCCGTATAATCGTACCTCGAAGGTCTGAGAATTGAACCGGGTTCAATTTCTGGACAGTCGATTTTTTAAAGAGGAAATTATGTATTGTACAAATTCCAACAGCCGGATTGTTGGTCTAGTGGCATGATTCTCGCTTCGGGTGCGAGAGGTCCCGGGTTCAATTCCCGGACAAGCACTTTTTTCCCAAGGATATAGGTTTTAAACTAATGTTTTCCAAGATGGAAATTACAATCAAAAACAAATACTTATAAAATAAAAAAACGGGCTTGTCCGGGAATTGAACTCAGGACCTCCTCACCCAAAGCGAGAATCATGCCACTAGACCAACAAGCCAGTTAAAATATCACCCGTATAATCGTACTTCAAAGGTCTGAGAATTGAACCGGGTTCAATTTCTGGACAGTCGATTTTTTAAAGAGGAAATTATGTATTGTACAAATTGCAACAGCCGGCTTGTTGGTCTAGTGGCATGATTCTCGCTTCGGGTGCGAGAGGTCCCGGGTTCAATTCCCGGACAAGCCCTTTTTTCCCAAGGATATAGGTTTTTAAAACTAATGTTTTCCAAGATGGAAATTACAATCAAAAACAAATAGTTATAAAATAAAAAAAACGGGCTTGTCCGGGAATTGAACCCGGGACCTCTCGCACCCAAAGCGAGAATCATGCCACTAGACCAACAAGCCAGTTAAAATATCACTCGTATAATCGTACTTCGAAGGTCTGAGAATTGAACCGGGTTCAATTTCTGGACAGTCGATTTTTTAAAGAGGAAATTATGTATTGTACAAATTTCAACAGCCGGCTTGCTGGTCTAGTGGCATGATTCTCGCTTCGGGTGCGAGAGGTCCCGGGTTCAATTCCCGGACAAGACCTTTTTTCCCAAGGATATAGGTTTATAAAAGTAATGTTTTCCCGGATGTAAATTACAATCAAAAACAAATAGTTATAAAATAAAAAACGGGCTTGTCCGGGAATTGAACCCAAAGCGAGAATCATGCCACTAGACCAACAAGCCAGTTAAATATCACCCGTATCTGAGAATTGAACCGGGTTCAATTTCTGGACAGTCGATTTTTTTAAGAGGAAATTATGTATTGTACAAATTGCAACAGCCGGCTTGTTGGTCTAGTGGCATGATTCTCGCTTCGGGTGCGAGAGGTCCCGGGTTCAATTCCCAAACAAGACCTTTTTTCCCAAGGATATAGGTTTTTAAAACTAATGTTTTCACAGATGAAATTACAATCAAAAACAAATAGTTATAAAATAAAAAACGTGCTTGTCCGGGAATTGAACCCGGGACCTCTCGCACCCGAAGCGAGAATCATGCCACTAGACCAACAAGCCAGTTAAGTATCAATTGTACTCAGAATCGTACTCAGACTCTCTCACTTGCAATGAAACTGTTGAAGTTGTCTACGAGCCGGTATGTTTGTTCGAAGGTCTGAGGAAGTGTCCAGATGTGTCTGTCTTATATATGTGCCATCGGTTAACTTACATGAATGAAATCATTTCCAAAATTAACTTATGTCGTCCGATGACAGAAATTCTACTTTGGAATGATACGAATAATTTGAATGTATTTTCACTATTTTCTCGTTAACGACGCAATGAAATTGCTGATGAAACGTGTACAGTTTATATACATAAATTTTGATTCTTATTAAGGGAATTGATTCTTTGTAACAAATACTCACCATAAGGAAGTTACGGGTCAATGCGTTATAATAGCTGGCTTGTTGGTCTAGTGGCATGACAATCAAAAACAAATAGTTATAAAAGAAATAACCGGGCTTGTCCGGGAATTGAACCCGCGACCTCTCGCACCCAAAGCGAGAATCATGCCACTAGACCAACAAGCCAGTTAAAATATCACCCGTATAATCGTACTTCGAAGGTCTGAGAATTGAACCGGTTTCAATTTGAGGACAGTCGATTTTTTAAAGAGGAAATTATGTATTGTACAAATTGCAACAGCTGGATTGTTGGTCTAGTGGCATGATTCTCGCTTCTGGTGCGAGAGGTCCCGGGTTCAATTCCCGGACAAGCCCTTTTTTCCCAAGGATATAGGTTTTTAAAACTAATGTTTTCCAAGACGGAAATTACAATCAAAAACAAATAGTTATAAAAGAAAAAAACGGGCTTGTCCGGGAATTGAACCTGACCTATCGCACCCAAAGCGAGAATCATGCCACTAGACCAACAAGCCAGTTAAATATCACCCGTATCTGAGAATATTTATACTCATTGTTCTGGTTTAATCTCTTTTAAAGATTCTTTCTTTGTATGATAGTTTTTATGTAATCTGGCCGCAATTCAGCTGTTGGCTGCGATGGTCGATTTTAAATTAACTATTTATAATATAATAATTGAACCTGGTTCAATTTCTGGACAGTCGATTTTTTAAAGAGGAAATTATGTATTGTACAAATTGCAACAGCCGGATTGTTGGTCTAGTGGCATGATTCTCCTTGGTGCGAGAGGTCCCAGGTTCAATTCCCACAAGCCCTTTTTCCCAAGGATATAGGTTTTTAAAACTAATGTTTTCCAAGATGGAAATTACAATCAAAAACAAATAGTTATAAAATAAAAAAACGGTCTTGTCCGGGAATTGAACCCGGGACCTCTCGCACCCAAAGCGAGAATCATGCCACTAGACCAACAAGCCAGTTAAAATATCACCCGTATAATCGTACTTCGAAGGTCTGAGAATTGAACCGGGTTCAATTTCTGGACAGTCGATTTTTTAAAGAGGAAATTATGTATTGTACAAAGTGCAACAGCTGGCTTGTTGGTCTAGTGGCATGATTCAATTGTACTCAGAATCGTACTCAGAATCGTACTCAGAATCGTACTCAGAATCGTACTCAGACTCTCTCACTTGTAATGAAACTGTTGAAGTTGTCTACGAGCCGGTATGTTTGTTCGAAGGTCTGAGGAAGTGTCCAGATGTGTCTGTCTTATATATGTGCCATCGGTTAACTTACATGAATGAAATCATTTCCAAAATTAACTTATGTCGTCCGATGACAGAAATTCTACTTTGGAATGATACGAATAATTTGAATGTATTTTCACTATTTTCTCGTTAACGACGCAATGAAATTGCTGATGAAACGTGTACAGTTTATATACATAAATTTTGATTCTTATTAAGGGAATTGATTCTTTGTAACAAATACTCACCATAAGGAAGTTACGGGTCAATGCGTTATAATAGCTGGCTTGTTGGTCTAGTGGCATGACAATGAAAAACAAATAGTTATAAAATAAAAAAACGGGCTTGTCCGGGAATTGAACCCGGGACCTCTCGCACCCAAAGCGAGAATCATGCCACTAGACCAACAAGCCAGTTGAAATATCACCCGTATAATCGTACCTCGAAGGTCTGAGAATTGAACCGGGTTCAATTTCTGGACAGTCGATTTTTTAAAGAGGAAATTATGTATTGTACAAATTGCAACAGCCGGATTGTTGGTCTAGTGGCATGATTCTCGCTTCGGGTGCGAGAGGTCCCGGGTTCAATTCCCGGACAAGCACTTTTTTCCCAAGGATATAGGTTTTTAAAACTAATGTTTTCCAAGATGGAAATTACAATCAAAAACAAATACTTATAAAATAAAAAAACGGGCTTGTCCGGGAATTGAACTCGGGACCTCTCGCACCCAAAGCGAGAATCATGCCACTAGACCAACAAGCCAGTTAAAATATCACCCGTATAATCGTACTTCAAAGGTCTGAGAATTGAACCGGGTTCAATTTCTGGACAGTCGATTTTTTAAAGAGGAAATTATGTATTGTACAAATTGCAACAGCCGGCTTGTTGGTCTAGTGGCATGATTCTCGCTTCGGGTGCGAGAGGTCCCGGGTTCAATTCCCGGACAAGCCCTTTTTTCCCAAGGATATAGGTTTTTAAAACTAATGTTTTCCAAGATGGAAATTACAATCAAAAACAAATAGTTATAAAATAAAAAAACGGGCTTGTCCGGGAATTGAACTCGGGACCTCTCGCACCCAAAGCGAGAATCATGCCACTAGACCAACAAGCCAGTTAAAATATCACTCGTATAATCGTACTTCGAAGGTCTGAGAATTGAACCGGGTTCAATTTCTGGACAGTCGATTTTTTAAAGAGGAAATTATGAGTACAATGATACGAATAATTTGAATGTATTTTCACTATTTTCTCGTTAACGACGGAATGAAATTGCTGATGAAACGTGTACAGTTTATATACATAAATTTTGATTCTTATTAAGGGAATTGATTCTTTGTAACAAATACTCACCATAAGGAAGTTACGGGTCAATGCGTTATAATAGCTGGCTTGTTGGTCTAGTGGCATGACAATCAAAAACAAATAGTTATAAAATAAAAAAACGGGCTTGTCCGGGAATTGAACCCGGGACCCCTCGCACCCAAAGCGAGAATCGTGCCACTACACCAACAAGCCAGTTAAAATATCACTCGTATAATCGTACTTCGAAGGTCTGAGAATTGAACCGGGTTCAATTTCTGGACAGTCGATTTTTTAAAGAGGAAATTATGTATTGTACAAATTTCAACAGCCGGCTTGTTGGTCTAGTGGCATGATTCTCGCTTCGGGTGCGAGAGGTCCCGGGTTAAATTCCCGGACAAGCCCTTTTTTCCCAAGGATATAGGTTTTTAAAAGTAATGTTTTCCCGGATGTAGATTACAATCAAAAACAAATAGTTATAAAATAAAAAACTGGCTTAAATATCAATTGTACTCAGAATCGTACTCAGAATCGTACTCAGAATCGTACTCAGACTCTCTCACTTGCAATGAAACTGTTGAAGTTGTCTACGAGCCGGTATGTTTGTTCGAAGGTCTGAGGAAGTGTCCAGATGTGTCTGTCTTATATATGTGCCATCGGTTAACTTACATGAATGAAATCATTTCCAAAATTAACTTATGTCGTCCGATGACAGAAATTCTACTTTGGAATGATACGAATAATTTGAATGTATTTTCACTATTTTCTCGTTAACGACGCAATGAAATTGCTGATGAAACGTGTACAGTTTATATACATAAATTTTGATTCTTATTAAGGAATTGATTCTTTGTAACAAATACTCACCATAAGGAAGTTACGGGTCAATGCGTTATAATAGCTGGCTTGTTGGTCTAGTGGCATGACAATGAAAAACAAATAGTTATAAAATAAAAAAACGGGCTTGTCCGGGAATTGAACCCGGGACCTCTCGCACCCAAAGCGAGAATCATGCCACTAGACCAACAAGCCAGTTGAAATATCACCCGTATAATCGTACCTCGAAGGTCTGAGAATTGAACCGGGTTCAATTTCTGGACAGTCGATTTTTTAAAGAGGAAATTATGTATTGTACAAATTCCAACAGCCGGATTGTTGGTCTAGTGGCATGATTCTCGCTTCGGGTGCGAGAGGTCCCGGGTTCAATTCCCGGACAAGCACTTTTTTCCCAAGGATATAGGTTTTTAAAACTAATGTTTTCCAAGATGGAAATTACAATCAAAAACAAATACTTATAAAATAAAAAAACGGGCTTGTCCGGGAATTGAACTCGGGACCTCTCGCACCCAAAGCGAGAATCATGCCACTAGACCAACAAGCCAGTTAAAATATCACCCGTATAATCGTACTTCAAAGGTCTGAGAATTGAACCGGGTTCAATTTCTGGACAGTCGATTTTTTAAAGAGGAAATTATGTATTGTACAAATTGCAACAGCCGGCTTGTTGGTCTAGTGGCATGATTCTCGCTTCAGTGCGAGAGGTCCCGGGTTCAATTCCCGGACAAGCCCTTTTTTCCCAAGGATACAGGTTTTTAAAACTAATGTTTTCCAAGATGGAAATTACAATCAAAAACAAATAGTTATAAAATAAAAAAAACGGGCTTGTCCGGGAATTGAACCCGGGACCTCTCGCACCCAAAGCGAGAATCATGCCACTAGACCAACAAGCCAGTTAAAATATCACTCGTATAATCGTACTTCGAAGGTCTGAGAATTGAACCGGGTTCAATTTCTGGACAGTCGATTTTTTAAAGAGGAAATTATGAGTACAATGATACGAATAATTTGAATGTATTTTCACTATTTTCTCGTTAACGACGGAATGAAATTGCTGATGAAACGTGTACAGTTTATATACATAAATTTTGATTCTTATTAAGGGAATTGATTCTTTGTAACAAATACTCACCATAAGGAAGTTACGGGTCAATGCGTTATAATAGCTGGCTTGTTGGTCTAGTGGCATTACAATCAAAAACAAATAGTTATAAAATAAAAAAACGGGCTTGTCCGGGAATTGAACCCGGGACCTCTCGCACCCAAAGCGAGAATCATGCCACTAGACCAACAAGCCAGTTGAAATATCACCCGTATAATCGTACCTCGAAGGTCTGAGAATTGAACCGGGTTCAATTTCTGGACAGTCGATTTTTTAAAGAGGAAATTATGTATTGTACAAATTCCAACAGCCGGATTGTTGGTCTAGTGGCATGATTCTCGCTTCGGGTGCGAGAGGTCCCGGGTTCAATTCCCGGACAAGCACTTTTTTCCCAAGGATATAGGTTTTTAAAACTAATGTTTTCCAAGATGGAAATTACAATCAAAAACAAATACTTATAAAATAAAAAAACGGGCTTGTCCGGGAATTGAACTCGGGACCTCTCGCACCCAAAGCGAGAATCATGCCACTAGACCAACAAGCCAGTTAAAATATCACCCGTATAATCGTACTTCAAAGGTCTGAGAATTGAACCGGGTTCAATTTCTGGACAGTCGATTTTTTAAAGAGGAATTTATGTATTGTACAAATTGCAACAGCCGGCTTGTTGGTCTAGTGGCATGATTCTCGCTTCGGGTGCGAGAGGTCCCGGGTTCAATTCCCGGACAAGCCCTTTTTTCCCAAGGATATAGGTTTTTTAAACTAATGTTTTCCAAGATGGAAATTACAATCAAAAACAAATAGTTATAAAATAAAAAAAACGGGCTTGTCCGGGAATTGAACCCGGGACCTCTCGCACCCAAAGCGAGAATCATGCCACTAGACCAACAAGCCAGTTAAAATATCACTCGTATAATCGTACTTCGAAGGTCTGAGAATTGAACCGGGTTCAATTTCTGGACAGTCGATTTTTTAAAGAGGAAATTACGTATTGTACAAATTGCAACAGCCGGCTTGTTGGTCTAGTGGCATGATTCTCGCTTCGGGTGCGAGAGGTCCCGGGTTCAATTCCCGGACAAGCCCTTTTTTCCCAAGGATACAGGTTTTTAAAACTAATGTTTTCCAAGATGGAAATTACAATCAAAAACAAATAGTTATAAAATAAAAAAAACGGGCTTGTCCGGGAATTGAACCCGGGACCTCTCGCACCCAAAGCGAGAATCATGCCACTAGACCAACAAGCCAGTTAAAATATCACTCGTATAATCGTACTTCGAAGGTCTGAGAATTGAACCGGGTTCAATTTCTGGACAGTCGATTTTTTAAAGAGGAAATTATGAGTACAATGATACGAATAATTTGAATGTATTTTCACTATTTTCTCGTTAACGACGGAATGAAATTGCTGATGAAACGTGTACAGTTTATATACATAAATTTTGATTCTTATTAAGGGAATTGATTCTTTGTAACAAATACTCACCATAAGGAAGTTACGGGTCAATGCGTTATAATAGCTGGCTTGTTGGTCTAGTGGCATGACAATCAAAAACAAATAGTTATAAAATAAATAACCGGGCTTGTCCGGGAATTGAACCCGGGACCCCTCGCACCCAAAGCGAAAATCATGCCACTAGACCAACAAGCCAGTTAAATATCACCCGTATCTGAGAATATTTATACTCATTGTTCTGGTTTAATCTCTTTTTAAAGATTCTTTCTTTGTATGATAGTTTTTATGTAATCTGGCCGCAATTCAGCTGTTGGCTGCGATGGTCGATTTTAAATTAACTATTTATAATATAATAATTGAACCTGGTTCAATTTCTGGACAGTCGATTTTTTAAAGAGGAAATTACGTATTGTACAAATTGCAACAGCCGGCTTGTTGGTCTAGTGGCATGATTCTCGCTTCGGGTGCGAGAGGTCCCGGGTTCAATTCCCGGACAAGCCCTTTTTTCCCAAGGATATAGGTTTTTAAAACTAATGTTTTCCAAGATGGAAATTACAATCAAAAACAAATAGTTATAAAATAAAAAAAACGGGCTTGTCCGGGAATTGAACCCGGGACCTCTCGCACCCAAAGCGAGAATCATGCCACTAGACCAACAAGCCAGTTAAAATATCACTCGTATAATCGTACTTCGAAGGTCTGAGAATTGAACCGGGTTCAATTTCTGGACAGTCGATTTTTTAAAGAGGAAATTATGAGTACAATGATACGAATAATTTGAATGTATTTTCACTATTTTCTCGTTAACGACGGAATGAAATTGCTGATGAAACGTGTACAGTTTATATACATAAATTTTGATTCTTATTAAGGGAATTGATTCTTTGTAACAAATACTCACCATAAGGAAGTTACGGGTCAATGCGTTATAATAGCTGGCTTGTTGGTCTAGTGGCATGACAATCAAAAACAAATAGTTATAAAATAAATAACCGGGCTTGTCCGGGAATTGAACCCGGGACCCCTCGCACCCAAAGCGAAAATCATGCCACTAGACCAACAAGCCAGTTAAAATATCACTCGTATAATCGTACTTCGAAGGTCTGAGAATTGAACCGGGTTCAATTTCTGGACAGTCGATTTTTTAAAGAGGAAATTATGTATTGTACAAATTTCAACAGCCGGCTTGTTGGTTTAGTGGCATGATTCTCGCTTCGGGTGCGAGAGGTCCCGGGTTCAATTCCCGGACAAGCCCTTTTTTCCCAAGGATATAGGTTTTTAAAAGTAATGTTTTCACGGATGTAAATTACAATCAAAAACAAATAGTTATAAAATAAAAAACGGGCTTGTCCGGGAATTGAACCCGGGACCTCTCGCACCCAAAGCGAGAATCATGCCACTAGACCAACAAGCCAGTTAAATATCACCCGTATCTGAGAATATTTATACTCATTGTTCTGGTTTAATCTCTTTTTAAAGATTCTTTCTTTGTATGATAGTTTTTATGTAATCTGGCCGCAATTCAGCTGTTGGCTGCGATGGTCGATTTTAAATTAACTATTTATAATATAATAATTGAACCTGGTTCAATTTCTGGACAGTCGATTTTTTAAAGAGGAAATTACGTATTGTACAAATTGCAACAGCCGGCTTGTTGGTCTAGTGGCATGATTCTCGCTTCGGGTGCGAGAGGTCCCGGGTTCAATTCCCGGACAAGCCCTTTTTTCCCAAGGATACAGGTTTTTAAAACTAATGTTTTCCAAGATGGAAATTACAATCAAAAACAAATAGTTATAAAATAAAAAAAACGGGCTTGTCCGGGAATTGAACTCGGGACCTCTCGCACCCAAAGCGAGAATCATGCCACTAGACCAACAAGCCAGTTAAAATATCACTCGTATAATCGTACTTCGAAGGTCTGAGAATTGAACCGGGTTCAATTTCTGGACAGTCGATTTTTTAAAGAGGAAATTACGTATTGTACAAATTGCAACAGCCGGCTTGTTGGTCTAGTGGCATGATTCTCGCTTCGGGTGCGAGAGGTTCCGGGTTCAATTCCCGGACAAGCCCTTTTTTTCCCAAGTATACAGGTTTTTAAAACTAATGTTTTCCAAGGTGGAAATTACAATCAAAAACAAATAGTTATAAAATAAAAAAAACGGGCTTGTCCGGGAATTGAACCCGGGACCTCTCGCACCCAAAGCGAGAATCATGCCACTAGACCAACAAGCCAGTTAAAATATCACTCGTATAATCGTACTTCGAAGGTCTGAGAATTGAACCGGGTTCAATTTCTGGACAGTCGATTTTTTAAAGTGGAAATTATGAGTACAATGATACGAATAATTTGAATGTATTTTCACTATTTTCTCGTTAACGACGGAATGAAATTGCTGATGAAACGTGTACAGTTTATATACATAAATTTTGATTCTTATTAATTATGGGAATTGATTCTTTGTAACAAATACTCACCATAAGGAAGTTACGGGTCAATGCGTTATAATAGCTGGCTTGTTGGTCTAGTGGCATGACAATCAAAAACAAATAGTTATAAAATAAATAACCGGGCTTGTCCGGGAATTGAACCCGGGACCCCTCGCACCCAAAGCGAAAATCATGCCACTAGACCAACAAGCCAGTTAAAATATCACTCGTATAATCGTACTTCGAAGGTCTGAGAATTGAACCGGGTTCAATTTCTGGACAGTCGATTTTTTAAAGAGGAAATTATGTATTGTACAAATTTCAACAGCCGGCTTGTTGGTCTAGTGGCATGATTCTCGCTTCGGGTGCGAGAGGTCCCGGGTTCAATTCCCGGACAAGCCCTTTTTTCCCAAGGATATAGGTTTTTAAAAGTAATGTTTTCACGGATGTAAATTACAATCAAAAACAAATAGTTATAAAATAAAAAACGGGCTTGTCCGGGAATTGAACCCGGGACCTCTCGCACCCAAAGCGAGAATCATGCCACTAGACCAACAAGCCAGTTAAATATCACCCGTATCTGAGAATATTTATACTCATTGTTCTGGTTTAATCTCTTTTTAAAGATTCTTTCTTTGTATGATAGTTTTTATGTAATCTGGCCGCAATTCAGCTGTTGGCTGCGATGGTCGATTTTAAATTAACTATTTATAATATAATAATTGAACCTGGTTCAATTTCTGGACAGTCGATTTTTTAAAGAGGAAATTACGTATTGTACAAATTGCAACAGCCGGCTTGTTGGTCTAGTGGCATGATTCTCGCTTCGGGTGCGAGAGGTCCCGGGTTCAATTCCCGGACAAGCCCTTTTTTCCCAAGGATACAGGTTTTTAAAACTAATGTTTTCCAAGATGGAAATTACAATCAAAAACAAATAGTTATAAAATAAAAAAAACGGGCTTGTCCGGGAATTGAACTCGGGACCTCTCGCACCCAAAGCGAGAATCATGCCACTAGACCAACAAGCCAGTTAAAATATCACTCGTATAATCGTACTTCGAAGGTCTGAGAATTGAACCGGGTTCAATTTCTGGACAGTCGATTTTTTAAAGAGGAAATTATGTATTGTACAAATTGCAACAGCCGGCTTGTTGGTCTAGTGGCATGATTCTCGCTTCGGGTGCGAGAGGTCCCGGGTTCAATTCCCGGACAAGCCCTTTTTTCCCAAGGATATAGGTTTTTAAAACTAATGTTTTCCAAGATGGAAATTACAATCAAAAACAAATAGTTATAAAATAAAAAACGGGCTTGTCCGGGAATTGAACCCGGGACCTCTCGCACCCAAAGCGAGAATCATGCCACTAGACCAACAACCCAGTTAAATATCAATTGTACTCAGAATCGTACTCAGAATCGTACTCAGACTCTCTCACTTGCAATGAAACTGTTGAAGTTGTCTACGAGCCGGTATGTTTGTTCGAAGGTCTGAGGAAGTGTCCAGATGTGTCTGTCTTATATATGTGCCATCGGTTAACTTACATGAATGAAATCATTTCCAAAATTAACTTATGTCGTCCGATGACAGAAATTCTACTTCGGAATGATACGAATAATTTGAATGTATTTTCACTATTTTCTCGTTAACGACGCAATGAAATTGCTGATGAAACGTGTGCAGTTTATATACATAAATTTTGATTCTTATTAAGGGAATTGATTCTTTGTAACAAATACTCAC
Organism: Zoroaster sp. YZ-2022; assembly: GCA_029582265.1. Taxonomy (NCBI): domain Eukaryota; kingdom Metazoa; phylum Echinodermata; class Asteroidea; order Forcipulatida; family Zoroasteridae; genus Zoroaster; species Zoroaster sp. YZ-2022. Next base: position 16,100,906 of record CM055824.1, read on the forward strand.
CATAAGGAAGTTACGGGTCAATGCGTTATAATAGCTGGCTTGTTGGTCTAGTGGCATGACAATCAAAAACAAATAGTTATAAAATAAATAACCGGGCTTGTCCGGGAATTGAACCCGGGACCTCTCGCACCCAAAGCGAGAATCATGCCACTAGACCAACAAGCCAGTTAAAATATCACCCGTATAATCGTACTTCGAAGGTCTGAGAATTGAACCGGGTTCAATTTCTGGACAGTCGATTTTTTAAAGAGGAAATTATGTATTGTACAAATTGCAACAACCGGCTTGTTGGTCTAGTGGCGTGATTCTCGCTTCGGGTGCGAGAGGTCCCGGGTTCAATTCCCCGACAAGCCCTTTTTTCCCAAGGATATAGGTTTTTAAAACTAATGTTTTTCAAGATGGAAATTACAATCAAAAACAAATAGTTATAATTAAAAAAAACGTGCTTGTCCGGGAATTGAACCCGGGACCTCTCGCACCCAAAGCGAGAATCATGCCAGTTAAATATCAACCGTACTCAGAATCGTACTTCGAAGGTCGAGAATTGAACCGGGTTCAATTTCTGGACAATCGATTTTTTTTTAAAGAGGAAATTATGTATTGTACAAATTGCAACAGCCGGCTTGTTGGTCTAGTGGCATGATTCTTGCGATAAGCCCTTTTTTCCTCTTTGTAACAAATACTTGCCATCAGGAAGTTACGGGTCAATGCATTACAATAGCTGGCTTTTGAAAATAGGACGTCTGACACAGGTAAGCGAGAAAGCTGAGAATCGCGCCACTAAATAATTATAGACCATAGTCCTTGCTCTGTACCAACCGACATACCGCTACGGTTGGTATGACCATGGAGGTATACCTCCATGGTATGACCTTATCGTGTGTGGGGTATTATATTCACTCACTGAGTCAATATAAAACTATCACTCCGATTCCAGGCCCTGTTGATCGTCCGGTGACAATATTGCCCCTTTAAAGGTAAAGGTAGGCCTATATATAGGATTGGTTGTTCTAAAATAACTAAATGGTTGAATATTAGTGTAAAACTTACTTGGTGTTAAGCTGATGATAGTTTGAATCTTCCCTATAAATATTTTTGTCTGAGGTTCTGCCATTTTAAAGAAAATTTAAATAATTTCCTGTTTGAGTTCAGGTAAGGCTCCAGTTTTTCTAAATTCCTCATTAGAATAAGTACAAAATATTCGAAAGCATTAGCTATTTTCTCGTGAACGACATAAACGCTTTAAGCTGAAACTTTCACATGATATTTATTTTTATGTATATGTTTAATGATTCAAAAAGAGTAAGCATTCTCTTAGAAGCAATCTAATTTTTGGAAGGTAATAATGTCGGTGAGGACTGTTCAATTGGTTTGATGACAGTGGCATCTATGTTACGGTGTGACCCACATAAGACTGTTCGTTCACACAGAGACTACACAGAAATTACAATATACATAGCGGCATTTGATCACCAATCCCGAGGACCTACTGCTGCGCAAGGAAGGCAGCGGCCCATATAAGGTCGATGGACTTACCAGTGTGTGCCAGTGGCCAGACGTACGTTGGTATTTCAGTCAATAAAGCTGGCTCATGACATTGGAGCGTCCATAGTCTGTTGCAGTGGTCAGTTGATCACCACCCCCACCACCCCCACCCCCACCCCCCCCCCCCCACCAGTCAAAAAATGGATGAACCCTTGATTTTAATTTTGTTTTTTAGTAAGGACCATCCTAAATCAAGATTATTTCAATGAGCTCATATGTTTCACTATTTATTTTCTTAATTTATTTTTTATTTGTTTGTTGAGGTTTTGTTTTCCTTTTCTTCCTGTTATTATTATCTGCTAAGCCTCGGCTATTTATGACCCTAACTTAATTGCCTGCTATTGTCATCCATGACCCTAACTTAATTGCCACCCTAAACTGTGTGAGCGCTGACTCCCCCACTGCTAAATGTTGAGGATGTAAATATCTATAAGTCTAGGTCTAACAACTAAATTACGTCGTTCTAGAAGTTAATATTAACTTCAAAACCCATCATAGAAACAAAATTGTATTATCAAATATGTAGTGGTGTAATACAGTCTTAGTAGCATAGTTGCTTTGATAATATTTGATAATAGTTTTCCATATAGGGCCTATCAGTGTGTTAAAAGCACTTTGAGGTTCCTCACTTTCATCTAAAATACTTCTTCTTTCAAAACTCATCAAAATCCACTTGTAAATTGTGGATTCGAGTGACCGAACGATCGTGAAGGAGTTGACATGTACAGACATTTGGATGACTGAGATGACAACTTTTATAGATTACAGTTCTAGCATTCTCAGTAAATTAATTTGGACAGCATTGAAAATGTATATAGCGCCCTCAGTGTACAATTATTGTTAGGTTGAACAGATCAGTGAACTTTGAGCTTGACGATAATTATTTCTGCATACGCGGAAACTATGTTTTCCTGTCGGGACATGTAAGGCAATAAAATTATAAATCCCCGTCAACCGTGAACAGTCTTCACCTGGTCGGATTTATTCCCTGTGGAGCAAATTTAGACTTGTGAAAAAATTATATACATAGGGTGATCTACACCCTAATGATGGCCCTGGACATGTATTGCAGCTCGGGCTACAGACAATGTTTTGCCGTGTCCTGCACCTCTCCATTCGGCACCGGTTTGTCCTCCTGTGACATGAAGTATTTTCGTTACCTTTTTAATAAACCGTCCTTTAAAATATGATGTGTAATTTTATTATCAGCAGCGTTATGTTTGAACGTTTGGATTGGAATGTCAAAGAAATTTTACAGACGTAAATGCTGTAAAACTAATCACCTCATGATATAAAGTTCAGGGGACCCCGTTAAAAATGAGTGACTTGCCTTCCATAGGAAGTCTGGGATGTATAAGCTAATGTAATTTAGTTAATAATAATAATAATAATAATAATAATAATAATAATAATAATAATAATAATAATAATAATAATAATAATAATAATAATAATAATAATAATAATAATAATAATAATAATAATAATAATAATAATAATAATAATAATAATAATAATAATAATAATAATAATAATAATAATAATAATAATAATAATAATAATAATAATAATAATAATAATAAAATTAAAAAAAGTCTAGTGTAAATTGTCTTTAATATTCGCTTGGTTCGTTTCCGTATTGCAATGTATGGCTAGGACTTACTAAATGCAGTCATTTTAAATGCCACACCACGGTGACCGCTTGTTGGTCCAGAAAATTTGCAAGACTGTTTGCAAACAACTTATAACGAAGCAAAATTCCTCAGACTTAGTTTACGACTGAATAAAGCATCATTGGTTAAATGTTTTCCTCCTTAAAAATAGATTTGTTTCATTTAATCAAAGAAGATATTAATCACCACCACTGCGTTAACGACTTATTTCGACAGAATCCTGTCCCAAAAGAATTAACAAATTAAAAGTATCCCTCAGGACGTGAATAACCAGACAGCCTAATAATTTGACCAATTCCTGCGCAGCTTTTATTTATTCGTCTGAAAATATAATAAACTTGGGTGTCTCCTTTTTGATCTCTCAATTCCCACGATTCCAGTCAAAGCTGAAACGAGGAAATACAGCCTGACAATTTCAGTTTTTCTTTGCAAACTGAAACTAACCGGGGGTAATAAATATCGAGTGATTTCATGCACAGGGAAGACATTGCAAAATGCTGACTAGCACAGATGCCTTATCTCATTACACGAGGGTTAAACGTACGGTAATCCACATCCCATCCCACCTCATTGAAAATTCACAGTGCCCTCTTCGCTTCGTGCACATCGTAGCCCTCTTGTGATGAAATAAACTACGGCTCGGAGAGTACTTCGGCTATTTTGCGGCGATATTTTACGGTCTGTTTACAAACAAACTAATAATAAATAATAAATAATATCGTCGCAATAAACAGAGCATGGAATCGGAGTGCTAGCTTTGGATTAACTTAGTGACTGAAAATAATACCCCGCGTGATAATATGGAACGCTACAGCTGCCTTCGGTGCCCATATCGCTTCATTCGGCCGATTCACCATTTCATTCGGCTACTCATCATTTCATTTACCCAATCATCATTTCATTCGGCTAGTCTTCATTTCGTTCGCCTTTTCGTCATTCCATTCGGCTAGTCGTCATTTCATTCGGCCATTCACCATTTCATTTGCCCAATCATCATTTCATTCGGCTAGTCTTCATTTCATTCGGCTATTCACCATTTCATTTGCCACCAAGATCAAGCTAGCCGCGGATTCAACCGCGGATTCAGTTGCAGGTTTTCTCACGGATTTAACCGGATCGGGTCAGTTTAAAAACTGGATAGGCTAGATGTAAATTTAAAACCCACGATCAGGTTGGTCCAGTGCGTGTGAATACTGCACTCAATACGGTACGTTTCCACACGGCCGGGCGCAGGCGAAATGAAATGATGATTGCGCCCAGCCTCTGTCGTTAAAAGCGTAATCTTATAACGCCAAAACCACGATATGCCCTAAGGTGAAATGTCATCTCCATAATTCGTTAACAAAAATTAACAAAAATTAACATTATAGGGGGCACAAATTGTTTTAACTTTTGATGAGTTGGTCACAAATACTCTGCATTGTGTAACTATACACGGCATATACCGGCGATAATGGTACATATTCTAGCGTCACTTTAATTATGACCAACTCGTCAAAAGTTAAAACAATTTGTGCCCCCTTTAATGTTAATTTTTGTTAATTTTTGTTAACGAATTATGGAGATGACATTTCACCTTAGGGCATATCGTGGTTTTGGCGTTATAAGATTACGCTTTTAACGACAGAGGCTGGGCGCAATCATCATTGCATTTCGCCTGCGCCCGGCCGTGTGGAAACGTACCGTATTGAGTGCAGTATTCACACGCACTGGATAGGACCAACCTGATCGTGGGTTTTAAATTTACATCTATCCAGTTTTTAAACTGACCCGATCCGGTTAAATCCGTGAGAAAACCTGCAGCTGAATCCGCGGTTGAATCCGCGGCTAGCTTGATCTTGGTGGCAAATGAAATGGTGAATAGCCGAATGAAATGATGACTAGCCGAATGAAATGATGATTGGGCAAATGAAATGGTGAATAGCCGAATGAAATGAAGACTAGCCGAATGAAATGATGATTGGGCAAATGAAATGGTGAATGGCCGAATGAAATGACGACTAGCCGAATGAAATGACGAAAAGGCGAACGAAATGAAGACTAGCCGAATGAAATGATGATTGGGCAAATGAAATGGTGAATGGCCGAATGAAATGACGACTAGCCGAATGAAATGACGAAAAGGCGAACGAAATGAAGACTAGCCGAATGAAATGATGATTGGGCAAATGAAATGATGAGTAGCCGAATGAAATGGTGATATAGCAGAATGAAATGGTGAATCGGCCGAATGAAGCGATATGGGCACCGAAGGCAGCTGTAGCGTTCCATATGATAAGGTCATATTACCGTTGCTGCATAAATGAGCCAGTAATTTCCATTCACTGTGTTCATCTTAAACTAGGTCACCGATTCCATGCCCTGTTGAAAGTCTGCTCTGATAGTGATGATACTGTCCCTTTAAATAATGTTATACACAAATTGAAAATGCTCACTACTGCATTTCCACAAAGGGGGGATTCAATAAGAAACAAAGAAAATGATAAATTGTATAATTTCAAGGTTTACATTATCGTGTCAAATGGGTTGAAGATTTGGGGATCAATGGTTTCCCCTTCTTGAAAACTGATTTCAACATTGCTATCAGGTTGGTGTTCATTATACAGTATGTCCCCAAAAAGTGTCACTCTAACTATTTCTGAAAATATACCAAAACCCCGAAATACATTTTGGAACTTTTTCAATTGCACAGATACTCCTAATCCTTGGCCTAAACACCTGTGAGTTTTATGTAATCACAGGTGTTTAGGCCAAGGATTAGGAGTATCTGTGCAATTGAAAAAGTTCCAAAATTTATTTCGTGGTTTTGGTATATTTTCAGAAATAGTCAGAGTGACACTTTTTTTGGGACATATTGTAATGTGCACAGAACAAAAGACGCAAATATTAAGCAATTACGTCGTCGCTGCTTTTTTAAAAATCGTCAGTTTGTGAATGAATTAATCTGCATGTTAATTCGTGTACATAAAATGAATCAAAAGTGAATTACACAACAGATTCACAAAAACACAACTATCCATGCACTTCAAACGGAATAATTTATCAGGATTGATAAAAAACTTTCCGTTTAGTATATAGGCCTACTTATGTAGATAATCTTGTAATTACCAATGTTGAACATTTCCTTTACTGTAGGACACTTCCACTTTCATAATACAATTTCTGCGTAAAGAAAGTCACCTTTATCTTCAATTTCATTAAAGGGAAGGTAGACACCGGAAATTAACATATTACCAACTTAGCGAATTATTATGCCTATATACTTATTGTAAAGTAGGCTTGGGCGATATCTATTTTTTTCATCCACGATATATCGCCAAACATATGTCGCAATTTTCGATAGTATCGCGATTATTTGTTTTTCATTCATACATGATTGCTTTAGAGCCGATAACCACAGGTATGTACCCTTCTACAAGCATCACAATAAATCACAATTTTATAGCGTGTGTAATTCTGAAGTAGTTTGCTTTTGTTTCTCAGCTGAAAAGACTGTCCTAATTTCATTTCCACGGAATTTCTGACTTGACTCACCATGGTGTTTTTTATATTGCGATTTTCCGGTATCTCGATAACTTAAAAACGTTCTCGTAATCGAATAAAAAAGGTATCGCGATATTTGATATTATCGTGTTATCGCCAAAGTTTGTTGTAACGTTGATACAGATGTCAGTCTTTACCCTGAGAAATTATTCCGTCTTAAATGCTTTCATCTTAGAAAAAGAGATTGTTATGTCGAATTTACCAAAATTTCCCGTCCGGCATTATTTGGTAAATCATAAAAACGTTACAAAATATCTAACAGTTTTTGTCGTTTTCTCAAAAAATAATGTGAGCGCCTGTTATGATACAATTTTTCAAAGGATAATTATATGATATATTTCTTGAAAATTGAATGGTTGAAAATAATGAATAGGCCTATATGTTTCCAAAATATTGTACCTTCCCTTTAAGGTCAGGTATCGTGTGCCAAAAGAATTCACTTCCGAAATTATTTTCCAAGGGGCATTAAAATACGTGCTTTCTGTTTACAAGTGAGTCAAGCTAGCAGTGCAAGTTCTGCAACCCTTTGGGTGCACGATGACGTCATTTCCGGTAGTGCACCGGGAATGTTTCACACAGTTTGTACCCCCTCTGAATGCATTGGGAGAAAGCTGTTTCTTTCACTTCCTATTTTGCTAGCTATCGAGCGCGATCCAGCAAAACTTTCACATACTGAGGGGTTAATGATTCGAAAGGTTTTGTGTTTTATAGCAGAAGTCCATAACCTTGGTTTTTGATTATTCGGTCCTGCATTTGGACAACTGAGGTGCCAGTGATATCCAGAAGAGGTGGCGTGATTGCAAGGACGGCCAAAGTCGCTGAATTGAGACCGCAGCTGTTGAAACCCTGACGCCCTTGAATTTATCTCTTCGACGTTGAGGATGTTCGATCGTCGGACTTTATTCATGCAATTCTCTCATCATTTCAGAAGAGTGGATAAATGTGACTGTAGGTATTTTTACCGAAGAGACTTGCGCAAGTTCACAGGGCAAAATAATATCGTTATCAAATAAACCACAAGGGAGCATTTAGTATCGTGATGGAGATGATCACGGGTTTCGTACGACTTTTCAGAGGTAGATGTAAATCTTTGAATGCTGCCGATGGCTAGACTTATCATCAGTGAAACTCGGGAATAATCTTCGAAAAGCTGGTGTGAGTATAATCGCCATTTTGAGTGAATATTTACTTGACAGTTCACGCTTGGATTCACCAGTAACTGAATTATCCAACTGGATACAAAATCAGCATCTTAGAAAATGCCCATCTTTGCCACCAAGCCGAGAATTCTCGGTCAGCCACGGCCAGCAGTATACTCCAACCACCAGCATCCGTTACAGTTTGTCAAACAGGTAGACAACAATGCTAAACTCTTCCACGGCACTTGCATTCCAAAAGGTGTCACAAATGGGGTACCGTCTGTCTTGACGGACCAGGAGGGGGTCGAGATCGCCGTGTTACCCGGAGATGAGACAGGCCGAAGCGGGGCGGTGATAACAGTCCCGCCGTGCAGGGATGTAACGACGCTGATTGTTCGGCTTCCAAGTATAGACTCGGGGGTTCGACATGAAGGCGGTTTGTCACCTGTAAGATTTCTTTAATTAATATCGCTGCTTTTGTTTGGGTGTTGTTAATTATGTTAATTTCCTATATTGCTACTGATGACATTCGGGCTAGCTTGGGGGGCTTCTTTCCTCCATGGTTCTAGTAATTTTTCTGTCCTTGTTTGTATTTTATTGCTCATACTATTGTTATTGTTTGCTACCGCTGTTTATTTCCTCAGTTACCGTTTACGATATTCTCGTTGCTCGTACACTGTCCTTGTCGATTATGTAAATACCGTTTTGTTGCTTCTACTACATGTGTGGTCTTGGTTGTCACGTCCACTTTGTCTCGTTCTTGATTGTGCAATTTATTTTGGACACGTTTTCGAATTTCCTTTGTTTAAAAAAGAGACATCTAGTTGTAGTTGAGTGTAGCGCCATCCATTGTTGCATGCTGTAATGCTGCTGGGTGCTCATTGTTCTTTGAAGACTAGCTGCTGAACCACCGTGAGCTGCTGATGTAGCAATAATAGCTGCTGTAGATGTTGCTGTCCGTTGTTGCTGATGCTGGTCTTGTTAGCATTGTACATGTCGTTCATAAAAAAATAAATAAATAACAGTAGCTCACTGCATTTACAAAGTCAATACTAAATCACAGGGGACTTATGACTTATGCTAGATCATAATCACGAGTTGAAGGGCACTGATGCATCACCATAGGTCCTGTAGGCCTACATTTCACAAGAAAAGTCGAAGGAGTGCAGCACTGTAACCAAAAACCTAAAAAGTACGGTGGGGGCAACGAACTTAATAATTATCTGGAAAATGCACTGAGAAAAGGCTTTTGCTAAACACAGGATTTGGGACAGTTAGTAGGCATTTAAGAAGGCAAAATTCGAGGTGGCTCACGGAAATGGGGGAAAATTAATTGGGGGCGAACCTCAGAAAAGCCAGCGATTTTGTCTTACCGTTCCAGCACCGTTGGCCTATCCTTTGATCCAGAATGAAATATACAACAAAGTCTGTGATTCTTTTGCAGTTAAATGCAGGCTTATATAAAATCGGTATGAAGTACAAACTCTACAATTATTTTGAATCTGACTTTAAAAGGTAAAGTCGATGATCCATTAACAGAAGTCTAATAACTACACAAATATGTAATTGGCTTCTCCATTACTTATGCAAACTGATGTCTAAGCTACAAAAAACAACCGAAAACTGTTGGAAAGTAACGGAAGTGAAATGTCCAACCACAAATTCATATTCGTGTGGTTATTCTCTTGCAATTAAAAGTCCCGGCAAACCACCAAAGCTGCCACACCCTTGCTCAAGAGGGCATGTAACCACTGCGAGTATGACAACCTTGCTCATGCACCACACCATTACATAATTACTTCCTATTACAATAAAGAGACAGGCGTTTCACACATAACTTACTACTGCTGTAACAGTGGACAGCTTCAGGAAAGACAGGATTTATCTAAAGGAAGACTTTAATCTAACTTAATAAGTGGAATTATGATCAGACAGGATTTTAAGCCTGGTTAATCTGAGAAAGTATGCTACCGTAAGTTTATACTGAATATCGGCTACGCAGGCACCACTGACGCCAACGAATTTCACTGCAGGACACTGTAACATTGTAACATACAAGCTATAGTCGACAACCAGTCCACAGCAACTTTCATGAAATCTGAATATACTGTTAATAGAATGATAACTGGGGAGGGCGAGGGGGTCCAATCTTCCCCTCCCGTCCGGCGAATTAGGGGGAAATGGACACATGTACACATTTCTAGTAGGCCTATTATTTGTTTAGTACATCAGACCATGATTACGATCAGGCATTAAATACGGAAATGTTTCGCCCGGAAAATGCGGTCTTACGCATTTGAACTTTTGACCCTTGGCATCTTGGCTTAAAAAGAGGGATATACGGACTCGCTAGTCTACTTATACTAGAACAATCTAGGTTGACGATGTGTAGCAATCAAGACAGTTGTTGGATGACAGGTATCGGAAACAAACGCAGGGCTTACTTCCGCGCTTATCTCGACTGTGAATGAGTCCGAGTGCCGATATAAACGCGCAAGGACACATGTATTTTTAGGAAATTTTCATGACCATTTGAAGCTTGATTGAATCTTTCATCTAGAGTTACTCTTGGTACACTTGAGGGACTTGCAGCTGCAATAATGCTCTTTGTGAATTACAAGTGTGGTAAGAGTGTTTATATAACAATATCGTTTAAATGCAGGAAGTCTTCTGTGAGTTATGCCTATCCGCTCAGTGCACATCGTAGCCCTCTAGCGGTGAATTGTCTTGATGATAGCCACTTTTGCGTCGTGTGAGCGTTGTGCGTACACTTTATGTGCGTATGTTATGGTACTAAGCGCGCATGTACTTCTACCAGCCAATGATCGCTGGAGATATTCCGCGCGTACGCACATCAACTGCAAAATACGCCAAACGCGACGCACTATCGCTGCCCTTTCGCCCACAGTGGTCTAACAACATGTGCCCTCAATAGCTCATGCACGGTGCAAATGGTTTCATCATTGGTGGACGCCAATGGATCAACGGAGGCATGCTATTAGTGGAACCAGGGGAGGCAAAAGGAGACCTGTTTAATCATTGTGCACGTGAATTTACCATACGTTTGGTTGTCCCTCTCCTTTTTGGCAGTGTGCCTCCTTTTTCAAGACCCGAATCCCTGGGGCATGCCGCCCGGCCGCGATTTTTTCTGCAGTACACTTTGTCCACATATATACATGCACATGTACTACTCAAAACAATTTAGGGAACACCGGATTTTTAACATCAAATAGGTTTGGGCCATGTGCAATGATGTCATGTACCAGCAATATTGACACAATGGCCGTGTTCAATCTGCCACACATGTCTAAATTCTTTGTTAACTCATCAATTCTGTGAAACATTGTGTTTATCTGAAATAAATGATCTTGCTTTAACTGAGATTATTCCGGTGTTCCCTAAATTGTTTTGAGTAGTATATATATATACAAATATGCATTTGTATACTAAAAATTAATTTTTGACTTTATTTTCCTTTATAAAAATCCTTCACAACTATCAATTACCATTACATTCAAACGCTTTGCTTCTGAATTAATTTTGTAGTTTAAAAAAATAGTAAAATAAAGTAAAATTAATAAAAAATAAAATTTATGAAAATGTTGAAAGATTTAGTCTTGGTACCTCCTACTTGCAAAGCGAGCTTTCTAACCACTAGACTACCATGCCAATCGAATTTATCGGTCCAGCAATTTTGGCTGCAATTGGACATCGTTTCATAAAAATGCCGACGTGCGGGTCTGAGGCGACTTTGTTTTGCCTTATATATTCTAGGCAAAACGATTCCGGGGCAATTTTTGTTCACTACCCCTACCTTGACAAATTTCTGGCTACGCGCCTGTCTTGATCATCATCACACATTGCCCCGCTTTCTGCCACCCTGGATCCGCCTCTTACACTTTGATACCTTCTTGAAGAAAACAGTATCTGTATTAAGAGAGACCCATTGGCGTTTATTGATAAATCCATTGCAGGTGAAGGTTGTGTGTTGATATATTTTTAACCCTAGGCCCCCACGCTCATTCGACAGGTTATTGCCTCTACACCCCTCAAGGCTATAGGTCATTTTGGTTATTTTTTGATGAAGTATGGTCGTATTATGCGTCTCTACTGACCGGTAATTATGAAGATAATATGATATTTCCTCAGGTATTCACTATAATTGAGATTTAACCTATAGACACAATAGAGGTAATTCATAAGGTCAATTTTAAGAAGCTTTTCGAAATTCATTCGTAAAAAGGTATGAAATAACTAGGGTTGGGACGTTTACACGTTTACACGTTTACACGCTTACACGTTTACACGTTTACACGTTTACACGTTTACACGTTTACACGTTTACACGCTTACACGTTTACACGTTTACACGTTTACACGTTTACACGTTTACACGTTTACACGTTTTCAAATTCATGAAACTTGAAAATGAATCCTACGTTTAAAAAATTGGCCCTTCCATTTCCACGATATTTAGCCGGTCTTTTTTATTTCACGAAGTGCGACCAGTTGGCCCCGTGTTATTAGGCCAAAAAAAAAAAGATGTTGAGTTGCCCTCCACCGACCGACCCAAAAGTGCTGAAATCTGGGGTCGGTTTTTTTTTTTTTTTTTTTTTTTTCCCCGTCATTCATAGGCCTATTTATTAATGAAACTTACCAATTTTCTTTGTATAAAACATAATACGTTTGATTTGTGAAATTTTCCACTTTTTTACCGGTAAATTTACCGGTACCCAAGACTCAATCTACATGTTTTCAAATCGAATGGCCCCGGCCCTCACATGGTGCACTGCCTTCGCACACACTGTGTGCCAACGATTGCGACTCAAATCTACACATTTTCCAATCGAATGGCCCCTCACATGTTTTCCACTGGCTCCGCGCACTGTTTTGTATGTCAACGATTGCGACTCAATCTACACGTTTTCAAATCAAATGGCCCTCACACGTTGTGCACTGGCTCCCCGCACTGTACATGTACGTATGTCAACGATTGCGACTCGATCTACACGTTTTTAAATCGAATGGCCACTCACATGTTGCCGCCATGTTAGTGCGGCTATAAGCCAGGCACTTCGTGTATGACGTCACCAAGTGCAGGCTCATCACATGAGGCCCATTTACGAATTTTCAATTCGTCAAAAAATGACATCATTTTGTAAACAATAAACAGGCATTTTTTGTTGCAAACTGATGTTTTATACCTACCTGTTTACAATTATGAGTGAAATACTGCAAACACTGTGATGACTCGATATAAGCACGCACACGTGTGCATGTTGTTTATATGGTTGCAAATGGGTTCTCAACTGGGCGCCGCGCAATACCAGATCAAACACAGTGACGTCAGACACGAAGTGCCTGGCTTATAGCCGCACTGGTTGCGAGTTGAGCATTGCACGCAATATGGATGAATTTGCTGTGTCAATCACAGCGAAAAGTACAACAAAAATGCTTGGGATACTTTTATTCTGAAGCAAAATTCCTTGCTGATAGGTATACAAATGAAAAACATGGTATGTGGTTTCAGTTCCAATGCATTTCAATCTTAAAATGACAGTCAAGGAGAAAAAAAAAAGAAAAAAAAAAAATCCCGACCGACCGACCCCTTCAAATATTTTCACTGGAGGGCAACTCAACAAAAAAAAATTGTTGGCCTTATATTACGATTCCCAGTAAGTTCAACTGATACATTTGTTTAAATTTTAATACATCTGTACTATTTTTTCTGAACCCATATTGCCATATTTTGGATTATTTTCCGTACTAAATACGGACAATCCGTCTGCATCACGCCATTTACACGTGTATACAGTCTGTGTCGAAACGTTTCGCAAACAAGTTAAACGGAAAATGCCAAGCCTAAAATAACCGATTTGGACATGCCGTCAGACTTGTGGTACGCACTGCCGTCGTGACGTAATTTGTTAATTGCTATGATTTTTTTCATATTGTTTGGACACTAAATGCATATCAAAACAAAAACTACGGCGACTCTTGGGGGTAGTTATTTAAGTAGTTTGCCCAACCCGAATTGTTCACACATGCCTTCGGTGCCCCCGCCCCCCCCCCCCCCCAACCGTGTCCTTAGGTGTGTCTACAGTCTACACTGTAGATGCAATCAGCATTTGGTTTCCGGAGAGGGGACATTCAATGGCCCGTCGGCGGTCTGACGGCTTCTGGAAATAGATGCGTCAAACTAACAAGGTTTCCGGTTGTCTAAAACAAAATCTCCATGGAAATAAATTGACATATCATCGTATATCCTTTTGTGTTCCAGGAGACACCTTTAGTGCCGTAGATGATGGATTTTGATTCCAGCGAGCATTGTAAAATAATTTTAAGAGGAAACGCTCCTAGCAAAAAAGGGTGTTATTATTCGTATTATCAATGGCGCAGTTCCGCGTTTTGTTATTTGTAACAATATGCAGAAATGACGACTCGGATCACATTTCCCGCAGAAAAATTGCTACGCTATAGGCTTTACATTACTGATGTGATGTCGTCATATCGTTTAACGTTGTCAAGTATTTTCCAACGTATACAATCCTGACGATGACTAGAGCAGACTAGTCGAAACGTTGAGAACAACCCAACCGGCTCTTCTCAGAGCCATCACTTTTTCCAAAAAGAGATCATTACATGGTGTACCCGAAATAACTCAAGAACGTATACAATCCTCAGACACAACATAATTAAATGGAAGTTATTTCAATATAATGTCATTAGACAATCACACCACTTGCTTATCCCTTGCTTAAGTTTAGTTCAGTTTAGTTTAGTTTCCTCATTGACCTAAAATCCTAATACACTATAATCATGTCAAATTGATTGACTTCAGTAAAGGGGTCTGAAAACCTTTCAAAATATTTAACACATTCAAATCGCTTGACGGGAGGGGGTAGAAGGGAACTCAGTTTCCCACGAAAAAAAATCGCAAAAACGAGGGGATAGGCCTGATTCGACGGCTTGATTTGGTGGTTTATGTGCTTATTCCATTACAGAAAAATCAGGAAATTTTGTTTTGTATCTTATCAACGATTCTTAATAAACGATTTTTCTTTACAGTCTCAATATTTCCACGTACTGTGACAGGTCATCTCAGTTTTAGTTCATTTGGGGATTCCTCTATATATCAGCAGGTTTACTCACCCAACAAGTCAAGTAATTAAAGGGAAGTAACAATTTTGGATACTTCATCGCGATGACTTATGATCAATGCTTATTCACTCGAGTAATTGTATGTAGGACAAGGAGAAAATCTGACATCAAAAAGGTCTGTCTTTAAAAAATATGATTCAAGAGTTCAAAGGTTTGGCACGAGGATTCAGGAAGTGAATAACAAAAAAATACATTCAATAAAAAAAAAGTTAACGATACTCTTTAGGTATTGATAAGATTATTAACTATTTAAATATGGATTTTTTATGGGGATTGAGGTTTGTACATACTACCACCTATGGAAGAAAGCCCCTTGTGAAACTTGTGTTTACCGCTTAGACTGCCCAAATAATGACAAGTTGAAGGTGATGGCGTACACAAAATTACCCACATGTTGCAAGCATTTTGCCGAATCATTAGGAAGATGAGTCGTTTGAATCATGTAAACTTTTTCAGCTGTTGGTCATGCATGGTTCTCAACTCACAGCAAGTAGTGTCTGTAGCTTAAGGTGCAATACATGCCTATCGACAGGGGCAATGACTGGGCCACAACGCAGAAGTCGCTTGCAATGTGCCTGTGTCCTTTTTAGAACACCAGTCTAGGGGAAAACTCGGCGAAACGACAAACTTGTCAGAAAGTGAGCTCGCGCTATTCGAAGTGGGTGGGGGATGAGACTTAGTTTTGATCTGATTTTTAGCATGACCAATAACCCCTGATGATGGATACATCCTTTTGACGTCAGATACAATTAATCTTGATTGATTTGGAGGGAAATTGTATAAGAAAACATGCAGTTATACTGGCAGACCTTGCCACAGGGTGACCTGGGGTACGCTCCCACATTGATTGTTTGCTTCCCCAACCATGAACTTGAAGGGTCGAAATTGAGGCCACTACAACCAATTAAGCCTATTGCAATTCAAATTAAGGACTTCTATTCTAGCAGGGCCGTCCAAGAGCCTCTATCCCTGTGGTCCCCTTCACCAATGAAAACAAATCATGGCTACGCCCCTGGTTTAGGAAGTTTAGATTTTAAGAAGTTTGCGAAGATACATAGGTTCACTGGTGAGAGATTTTATAGAAGAAACAGTGGAAACCAAAGGAATCAGACCCATTTTGCATAATGAAGGAGTGCATTCGTTTCGTTTTGTTGTTGTTGGTTGAAGCACAAGGCCATTTCCGTTTCTGCAAAACATGGCCGCTCTGTGCATATCGTAGCCCCTACACTGTAAAAAAAATTCTGTAAATGTACATCAAAAGTGATGGCAGCAGCATCGCCAGACACTTTGATGTAAAAATACAGATGTTTTTTTTAAAGATAACGCCCCAATTTGCTTTTATAGTTTACAAAAATCTGTAAAATAATTTTACATCCATATGTTATAAATACAGGCAATTTGTTATTTGAAATCCAAGAAAAATGTAATTTTTACATTTAAAGTGTTGTGAAAATAAACAACATACTGTTTCTGTGAAATTTTCTCTGTAAAAATACAGATTTTTTTTTTACAGTGTATAGTGGTATAAATAAACCCAGTTTCTTTGACGCGGCACGTTGGCGTTAAAGGGACAGTATCCTCACGATCAAAGCAGACTTTCAACAGTTTAAGATAAACACCGTGACTGAAAATTACTGACTCAGTGTATGCAGCAGCAGCGGTAGTTATAACCTTATCATGTAGGAAATTATTTCAGTCACTCAGTTAATCTAAAACTAGCGCTCCGATTCCATGCCATGTTGATCGTGGCGATACTGCCCCTACAGCGGACATTTTACTACAGTGACAGCTAATGATCTCTGGACAAAACTACACACATCAATTACAAAACACGATAAACAAGACCCACTACGGTGCCATTGCCCTATCGATCAGCAGTGATTTAAAAAACATGCGCCCTCATCATCTCATTCACGACATTTTTTATATTGAAAGGGGTGCATGGAGCTCGTACAGTGGGAGAAGAAACTTTCCTAAATTCAAACTGGTTATTATTTCACTTTTCTCATAAAAATACAAAACTTTTAATACCATGATCGGCTTTACACTAAGTAAATTGCAAGATTGGTTATGTTGGCAAACCTGCTTCTTTTAGTAATGTTTACTTTCTCTGCATCAAGATGTACATTGAACAACCAGTATGCAAGTTTCAGCTCAATGCACGCAGATTCTAATTTAGAATAAGTCATGAGAAAAGTGTGAACAAGCATTCAACAATCTATATGACATAAAACACAATAAAGGGGGCCACTTTCCTACCGTCACGTTAGCAGTTTTTCTAATGGTTGTAATTTTTTTTTAAATATCTGAAACCACCCAAAAAGAATTTCAACATTTGAATAGACATGCATGCTTATCCTAAAGATAATTTGAGTTGATTATTACTATTATTTTTTTAATTACCCTAAAATTTCCATCAACAAATGGACAGAAAAGTGAGGTAACTTTTTCCGTCCAATTTTTATGGAAATTTGAGGGTAAAAAAATAAATAAAAAAATAAAAAAATAAAATAAATAAACTCAAATTAGTTCTAGTATAAGCCTGCATGTCCATTCACATGCTGAAACACTTTTTGGTCGGTTTCAGGTACTTAAAATTAAAAATAACAACCATTTGAAAAACTGCTAACGTGACGGATGCAAAGTGGCCCCCTTTATTGTGTTTTATGTCATATGGAAAACACTAGGACTTGGAGCAAAATGTTGCCGTTAGGCCACTTTTTGTAAATGTGCATACTTGCTCTTGTCTTTATGTTAACTGAGAACATAAACAGGACGGTTATTACTTTTAACATCGGTAAATTAACTTCGGTAAATTTGTAATCAAATAATTTTGTAATCAGGTAATTTTGTAATCAGGTAAATAACCAACTTGTACCTTCCCTTTTCATATTAGCCTATTTGGTTATTTTTGAATTACCTTACCTTGAAGCTTCATGGAGAGACAATTTTAGCAAAGTAACTATTAATTATTTGTGTTTGATTTCAACCATTCTGGATCCCCCCCCCCCCCCCGATTTGCCCGTGAGCGGTATGGGAGTTTATGGGAATTCTCTCGCAAACCTCTCTTCTTTAAAATACACCACAACATCACCCTCTAAAGGATCTATGGCCAACAATTATTTTCTCAGTTTACTCACGAGCACACATGGAAAGAGGCTCATACGTTATTTTGTATCTCTTGGCCAGGGGCGGCGCCATGTGTAGGTGCCAAGGGCCCCATGAATAAGAGAACTCGGGGAAGCATGTGTTTCCTGCGTCGCGCACGATGTGACTTTGTGTCGGTTTGTCACAATGTAACACTAACAGAGGAGAGTACGGAAAAACAAATGTATTAAACATTCTCAGACGACATGTTTGTTGTAGAGCGACAAGATGTCAACACTAATTCAAAGTCTCCCTGGAATACCGAAACAACAGCTTAACGTACACTACAGTGTTTAGTGGGAGTACTGAGTCATCACAATGAATTAGCCCCTGCTTGTAGATTTCTGATTTCTGAGTTTTTCCTTCTTTTTTGTCTTCTTCAAACTCCAGATCCGAAGAAAAAGCAAAGCCTTCAACGCTAAACTCCAGGAAGGAGATGAAGTTATCAGTGTCAATGGCCATAATGTCCGCAACGTGGGACGCGATGTTGCTATGGGTTACGTGGACGCCACCATGGATACGCTGGACTTGGAAATTGTCAGGTACAGTGGCCCCATGAGGCCACGGTAGCATTTACTTTCACAAGACGAAAGGTTAAAGAACGCTTAAAAGTATTTTAGTGTCAGTCTGGTTAAAAAATCTTTGTTTTTCATTTGAAAACAAATTGTTGGGTATCGCGTTGCCGAGCAACACATTAGCACACGCTCGTCTGATCTTACCGATCGCCACTTATTTCCACTCATAGGCCTATATGTTTTAAAATTACACCTTTCACAAATCGTGTGAAGCATATTTTCACAGTAAATATATCCGGAAATAATATATGATGGGTCCCGCCTTTTTGGCTCTTTAATGCTGTTAAACTGTAGGCTTTTCACAATTATTCTGTGAAATTCTTCATTTCAAATCTTTGAATGTTTTTCTTTATAACAGGACACTTTCAATGAGACGAAACAAAAATTGCCAATAAAATAACGAAAAACACGGTCGATCCATCTTAAATGTTTGAATGAACATTATAACCTTTTAGATTTCACTTTAAATATTCATCCATTTGTTTACTGCCCTTTTCGATGTACAGACGCAGTAACAGCGGGCAGACCATACCAATCAACGCTTCTTCTACACAACACGTGAATGGCAACACAGAGATACGACGTGTACCGACCTATACTATTTCAACAACTTCGCAGACGCAGAGGCAACAGGGTACTGTGGAAATATTTGTGGAAATAGTGATAAATATTAATATTATTAATTATCCAAATCCAGCATTCGCGGTACCGTGCATGAGCTGTTGAGTGCACATTTTGTTATATCACTGATGATCGACAGGGCATCGATAGTGTGTCGCGTTTGGCGTATTTTGCAGTTAATGTGCGTACGCACAGATATCTCCAGTGATCATTGGCTGGCAGAAGTACACGCATGTGTAGTACCATAAAATATGCGCACCACGTGTACGCACAACGCTCACTCACTGGGTGCAATTTCACTGCTAGAAGGGTTACGATGTGCACTGAGCGGATTAGACTGTCTTTTAAAAAAGGCCCCGGGCGTACCATTCATGGAATTTCATTGGATAAGTTGTGCCAAAGATTTGACGTCCAACCAAGGTCAAAGTTGAATGTCCCCAAAACTGAGAGATGGTATTTCACGAGCCTGGAAACGTGCCATCAGATCTTCGGGCTATCAGCGGATAGGCTTAACAGCTGCTGCGGAAAAAACTCATTTGCTAAAGATGTTATCATAAGTATGACCAGAAGTCTAGGTAATAGACTTCTGGTATGACGTACTCTGGCGGCACTTACTTTGCGTGCAGAGTAAGATATTGTAAATTGTAACTAGATTTGTTCATGAACGCGCAAACAAAATACCTTTTGAGAGTTGTTGAATAATGTCTCGTTCACTGACTCAAGTTTGTGGAATTTTAAAATTTTAATTTTCCAGACTTAACACATTATACTGCTCTATCACATGATTCGGTGGGATCTCTTGCATTGTAACTTCCAGCTCGGGAGGTTACAATAAATATTTTTTGTTACTTTTGAAGTATAAATGCACAATGCTCTTAACAGTCACAAACCGAAGGTCGCCCTCGCGTAATGAGGGACCTTCTTTTGTCTCTGAGAGAGGGCGCCCTTGAATTAGTGACGTCAATGCATAAGGTCTATGAGCCTTTACAAAAATGTTTCGCGCCAAAATGGAACTACAGATATCATAAGCTGTTTATGATATATTTCCTGGCCCGTTATAATAGTTAACGTGTTCGTACAGGATCCCTAGGTCTAATCTATTAAAATTGTGCGATAATATTATCTCTTCATTATAATGTTTGTAGGTAGCCCACAACACAAACCGATGCCAACCATTACGCATGTGCAGACCAGAAGAGATGGAGGCCCCACGGAGGAGACTGATGGTGAGATTATTATTTCATACCGAGTGTAGGCCTACTAATACAGACCTAGTAAGCAGGTCGTGGGTTCAAGTCCCGCCCGAATCGATTTTTTTCATAGAACTGAGTATACAGAGTTTTACACATGTCGTTGGCAATAAATCAAATCAACGTAGACCTAAAGTCTTGTAATCTTTTCTCAGAGGAAAAACTAATCTGCATGCACTCTCGGCAGATGAAAACATGGCAGGTTGCCAAATAGAAAACAATAACAATAATATTTGATTTTGGAAAAAGCTGCTAATGTCAAGGAGAGGACACCCGAGTGTAGTAATGATGTGTAATAATTTTACACTTTCCAGGGATGAGAAGAGGCAACATTGTTTCGTTTAATCCTCCTAAAATCAACGTGACCGCCAAACCCGCCGTTTGGTCCTCAAGCAGCCAATCACAGCCCGCCAAGAAGACACCATTAGCGTATTCCAGCAGCGCACCGGCACACACCACAACGACACATGTGCAGTACGGCGGAGCCGGCGAGCAGGAGAACCAGCCTTCGTACAGGAAAGTGGTTCCGTTGTTGTCAGCTCCACCACCGAAGACGAAGACTACTTTTCAGGAGAGCCAACCGCAACAAAATGTATCTCCCAAACCAGTGCGGTGGGAGCCACAGATCCACTATACGACTACACCCAAGATGGACACCGATACATCGGCAACGACTACTTGGACCGGAAATGTTACTGGACCGAGACGGACATCTATCGGGAAGGAGGTCACCATCACTTTCGCACCACAGCTACCCTCCAAGGCATTAAAGCCGGTAGCACCAGTCGTGGAAGAGCATGCTCGTGAAACTACAAGAGTTGAAATTCAAAACAAGGCACCAGTGGCCATTAAGGAGGAACCAACTGTCATCTTAAGACGTGCGGCGCCATCAACTGACTCACCCGACAGCAAGCGTAAGCTGAAGCCAGAATCAGAACGTAAGTTTGTACAAGTTCGGTTTCTTCATCTTTTTCCACTCTTAGTTTTGTTTTGAAGACGAAACATTCTCACTGGCCCACTCTTGTCACTTGTCACTGGCCATTGTCCTATTTCTGGCATATTCCATATCTAAAACCTTAATATAGACCCTGTCTGCACCGGGCATAGCCTAAAGAGGGCGCTATTTACTCAAGCACAATTTTCGTCATTTACATTTAAGTGTTTGCGGTTACCACGGAAACGTTTTCCGTTGTAAAAGTTGTTAAGAAAATGGTGGAATAAAACCCATTGTTAAGGTAGAAATCCGCTCATAGTGAATGATACAAACATGATTTGATATTAGGAAAGAACTTGGCGAGAGGATGGTGTTAAATTGTTGATAGTATCAAAGGCAAATACATCATAATAATATGTGACCTGTCACCACGAAACCCGGACAAAGTCGCACCGATCCATTTCGAGTAAACAGTGTGTAAAGTCATTTCAGGGTGGAATCGTCCATTTTTGGATTTTGGGATCACCGCGTATGCTTTACATATTCATCTATCATTTTACTTTAAAAATAAATTAAATCTGTTAAGGTAAAATACTTTTTTACCCTATTTTCAGAGCGATGTTGGTGAATAAGAAGCGTGGACTTCCTGTACAAAAGCCTTCTTTTCTCTGATTGACTTGTTATTGATTGGGCATGTTGGGGGGCCTTAATCCCCTCCTGAGGGGATTACAGGAAAGGGTTACCCCTATAAGTTTATAATCATTCAAAAGCTTATGAACTGGAGAATATGAAAATACCAAAAACTCAAAATAAAATTTTCCAACTTTGTCCGGGTTTCGTGACAGGTCACATTTGTAATAGACAGATCAAGTCAATGGCATTACAGTACAATGCATTAAGCACGTACTACACGTTGAATGTTCTCAGTACGGAATGACGCACTGAAACACGAACTGATTGTAACAAACCTTCATAAGAAACATCACAGATTGCCCATTTCTTCGGAAAAAACACAAATCACAACCAGATTCTATATTTTGTGGTATAGGCCTTTAAGTTAATTTCAATTTAAAAGAAAATATCGTCTCAAAATGTGAACCCCAAAATTTTAACCCCAAAGTTTGAACCCCTTCTACACTACAAACAATATTCAACAAATAAAATTAATGTTTTTGAAATATGTATTTATTTATTTGTTTGTTTAGCAATTAAGCGTCCCTACTCGTACCCTGGAAAGCATTCAGAGGATGACCCAGAAATCTCAACCGTAATGAGAATGAAAGCCTGCAAGACCATAGCCGATCTGCTCATGTTCCCAGCCGACAAGCATGCCAAGGGTGCCCGGATGTTTGCCAAACGACGCAAGCGCAGTGACCGCTGGTCAGTAGAAGGCATGGGTATAAAACCAGAGGAAGACGAGGATGAGGACGAACCTAAAGCTAAACCTGTGGAGGTCACTTTAGTGGCATCTGGGAGGAAGCCCCTTCCTCCTGGTGCTATTCCTATTGGGATGCCTCTTCCCCCACCACCGCCACCACCAGAGCCAGGAAGCTCAGCTATTCCCCCACCGCCCCCACCACCGCCACCAGGCACAAAGTACAGAATCAAAGTGGAACCGACAAACTTCAAGGTCAACTTGAAGAGCAAGGAGAAGTGCGCACACGACATCGTAAGCCCGGAGGAAATGGGTCGTCTGGTTGTGGATTTGAAATCTGCCACCGGTCGAGGGGCTAACATGTTCGAGAGGCGTCGCATACGTTCAGATCAGTTTGTCATCGACGAGGTTGCAAAACCGCCGCCTGTGTTACAAAAGCCCAAACCTAAGGGAGTTTCCTCAGCACAAATATCCATGAAGCAAGATAACCAAATGCACATCCCAATGAAATCTCCCTGGGAAGCGGCAATGGAATCGCCCGTGGGTAACTGTGATGCAGCTTTTAAACACATCCAACCGAAGAGACCATCCTTGACGCATGTTGACAGTCCATCGAAGGGGCAAGGAGCCCCTCCACAAACTAAACCAAAACCCCCAGCAGCCTGGATGGCCACGTCAAAGATCGTACCTGAGGTTCAATCCAAAGCTATGTCCGAACCGCCAAAAATTAAACCCAGATTCAATGCCAATGATCCTAAATCGGCTCAGCAGATTGGTTCGCCGATTTCAAAACCTGCATTCAACGCCAAAAGACAGTTAGTCGACTCAAAGTCTCATGATTTCAACCCCAAGCCACGGGGGTGGAACTCTCCTGTTAATTCGGGTGAGAATACCCCGACATCCCAAACGTCAATGAACTCGGCAGAAGATGGCCATGTGGGCCTCGGGTCAATTTTCCCGACTAAGCCGGCCAAATTCAGCACTGGTTTTAATGACTTTAACCGAAAACCAAAAGGATGGGGAAATACCAATGATTCACCAACAAATGCTGCCACCAACGGCAGACCAGCGAGTTATCACTATGGTTCCAAGCCTGCGCAGTTTAGTGTACATCCGGGCCGTGTGGAGACTGGAAACCTATGATCTCCAGAAGTTTCACTTTTCGCTGTCAATCTGAATGCAAACTTGGTGCATGGCGGATTGTATAAAACTACCGGTATATAACTTGACACTACACATATGATGGAAATGATAATGTCACAATAAAGCCACATCTCGAAAAGCATAAATGATCACAATTTAACATACAACTTACTTGGATGACCAAGGATATCAAACATCCCTTGAAACATTTCTGCCTCAGGTGCCCTCGTTTTTAGTTAAATCATTTCCAGAATGAATTTCTGTCATCCAACGACAGAAATTCCACGTTGGAGTGAATTGCGAACAACCTGAATGCTTTTTCATTGTTTTCTCATTACAACACAGTAAAATAAACTGAAACTTCCAAAGTTTGGTTTTTGCACATATATCTTGATTCTAATAAATTATGGATGCATTTACAAACATTCTTCCAAACGTGTACTGGCTTTTAAAACAAAATCAAAAACGTTATTTAAAAAAAAAGGATGCTAGTAATGTGTTCTTTTAATAGTTTGTGCATTTGCTAACCGCTGTACAAAAATGTTTATTTGTTAATAGTAAACTTGCGCGTGACTTCTACAAATATTGCCAGCTATGTAAACAACCACCGCTGAAAAATCAACGTCTAGTTGTTACACATACCAGGAAAGCGTGTATATTGCCAGTAAAGCATGAGAATAAACGAGATTTCGTTTGCACTCAAACACACCGATAGGGCCCTTAACCCTTTCACATTGTCAAGTCTTTCCCCGTTTTATTACCATCAACATGATTTTAAATGGAATGTTTACTCCAGCTTTTTTGATAGAAACCTTTTTGTATATCTGCTTATAAGCTTGTGGTATTTAATCAGCATCCTGTAATTTAGTCAAGGTATCTTAATATGATGATTGTGAAAAAAAATGATGATGTAATTACCATGAACATTTTTTACTACCGCACACAATTATTGTGTCACCGATTTTACTTCGCACATAGAAATAGCTATACTGGTGATTGTGTTAGCTGTTGTTGTGCATGCTGTTTTAGATGGTTTCTAAACAAAATTACCATTTATGGAATGAGATATCTGAGAAGGTTTATACGGTTTGGATAAATTGCGTTTTGGGAGCCAATTAGGCTCTCGTTACGGGAAGCATTCAGGCCAGCAGCCCAGTGAGACATTTGTCGCGTTCCCAGAAGGTCGTGCATAAGTCATTATGAAGTGGGTCACACCGTCATCAGACTATATAATATACTGTGGTAAAAGTTGTTTCGTTCTGATCGAGCCTCGTAGACTATGTTGGAAAAACCAAGATGGCGAAGCGTGATGAAGCTCGCTTAGGCTTTCAAGGATTGAGGTATAGGTTTTGGTATTTGCTGCACGGGAGAAGGGTACCCAAAATAGGTGTTAATTTGATGAATGAGCAATCCTTACTGATTTTGTGAAAACTACTCTGAAAAACCAACCCTGCTGACTGTAAATTTTTCTACAGATGATTTAAGAGGATTATTGGAAGGACTTTGCAGAGAGAAAAGCTCGTGCAGCTATCGGACGTTTTAGGATGCACAAATCCTAAACGTGATTCTGTAGTTTGGCGCAACGGTGAACAAGTAAAACTTTGATAGTCACAAGGCTACAGACACATTAGACGAACAGACACGATATTTTTTAGAAGTGGCAGACTCATTATTTACCTCTTAATTTACAAACAGCTCCACCCTTTTTACACCACTCTGGAACCACTCACCACTATGAAAAGATATATAGTTATCACGCACTTATTAAATATTCATAATTATAAGGCAGTGTGTACATATAACACGTTTGTCTTTGAAGCAGCTTAGAAATACTTGAAAACAATTACTTGATTTAAAAAGTTATATTTTAATGGCTTGAATTGTGAAATTAAGTTAAAACATTATTTTATCTCTTATATTAACTGTGAATAACTTAAACATCTAATTGAAAATATGTTGCATTTTAATTGTGATTTCTAACAAAAACATTGTATTGCAGATGACTTTCCTGTTTTGTTAAAAATGTTCAATTTATTGTTCCGGGTTTTCATGACGTTTCAAGATGTTTATATATCAATCATTGTAGAATCATAACTTTTTATATAAAACATAATTTATTGTTATAAAACGAAGCACGGTCACAGTGTGCCTTTGCAAATCTTTGCGATCGTCATAAAATAATTTTTGGTTTGTGCATATTGAGCAGATCAAAAAGAACACCAAAAACATATTTTACTTGCTACATTTAAAAAAAAATCATTTTGAAATTTATTATGAAAAATGTGCCTTATTGAAATTATGCCGATGTCATATCGTCAATATCGTGCAAACCCCCAAACAAGAACTGCCGAACATATTATTATTAAATTTGTGTTATAATATATTCTTTTCAGTATAAGGACGGGTTAATTCCCAGTCTTTTTTGTTTGTAAATCCAAATCCTTGCGACAATAAGTCAATATCATGCAGTGATTTTAAGTGAAATGTTTTAAAACATTTAAAAAAATTCAGTCATAGCGGGAAAATGCTGTATAATCTAGAGATTCCTTAAAAAAGTTGTAGCCACCATTCAAGCATATTTAAAGGGATTTTACAATATTGGTATTTATTAATGTACGTTCATTTTAACTCTCAAGTTTTCAAGCAATACCGGTATATCATAAAAATTAACCTGTGAAAGTTTCATCACAATGGGTGTTCACATTTTTGAGAAAACAGCGAAAAACTGATACATTTTTGAGAAAACAGCGAAAAACTGATACAAGTTTTGTGTGTTTGTATTTTTCCAAAACATGCCGGTCAACAAATTGTTGTAAATTCGACATAATACATTTTCAGGATGATTGAAACCTGTTCCAACTTTACACCAAGTAAGGTTTCAGATGATAATTCGTAATTTGATAAATTGGTAATTACTAATGTTGCACCTTCCCTTTTATGATTGTTTTTGTTCATAGTTTTCAAATGTATTGTGTTTTCAATCGTACATTAACTGCATGACATTTTACAAAGAAGAGTTTTTGTAAAATTAAAAAGTTATGTTCAAATTATAATATATCTTAGTCTTGTATATCACTGTGTTCAATTTCGTGTGTAATTATGGACAGAATCTTATTGGAGAGTGTTTTAGGTACTCGAGTGATATTCTGCTAGCAGAATCTTGTGATTTTATGACAGTAAATAATATAAAAAAACTCTCACGAGTAAAAAAAACAAACCCGAAGCGAGTTATATTTGTGTTAATTATTAGGATTGTCAGTTGTCTATTTTCGCTGCACTGTTTTCCTTTCTTAAGAGTATAGACTAAGAAAACTTGAACGTGATAACATTTTTAATTTCTCCCAAACAAAACAGTGATGGAAATAATACATTGGGCAACACATATATAACAGCCCATTGAATTATTCAGTGTAATTGGTGTTACCTTGTTTTAAATATCCTAAATATAAGTCAATATTGATTTAATTTTGCCCTACACCGACGTGTGTAGGGCAAATTGTTTATCACCCGACACAACAATTTCATCAACCTATATATAAGTCACTAGTAAATATTTTCCATTCTGGGACCAATTTCATAGAGTTGCATATAGCAGAACAAATTGCTTACCAAAAACAAATTGCTTAGAAGATTTCATATGTTATCAGCCAAACATTAATACAAAATGCATGCATTTAGTCTGTTTTATATTGCCCAGTAAAAATATCTGATAGCAAGTTTTTTTTTCTACTTAGCAGCTCTATGAAATTGGGCCCTGCTCAGAAGAGAAATTATAACACACAAAACCTTAAACAGGTTGGGCCCTGCTCAGAAGAGAAATTATAACACACAAAACCTTAAACAGGTTTTGGTCCGGAAAAGTAAGTGCATTTTCAAGGGGGGTTCGGGAGGCTTCAGAACTGGCTCCTTACTCTATACCCATTGTGTATTGGAGGCACAACAAAAACTGTTTTGAGCACTAAAACACGTTTATCACTAAAACACTTAATATGGGGTGCCATGGCCGAGCGGTTAAGTGCATTGGACTTGTGTTCTGGGTTCGAATCCGGCCCGCGACCGTGGCACTTGTGTCCTTGAGCACATCACTTTACTGTAATTGCCTCTCTTCACCCAGGAGTATAAATGGGTACCTGTGTGATGGTACAGATGTTTATTGTGTTTGATTAGCCCTGTAGCGCCAAAATGGTTGCACATAATGGGCTGTATACTCCCCAGGGAGCTGAGAAAGATTATAGGAATGATATTGGCCCATTGACCATGGGAAATAATGTAAAGCGCATTGGGAGACACTATGTGAAATGCGCTATATAAGAATGAAATATTAAAAGAGTATGTTTAAGGGCTAGATCCGCAAGACAAACGGGGATAATTAAAATCAACATGTTTTTATCGTTGATTGTTTATTGTTTTATTAAATACAAAAATACAAACAAGAATGTGTTCAGGCATTACATGTACTCATGCATAAAGCCTTTGATCTGAGCGATTGGGCGATATAGTCATCGCATTCAAGGACGAGATGTTGATCAAAAGATTTATTGCGACAAAACGAAGAGACGTAAAACATCTTAGAAAATAATCAGTAATTGTGTTAAATTTCAATGTCTGCCAGAATGTAAAACATATTAAAAACATGTAACAGCTTTTGTTCTCAAAAACGTGCCAATAAGTGTGATGAAACTTTCATAGATAAATTTTATGATATATTTCTGGAAAACAAGAGGGATAAAATATACACATTGATGAAATTCTTGCGTGGGGGATAAACAATTGATTAGATGTTTGCCCTACATTGTACTACTCATCGCTTTCTGAGTTTCTGTGGAAAAATCCACTGGCGATTCGGACCCACGACCTTCTACTTACTTGTACATAATTCTTAACCTCTCAACATTTCGGCCCGATGAGGATAGGCCGGCTAGATTCCTATATAGCAGCGGGTACTGCGATATGTATAGATTGGTGAAATAAACGTATGTTCTACCTTTCTTCAATTTGAACTTAACTGAACTAAACAAGTGCATAGTGTACCGTACCTTTCAGACACCTTCACAATGCGTGTCATTACAGTTTTACACAAACGTAAACTCCTGCTGTCACCCTACCATGCAGGCAATACACATCACGGTATATACGAATCCCATTACAAATTAATTAATTTATTGAATGAAAAACGTTTATCTCATATCCCATACCGGAACGTGTAAAATCCTATTATTTCATTCTCGCCGCACAGAGAGAGAGTTCGATAACGGGATGATTTAGAACGTCATCCCTTGATATTATTTTGCATTCCACAAAATAAAGTGTTAAGGAGTTCTAAAATAATCGTGAAATTTGATTCGCATCTATCACCACACACCTGATGCCATGGAAGTAAATTTCACACTCTTTAGACGTCAACATGATCAACATGGTTCGCAGACAGTGGTGGCGCTACGCAGGGAAGGGGAAACACTGGAATTTTTCTCTGCCCCCCGCCCCCAACCCCACCTCATCAATAAACGGGTAAATGTTTGGTTTATCGAGGAAGGAGCCGTACTTTCCCTGTAAATCAGCTGTTTTTATTTTATTGATTTAAATTATTATAAAGTAAAACATATACTTTGACGTGAGATGTTACACAAAATGGATAAACATTGAAAGCTTGGTTTAATATCGGTAATTAATGCCCGAATGGATTTATGATGGGACCCACAATAAATTAATTTAGGGACATGTAATACCATTGTTTTCTGAATTAGTTTATTTTTAATGTGTTATTTTAAAGCATTTTTCCGTTTCCTCAAGTAAAATAGCAGAGTTCCAGAAATGCAGGTAAAATAGCAAAAACAAGAGCGATACATGTTTAAAAATAAGGTAGAATCAGTAAATAACAAAAAACCAAATGGTCTGAAACAGTTTTACCATCATTACCAAATATGTACCTTATTACCTATAACATTTTAAAACTCATAGAAACTCGCCCAAACTCACCATAAACTCTCTAGTGAGCTAGATTATGGGAAGGAGGTTGTGCTTTGCCTTCATTCATCGTATGTGGTTTAATTCGCTATACTGAGATATACTACATTCAGAATGGAACTTTTTTTTAATTTCTGAGCAATTTTACCGGCCATTATTTTCCAATAAAACATTGCAAAGAAATAAGGTTCAGATCAAATGAATGAAAATACCTCTTCACTGAATTTGTAAGTTATTTTATATGGGCATTAAAACGAACGTGGGTTGCCGGAAATCATTACAGTAAACAGATCAGTTGTAATATTTCACCCAACAACCACGTCCCCAAATACATCCGATCAGGAACTCGACCGATCGGATAACGAACTCATGACACAGTTTAACATTTTGACCCGCGTTACGAAGTAATATACACGTATGAGAATAACATTCACACTACCAGTTCAAGTTTGTGGCTACAACACAAGGCTCTCTGGAATGATGCGGTTAAAGCATCGAGAAAGGATAGAAAAGTGACTCCCTCTCTCTCTTGACGATATGTAAACATACGTATGTCACATCCGATAAGAGTGGGCCGAAGTTAGTCAGGTGTGAAAGGAACACAAAAGAATAAGGTACAAATCAGAGTCACATCCTGGTGCTGTGACCGGACAAAAGAAAGATTAAGATATTATGTGTTAAAACAAAATCACCTGTGGAAGTTTCACTTTTAGCTCATTACGTTGTGTCGTATACGGGAACATAACGAAAATACATTCAAATAATTCGATTGGTACACAAACTTCGATTTCATTATAACTTTGAATTTTAGTATAGATCGTAACAAAAATTCAGACGTGTGACTTGGAAATAACATTTTATGTTTCTTCGAAATGATAGCTGACGATAGCAGACCGACAAATGTCAAGGCATGTTTGATACCAACATCACCATACACCAATTCAGTTTAATGTAAAACTGACTATACTTTTATGAATGCTCAATCCTCCATGATTGAAGGGTGCGATTGCGCCCCTCACACCTCCCCAGACCTGGCCATGTCCAATTATTTCAAACCTTCTAAATCTTTTGATTTAATTTTGCCCTACACCGACGTGTGTATAGCACTGTATGCTCAGTGCTTTCCGAGTGTCTGTGAAAAAACTACACAGGCGACTCGGGCGGGATTCGAACCCAATTGTTTATCTCCCGACGCAAGAATTTCACCAATCTATATATATCGCGGAACCCGCTGCTATAGGATTCTAGCCGGCCAATCGTCATCGGGCAAGCTCGGTGGTCGAGAGGTAAGACGTCTGCACTAGTAAGCAGAAGGTCGTGGGTTCGAATCCCGCCCGAGTCGCCTGTGTAGTTTTTTCACAGACACTCGGAAAGCACTGAGCATACAGTGCTATACACACGTCGGTGTAGGGCAAAATTAAATCAATTGTTTATCTCCCGACGCAAGAATTTCACCATCTAAATCTTGCTCAGCGGTGGGTAGGGGAGTTATGGTGGCAGTCACGATGGTCATAGGAATTCCATCCTTTTCCACACATCAACGCCACACTTTCTCCTACATAGAGAAAGGATGCCTTTCTCCATGCTCCTACCAACTTATACGCATACATCAATGACAACTGAAAAGTTGAGAGGCATACCTTTAAAGTTTCTCCGTGGAAATGTTACAATAACTTGTGGTTATGTTGTTGTGTTTGACCTCAATATTTGTTTATATTTGTATAGATAGGCGGCAATGCATGAGGATTTGCGTCATAAAGTAATAACAAAATCACGCAGATTGAAAAAGAAACTTGACACCGACACCACATCTGATATCCGCCGGTGCCGCTAACACACGACTGCATCACTCTGAACCAGCCCATGCCCATATTTGGAATCCACACCATGCATATATTACCAGGCACCACTACCATCATCCCTTGCCTGAAAATACCCAGCATTCTGCAACACCCCACTGCTGTGTGGGTTTGATGAGTTGAGACGGTGGACGGGAAGAAAATACAGTAATCGGTCTAGAGCAAAGCGCAGATCACCAAAGGAACTGCATGATCCTCAAGGTCCACTGTCGGTCTGTCCGTGTGTCGACCTGTCTGTGACCGGACCCTGGGGGTCCGTCTACATTTTGGGGACACCAAGTTAAAGCAAGGAGGAAAAGCTATTTTTGGTGAAAATCTTGGATCATTTACTATAAAGAACACAAAGGTAAGTTTCAATAGATATTACATTACAACAAATATGATTGCGTGCTATATGGCTACGGAAAAAAATACGAAACATGATAAGCGATTAGATATCCCACAGATAATTTTGTTGTTCAAAAGAATGTGTAAATCGGTTTATACCACAGGATTAAAATGCAAATTTTCGCAAAATAAGTCATTTACAATATCACTGTGGACCAGTTCACTATTCTTGCCAACAAACATTGTCTGTTACTTTTCTAAAAAAAATAAGCCAAATTGTTTTAGAAATGATAATTTTCTCATATTACACCCTGGGATTCAAATACGTAGTGTGTATTTTATGGCGTTATTTTTTAACGATAGCCTGAAGCGCGAATTGTCTGTCAAATACAACTTGAAAAAACATAACATAATTGTATTTGCAGTGTACGTGTTCACTTATCGGCGTGTTTGCCTAAGAGGAATCTCTAAAGGAATTTTATCACTTTGAAAATTAATATAATACTTTGAAAATTACTTATATTTATACCATTATATTTACAAATTCAAAAAATGTATTGGTTGGATTAATAGCAAGAAAGAAATTAGCGAAAACAGAGATTGGTAATTACCTTTCATTAAGTCAATCTAAATGTTTTTGTCACAGTGTTTTTAATGAGGCTACAATGATATAACTTTACATTTGGTAAAGACAATACTGATGATAATGGTGATGATGATGATGATGATGATGATGATGATGACGATGATGAAAATGGTGGTGGTGGACGGTGGTGATGATTATGGTGGGGAGGTAGGAAGACGGGAGGAGGTTGGTGACGTACGGTCATGATAATTATGATCCACAATCACCGCAACCATAATTATCATAACAACGATGACGATGACGACGCGGAAGAGGACGGGAAAAAATTGTGTAAACAGTTAAGAAGAAAACTAATTAATTCAGTATTCAAGATTTGATACAAAATAGCCTACGTCAAGCGGTGAGAGCACTGTGAAAGGTCTCTTGAATGGTTTTTATCATAATTACATTTCCAGATGTCATTCCTCAATGTACATGTTACGAAAAGGAAGCCACATCCATACAACCATACAAAAATTCCAAGACACAATAGAGACTGTGAAGACGTATTCTAGTGAAATGTACATATCCATGTTCAGAAGTGACCTATACAGCTGCGGTTCTCATATCCTCTTATGCCGTCAAAGTTCAACAGGGTAAAGAAAGTACATTCATCGCCTATCTGGTAATTTCACAGAAATATTAATTTCAAAACCACGCAGGGGTTTCAACGCGTGAAGGTATATAATTACCAAAGGCTGTGTCTTGTGACAACTGTATATACCATCTCTGGACTTTTATTTATGTAAGTGGCGGCGGGAGGTAAACATCATGGCCATGATTTGACGTTAAATTAGTTTCAAAAATCACCGCTTTTTCCTTTTTTTAATTTTTTTAATTTAAATAATTGGACACGGATGATCACTTCAATTTGGTATTGTAAACCACATAGATTATATGACTCAGTCTCACGGTGGTTTTGTCGGTGAAATATAATGGTCTGTTATTCTGTAAATTCAACTGTGAGAGAATCAATGGGGTGTCTTGGTTTCATTATAAAGCTAACATTTAGAATGCCGTCTTCTAATTAAACAATCCTTCTTAAAAATCTTAGCTCATACATGGAAGGGAATACGATAATAATAACTACATAGCCCTACCTTGAAATGGAATTGTCCATGCATAATATTACTGGGGTCAAATTTCATAGAGCTGCTTAGCAGACAATGTTGCTAAGCAATATAAAGCAGAGTACTAGCCAAAAGGCATACATTTTGTATGAAAGTTTGGCTGGTAACCAAAGAAATCAGCTAAGCAAAAACTTTCTGGTAAGCAATTTTTTTGTCCTTGGCAGCTATATGAAATTGGCCCCTGGTGTTTAATTATCTTTATGTAAAAAACCCCGTAAATTTCCTCTGTATGGTTTGGTAGCCTTACAAACAATCTCAATGTAGACGGAACAGCCACTGTGCTTGGAATAGAGTGGCGAATCCGTGGTGACACTAGAAAGTGGGCGGGGCACTCATTGGCGGATCCAGGGGGGCTAAGGGGGCTGTAGCCCCCCTAAAATCGTAACAAAAAAAGGGAGAGAAAAAGAGAGAGAGAGAGAGAGAGAGAGAGAGGGGGAGGGGGAGGGGAGAACGCACTCCCATTCCCACAGTGTGCTTGTTTTTCTCTCCCTTTGATTATTTCATTGTAATTTTTGTAGTACTAAAAAATAATTGTTTTTGATTCTCAGCCCCCCCCCTAAAAAATGTTCTGGATCCGCCCATGGCACTGAGTTAAAAATGTGAGCACATTACAAACATGATGGTCATACAGAACAGAAGAAATAGGATTACATTTTAGGACCCACCGCCGATTTGAGATTCCTATTGCACCAGTACCGAACGAAATGTCTGAAATATATACCGAGGATTTAGGTGAGACCTAATCATAATTCAATTTAAATGAAATATTTTTGCAATGATTTGATCCAATTAGGCTATAGAGAGGTCTAGGCTTTAGGAAAGTATGTGAAGCCGAGTTTCAATGCCTCGGGTAAAATGATTGTTTGCACGAACCCTGTCATATTGATATATCCTATATCGTCATGGGAATATTTGCAATCAATTGCATTTTGAGAACTAACATTTGATATCTTTGAAACAAAAAAATCACTTGTTATCTTAAAGGTAAGGTACAACATTTCCACTGACTCTTTTCGAATTAAAATATACAGTGAAATAAGCAACCTGTGAAAGTTGCAGCTTTTCCGAGAAAATAGTGGAATAATTCATTTCAAAGTACTTTTTGCCAATTTTGAACTTTCACTTTTCTTAAAAATGACAGCACCTCAGACAAAATTATTTTCAGGGAAGATTGATACCACTGAGTTTCATATTAAATAACCACAATTTTGCCATTATTTTACCTAATAAGTAGTATGCGTCTTGACCAGTTTTGCAGACGGTGTAACTTTATACACACATCGGAAGCTTTGGGCTTATAGCCAATTACGAATGGTATACCCGCCAATATTTAATCAGGCACGAAAAACGTATTTAGAGAAATTGAAAAGTATAAGGCTAATTTATATTTCCAAGTACTGTATTTGAATTCATGACAACGGCAGGCTGTTTATCTGGACAACAAAGGGTTCTTTCACTGCGGGTTTTCGTTTTTGCGTTCGTCATGAAGAAAATATTTGTCCCCAATTCAAGGCTAATAGAATTGCGGTTTCTAAAGATCAAGGGTGCAAATCTAAGGAGCACCTGGGGATCTTTGTGAATGTCTTCAGAGAGTTGGGAGATTTTGTTGATTATAGTCGCGGTATGTTTTGAAAGAACCTTAGGCAACGTCTGTGAATGGAAGAAAGAGGTGAAAATGGATAAGAATGCATACTTTGAGAACCCCCGTGGTTATATTTAGTCAAGACAGGTTTGACCTACTTGAATGTTTCCTTTTTCTCAAAGTTTTGCCTTTTTTAATAGATTAAAATAAGTTATTTAAGGGAATAACAGTAATTTTACACATAGTAGAACGAATGATGTATCTTCACACGTTCAAACTCAGGCCTATGTGACTATTTTGAGGAATCCTTGTTCACCTTAGCCAATATTTGACGAACATAAGAAAACCCATTACAAGGCGAAACATGGGTGGCTGAATGGGGCCACATGTCAAAAGGTGCACACTGCATAATGGGTGGCACATATGATAACGTATACGGTAATCTCATGTCTATAATAAGTGATCATCATAAGGGTGCATATCTTCTCCCTTCCCCCCGCCCTTCACCACCTCCCTTCCCTTGGATCAACACTATTTCTCGTATCTTCATGGTTTCGATTTTATTGTTGATATATTACATTGTGTATCAGTGTACGTAAACATGTTCCCCTAGTTATGAACAAAATACTGGTAAATAAAGTGAGGTAGTGTCAGTGACCGGTTTCGGGAGGCGATAAACAATAACCCACTTCCGATGATCACATGTCTATGTCATCCATGTACGACTGTAAACTATACCAGTCCGCCTCCGCTAAGACTTTTCCTGTTTCACCTCTGGGTCATGCATTGTATTAATACATTCTCGACAGCATTAAATTTGTTCTCACCACTATGAGAAATTGGATTTTTCCCCAACTTTCTCTGATAAGTTAAAATACGGACTGATATTTAGGTGAAATTTCCACAAATTAATTCTTATAATTTTGTATGACATATTTATGGCCATCAAAGAATTACCGATTCACCGTGTAAATTCACATTTTGCCAACGGTGCACTGGGGCTTTTCAGCGGTATCTTAAATTTGTCTCACTTATCAAACGTTTTCATCAAATAAATGGCGACATACCATAGTAATTTTGTTCTATAGGTTATTAAAATAAAATGTTGTCAACAAAATGTTCAATGATATACCCGCTGAAAAATAAATTCCAAACCAAACAATTCAAACACAGCACCTGCTGTTCTGGCATTTGTGATGCGAAAGATGTTAATGTAGTCTGAAATTTTGACCGGTAACTGAAGGTCATGAACTCAGTGTTCAATGTTTCTCTCAGGTGGACCATGAAGGAAGACTGCATCCGCAAATCATTTAACTGTGATGAATTTAAAATAATCAAGTTTGAATTTTCATCATTGATGATTAAATGTTTGTTATAATATACTATTGTTGAAGGTGAAAGTGGAAGGTGAAATTAGGAGACAACCATAAAATAACAGCTATGATAGAATTTTCCTGTGTGTTGACCCGTTCAATATTTTGATGGATGAAACTAATGATGCAGTTAGAATGAACATTGTGACCATTATAGACATGATGTATAGCGGTATGTTTATCCTTAAGTGTATTTGGGCTTTTGGTTCAAAAAATGCTGAAAACTGGGCACAAAATATCAAACGGTTTTTAAAGAGTTTTAATTAAAAATGATACTAATTTGTTATCCTTTCTTCTTGTTTCTTTGCATTTAGGTAAAGCAGCAGAAAGTTCACCCTGCTCCTTCCCAGCAAGTCACAATACATCAAGCTTTATGTGGCCCCAGTACTCACAAGAGATACATCCAATAGAACTTCACGAGCTTAGCTTGGAAGAACTGACCGGCACACGCCCTACTCATAAGGGTACGTTGATGTACTTGAAGCAAAGAGGTATACCACCAGACTCGGTACACTTCAGAGATACCGGCCCACAGAGAGGACACCTGCAGAATATTGTCAGGGCAATCGAACACGATTTTTACACTGGTCCAGTGACCAGACACCCAGAGGTTCAGCCTGTGTTTAGTGGGAGGGATTTACGGCCGAGGACAAGAGAGGCGGGAGGACCGCCACGGGCACACCAGTGGGGATACAACGCCGGTAGAGCCATGTCGAGTCGTGAGCTGATGACGGGAAGGAGAGATGGTCGAGCGGCTTCTCTCTTCCAGAGGATGAAGGACAGGTCCGATCAGTATGTGGTGGATGAGACTACCGTTCCTGGTTATATTGGTCACCAAGACCCCTATGACCAAGGATCTGCGGAGCAGGGTCGGCCTTGGCAGAAAAGTCCGTGGGAAGCAGCGGCTGACCATCCTCTCGGTCTCCCAGACGATGCTTTTCATTCACCGATACCAAAGCCAAAACCGAAGCCCAAACTACAGAATCCCGCCCCAGTTCAGAAAAGAGGGCCGCCGGGGTACAGCGAGGTTGACTCAATCCGCCAACGACAGCAAAGCTCCCGGCAGATCAACAGTCCCGTACAAATCGGCTGTACTTGGAAGGGGGACAGCCACACGATGCGTTTCCATGCTGGGGTCCAACCTTACAAGATGAATCACAACCGGGCAGCACGGGGTTGGAACCCGAGCAAATTCCAGTCCGACGCAAAGGCTTCTTACTCCGAACAGAGTAACGAAGACGGTGATTCTTGGGGTGGTGGTAGAGGCGACTCAACAATCCCCAAGAGGCCTGGCTCAGGAGGGTACAGTGACTTCAACACGCGTCCAAAATCGTGGATACAAGAGGATGAATATCGTTCCCCGTTACAAGAGAGACAAGGAAACTACCATCAAGGTCGGCCAAGAGCTAGTGACGTGGCTCGGTCGAGGCAAGTGGTACGAGCAGTGGTTGGACCGAAAACTTGGGGAAACGAGAGCGATGACTTATGACACTATTGCCTTTAGATTACAAGAGATTGAGTTTAACATTGTATGGTCTTTGACATGAACTGTTTTATCCATTATATACGTTTTATAGTATTTCAGATTTTCAACCGACGTTAATATTTGCCGTTGTGGTAAAAAGGGAACCGCCCAATCTGCGCCCAGATCGTTTGGGGGAACACTTTGTTGCCGTGTAAGTGACTGTATTTGCATCTGAGTTTTTTCAGTCATTACGACGTTTGGAAATATGTATTGAACGTCAGTGCATGGAAATGACATCATTATGTTCAAGTCTAGTTTTGCAAAACACGAAAAGTATTATTATTTGTGTACAAATATTTTAAATATGATCTTCTATGATATGCATTTTCGAAAATAACTTTTGTTTTTGTACTTTATGGCATAGCAACTCACATATTATTTTAAAAAAACCAAAATATACCAAATAAATTAATACCATTAGGATAGCCGCCGATTAAATACCCTTTATCTTGCTGTATCCATAAATTGGTTTAGTTCCCTGCCTACAAATCACCTAACCTTATTAAAGATTGGCATTTTGAAAAGCACCACACTAATTTTGACAGGAGCCTCATTTTGATTTTCATTGACTTAGTGTATTAGAAAACCAGATAGCTGCTCGATCCGTAATTGGTTGGTTAAACACTGGGTAACTTATTCAGGGGTCGCTGGTTTGAATCCCGCATGTACAAAATATGCTCTAATAATGGAAACTAAAGAATGTCTTAGCTAGACTTATTTTAGAAAAAAGGCACATTTATAGTTCACAAAAAATATAAAAAATCAAGACACATTGTTACGTTTTCTTTATATTTTACTGCCAGTCACAGTTTTGTTTCTAAATTAGAGTTTTGTAGTACTCATATTAAGTACTCGTACTTGAGTACAACTTTCTGTACTCGTTCTCGTACTCGTGCAAAACTACTCAACTACAGTTATAGAGTTGGAGTACTCGTAATTTTGTATTTACTAGTGCTCGTGTTCATGAAAAAGTACTCAATTACAAGTTTGCTAAATTATTCATCATTGTAGCACCTATCAATCATTTGTAGTTTTTTTCAAAGCTTTTGTGTTTACAAAGCACTGCCTGGTTGATTTTGTTTTGGGAAACGTTGCTTGTACATTATGTATTAAGTGCTTCACCAACAGTACCGTACAAATAATTCACTGTGTGCACTTTGAAGATCTTGAAGAGAAATGTGTTTTAAATTAGGTAATGTAGAAAGTTAATAATTACTATATAAACATACTTACTACAATAAAAATAAGAAAAAGAGGAAAAAAAATAGAAAAATGTGTCTGAACATGGGCCCTAATATGAAATGCTATGCAGAATATTTTAAAGCCACTACAACTATTGGTAATCTCAACAAAACATAAATGATCACAGTTTTACAATAAACTTACTTGGTGTAAAAGTTGATAATGGTATCGAACATCTGTTGAAATATTTCTACCTTGGGTGCTATTGTTTTAGTAAAACGAGGGAAATATCAATTTTTCACTTATTTTAACAACACAACAAAATAAGCTGAAACTTTCACAGATTTTTACACATATATCTTGATTCGTATTAAGTATGGATGCATTTACAGACATTGGTTGGTGTCTGTACATATATCTTGATTCTTATAAAGTAGGATACATTTACAGACATTGGTTGGTTTCTGTACATATCTCTTGATTCGTATTAAGTATGGATGCATTTACAGACATTGGTTGGTGTCTGTACATATATCTTGATTCTTATAAAGTAGGATACATTTACAGACATTGGTTGGTTTCTGTACATATCTCTTGATTCTTATAAAGTATGGATGCATTTACAGACATTGGTTGGTTTCTGTACATCTCTCTTGATTCTTATCAAGTATGAATGCATTTACAGACATTGGTTGGTGTCTGTACATATCTCTTGATTCTCATCAAGTATGGATGCATTTACAGACATTGGTTGGTGTCTGTACATATCTCTTGATTCTCATCAAGTATGGATGCATTTACAGACATTGGTTGGTGTCTGTACATATATCTTGATTCGTAATAAGTATGGATGTATTTACAGACATTTTACCAGAAGTGTATACTGGTTTTACCAAGCAAATCGCAACCTGAAACATCGGTTTAAAAAATAATAAAAATTAAAAATAAAAAGTCTGCTTAGCAATGATATTGGGTCTTTAAATGGTAGCATTACTGTATCCTGTAGTAGTTAACAGATGTTCTTAGTAACTAGATTTTGAAGATAATGCGAGAAATGAAATTGGAATGCTGGAAGCTAAAATCGTCAAACTCGGAAAGAGTGATAACCGTAGCGATGGGTGAGAAGTGAACGGAGAGTGCTGTTTCGAACTTCTCGGTTGAGTTAAAGTGGTAAACTGAATGGAGTATATGATAGTAGATGTACCAAGGGACGTTTATTTGAAACAGGAGTGTGATTTGACAAAAGTAAAAACTCCTGAAAAATGGGTAGCGGGCCTGGGTCTCCCTTTGGTCTAGAGGACAAAGCCCCCTGAACATCCTGGATGATTAATTTTGGAGGATTTACAGACTCTCCACATCCCCACAAACAAGAAACTTGAGGTTTGGACACAATACAGGCTACTTCTTTCTTTCCTTGGTGACTACTTCTCTTCTTTCATGAAAATTCTGAGGCAAAGGGAGATTTGTACAAAATCCTGAAATCAGGAAAAATCCTGAGAAATCACAGGCCTGTTGAAATGAAACATTGAAATGGCAGCTGGAGTCACCAGGGGTGGATCTAGGGTTGCAGAAAAAAGGGAACACGATGAAGGAA
Organism: Zoroaster sp. YZ-2022; assembly: GCA_029582265.1. NCBI lineage: Eukaryota > Metazoa > Echinodermata > Asteroidea > Forcipulatida > Zoroasteridae > Zoroaster > Zoroaster sp. YZ-2022. The sequence continues at coordinate 16,142,173 of CM055824.1, forward strand.
TAGATAGTCAATTTTGAATGTTTGTACTTCAAAAAAGGGGACACACTCCCCCTTTGACCCCCCCCCCCCCCGATCTGTCACTGGGGTTCACCGAATAGGATAAAATATCAATCACAACAACAACTCACTACCCTCTCCAGGAAAGACGTGTGGCCCAGTGAGCAATTGACGTGAGTCTAATTTACCAAACCCCACCCATCCGTCATTTCAAATGAGTGATCTCTTTGTTATGGCGGGAAGAGGAGTTGTTACAGAATGCCAAATGCAAATTGACTTGAAACTTTAGCCAAGTATCGTCTACTTAATGTGGCATTTAATTTAAAAAAATTAATAAAATAAAAAACTTGGTATGCTACAGAACAAAAGGATACAGGTGCGTCTTCCTTTTTCTTAAAAAACTTTAGAAGTGCATTGAGACAAAAATTCAATACTCATAATGAACTTGTCATGTGCACCTGTCTCGACATCCGCCATTGTTCGGCTACACAAACTCCTTTGTCACATTGTACACATGTAGGATGGATCGATTACAGGTCTTGAGTGTAGGATATTCAATTTAGGAAGTTGTGGAGTTGAGGTCTTAAGATATGTGCTTTATAGCTGTACTTGGCTTTAGAAGGCTTGTTGTTAAACATAAATGGATGCAATACATCCGAATTTTGTAGTCTTATTTCAAAGCAGTGTGATGGACAAGTCTAAAAGACCTGAGGTTGAGTACATATTTAAATGTATTTTAAAACAATATATTCATCTTCATTTTTGAATATCTTTCAGTGTAATTTGATTGGAAAACCTATAGGCCCTAATTGTGTTTGTATTTATTTTCGAATACATTTTGATGTACTCCACCCCAGACAGTGAAGACTAAAAATATGTGGCTTTCCACAGCGCCAAGCAAATGAAAAAAACTAAATATCTGTGACACTCACTCCGAAAATATTTAATCAACAAGAATGTACCATAAGTATTCAATGTACAAAGACTGTAATATTACCTTTCCCATCAGTACTTTTGTTACCCTAGAGTGATCTACTAAAAGTCTAGAGGAAATAAACGAACTAAAACGCACATTTTGAGAACATGATATGTTTGTTCGAGCAGTGTATTTGTATTATCCTTAGTGTGTCAATGAATTTCAAAATTTCTCCCGCCGCAATATTATGGTGAAAACAGTTATATGACCTAATAATACGATGACGTAAAATTAAAGAAAATAAAATTCTTAAAAAGTCAAAATTTCCAAGTTAATATGGATACAATTCCATCATGCACATACACAAATTGGCTGCATAAGCGCTCGCCAAACGTTATCAATAATAATCTTTCTCTTATAATATTGAGATTCATTCGGATTATCTTATCAATCCAAAGACATATTTATACACTTACTTTTTATTCAAAGTGTTTAATATTTTGTAGCGAATGTGAGGGATTTGGGGATTTGTTGGAGAAGTTTGTCACCGTTAATCTCAAACTCTTTAATGTGGCAACCGGCCGAGGCAGTAATTAAAAGTACAGGTTGAGCAACCAAATGTATGCCTAAAACCAAAATGGTGGTTATTCGGTAAACTACAATATATCTATGGCCCCCTGCGAACTGAATGTCATTGAAAACATGATACAATACTTGTCACACTTAATACAAACGACATTTGGGAACATACAATAATACACAGCATTCTATTAATATTGACTTACTTTCCGAGTATCACGTCAATGCTGCATCGATCCACCTGCTTACAAAGGCGCCGGGGTGTCGACCGGCCGGAAAGAGGGCTGCCTTTTTTCTGTCTCATCTTCCGTTCGGACAATACTGTATCTGTGGTTCGAACAATGTGTCATTTTCACACACGTGTTGTTCTCGAAGTCATAATTTTGTAGGTTCTGCTGACCCCCGACAGGGAGTTTAGACACGAAAAGCTACTTTGAAACAGTTGACAATTCACCGCACAGAGGAAACACCAGTGTACTCTTACCGAAATTATGTCTACCATGTTGTTGGGGTCCCGTCTAGCGATGTTATCTCCGAATAAATCCAACGGAATTTCACTCCACTCGACGGAGAGTGCGACTATTATTTTCCAAGATATTGTTATTTTCAGTTGGTCTTTTCTACCCACATAACATGTGGTATTTACCCTCAACTGGCTGGCACCAGTATGTTGCAGACGAATAAAACTAAACCACGATAAACTTTTGCTCCATGCACACTTGTTGTCAACATATCCCACAGTGCAATGCGTAAAAATTCAACTTGTGCTCCCATTGGCTGCAAGTTCCCCCGACACCCAATCAGCATCTCGATCGAACAAAGGACGCGCGCCACCATAATTTGCATATACATTGTGATTGTGAAGTCACAGGTGTCTCACGCGTCATTATTTGTTTTGGCAAACTGCCCACTGGAAGGCTTTTTGTGCTTTGAAACAAAGGAATGCACTGAGAAACTGGTAGCAGTGGCATGGCTATGGGGAACGGCCCCACGGGGCACGGGGAACGTGTCCCCTCCACCAGCAGAGGTCCGTACCCCCCGGATGTCCCCCATTCAGAATTTTGAAAAAATAGGTGCCTATTTGAGACTGCAGGATTCAAGTATTGACATTCCCTCTAGAAAAAGTGGTGCACCCCCTATAGTCCCCCTGAAAATTGGACCCTAGTTACGCCACTGACTGGTAGATTGATAGGCCAAAATGTATGGGCTAGCATAAACGAGCCAGTAAATTTCAGTCACTGAATTCATCTAAAACTATAGGACACCGATTCCGTGCCCTGTTGAAAGTCTGCTTTGATCGTGACGTTATTGTCCCTCTAAGCAGCTCAATGATGATTTCAGTTCCTCGGGTTGATGGGTAAAAAAACAAACAAACAAACAATTGTTACTCTTCATATATCCAGTATAGATTCCAATCTTTATTGCAATTTACTAAATCCGTATATCTGCCACGATCAAACTTACTGAAGTTATATAATCTCTCAACATTCCGAATTAACTTAAAGTTCAGACTTTAAAAACTCATTAGACTAAATGCTATCAGTGGAAAAGTGGCCTAAATAATGTAGCATCTATACCTTACTCTATCATGTACCGTATGCCACGCATGCTGAACTGAACATGTTCTGAATATTATTTCTTTCTTTCACAAAACACAAGTCATGTTTATTAACAATAATGGACCAACAATAATGGATTCCTGCCTGTACATTTGGAAAACAAAACGTAACCTAAATAAATCTCAAGAATCGCCTGATAAATTCAGTGTTCCAGAAAAAAAGGTTAATGGCACGGACAATTTCTTTCAGAAGAAAACTCGTCAGATATATAGGCCTATGCCATGAAAAAGTGATTAAATTGGATGTGCGGGAGGATTTCTTTGTGAACCCCAGCCATATTTGTTCATCCGAATCAACCCTGACAATGATATGCACATGTTCATTTGAAGTCTTCAGATATTGTTTTGTATTCACGAATTGAAAAAAAAGAGGAAATTCGTGGTGTATTTTATCAAAATCGGCAGCTGGAATCGAATGGATTTCATCAACTGAGTCAGCACCGTTTCCCACACTTGCCACACCGGTAACTCAACAAACAGCCGAGGCCAACTTCATAGAACTGCTAAGCACACAAATTGGCTGCTTTGCAGAAATAGGTTACCAGCCAAATTGTCACGTACTGCACATTGCTTCTGGCAGGTTCTCAGCAAAATGTTGCTCAGCAGAAACAATTGCTAGCAATATTTTCTACTTAGCAGCTCTATGAAATTGGAACCTGATATCGAGGGCTCAGCGCAACACTGCCTCATCTCCATTTTTGGCCAAAATGAGATTTGGGTATCCAAATTTTCAGGAAAATGTCAGCTTTCCAGTAACAACAAAGCCTTATATCCATCTCCAACCACAATGCAGCTACAGACCAGTGAAACATAGCCTTATCTCTAAAAGGCCTAAGTTGCTAGTGCGACACAGACTCGAGTGGGACATTTAGTAATTAAGCTACTTGTGAAGATAAATTTATGCAATTTTTACCAAATATATGACTAAAAGAAAATACAAAAGTAAGATTTAGCTTAATTATTAATTCTTCACTTTTGTTATGAGCCATTTCAGATTGCCAAAATTCTTTAAATGCGATTTTCTCAAAATGGCCGAAATGGAAATGGAGGCAGTGTTGCGCTGAGCCCTCGATATGTTGTATCACTACGGTCAAGAGAAAGTGTCAATCTGTAGTCCAAACTTATCACACATTAGTAAAACAATTCTCGTCATCAATATTCATGAGATTAATTTCTCTTTATACCCTGGTAACCATGAGTGGAAAGATGAAATCAAAGGTAACAAATTGGTTCCTACTTCTATAGAAGAAAGCAAATTCAATGCATTAGCTCCTCTACTTGAACACGCCTATTAAAAAGCGTTGCACTGATTAACAGCCAATGACTTTTTCTAATAGCTATCCTTGTGAATATATCATTAATTCACGAAAACATATAGTCTGTACAAAATGCTTAATTAAATATTCAAATACATGCAAATCAATTGGGTCAGGTGATATTCAACCAATCATTTTGTATACAGAAAAGTCAGTCGACATTTCAGTGCAAATAAAACCTGTGCTCATCTCTGGTTAAACAATACATTTTCATGCATTAACTGCATGAATACTACAAAGACGCCAATTTGATGCGTCATAGACATCAACAAAATTAGTTTTGGTTAAGGTAATAATAATAAACACTTTCACGGTAATATGCGCCATGATTTTTGATGGAGCAAAATTGTTATTTTGAACTCTCGTTGTTCGCGCGCCGGTCGCAGACGGCAATGAGTGTTCGAAGTAAACAATTTTACCCCATCAAAACATGGCGCATATTACTGTGAAAGTTTATTAAAGATATCTAGAAATTTTATACTGCGCGTGAAACGGATATGCCTGTAGAAAACTCAAACATCAAACAAAATTTGCTACAAGAAATGCGACAATTAACAACTTAACGAAACATTACGCATTTATCATTGATAAATATGCATTGCATTAGAATACTTGACAGTATTTTAAGGGGCCATATCTTTTTGGTTAGTAGAATACAGTAGTTCAACTACGAAAAATGTGTTTCACTTTAATAAGCTATCTTAAAGGAAAGGTACGGTACAACATTGGTATAAATAACCACACTGCCAAATTACTATCTGAAAACTTACTTATAAAACATAAAAACATAAAAACGTGAGCACCTATACAAATATTGTGATGATACTTTCACAGGTTAGTTTTATGATATATTTCTTGGAAACTAGAGGGTTGAAATGAATGTACGTTAAAAAAAATACCAATGTTATACCTTCCTTTCAAATCAACATATAATTAGATGTTATTACAAGTAGTTTCGGGAATTCGGAAAGAATACAGAATGGTACTTAAACGTTGTATATAGTGCACATGCAGACTTGTTTAAGTTGGCCATGTATTGACTCCATCAAAGGCCATCATCCCATAGAACACGGTTTTGAATTTTTCATAAACATTATATATTATATTAATTTTCTACTTTGTACTTAAAATTAAAGCTCTCACACCGAATACATCATTGATATTATCTGAAAAGAAAATGTCCACTATGAATATTTAAAATGAAAGTTCATACAAGATTAACTTAATTTTAGTACTAATTCGTACAACTTATATATTTTTAATCAAATTGCAAACACAAAACTAGCACAACCTTTGACTGAAAGCAATATTTACTTTTTAAAGCGCTTTATAACATAAGTCATCTTTGCAAAACGTATTAATCAACTTAATGACAATGAAAGGTTATAGCACATACACTTATATACAAATTGTTCAATTGGGCTAAATCCAAGCAAATTTAAATCTGAGAAAACGACTATAGGCCTAAGCATAAGAAAGCATAAACATATATACATGGTGTTGCTGCTAAGTTTATTTCTACACAAATGCCATAAAGTGAATATACAGGTGCAACACTACCGTATGTAATATCACTTCGTGGTATAGACCTTATGAATAATTCATTGTGTCTCCAAGTTGAACTTATCAAAATGCTCTGGCCACCTGGAAGCATCCTGATAATCTTTCTGTTACTGTTCTTTCCAAAAAAGGAAACGAATTTTAGTTTATTTGTTATCCTTTATTTAAATTCAACCAGTTATCTAAAATAAGCCAGAAAAAATAGTTTAAAAAAAATAGTAGAAAAAAAGTAATTAATAACCCGTGTTTTTGAATTAATGCACCTTTCTCCTAAATGAACCTTCTTCTTTCACAGCTGGATATTAAAACAACTCATAAACATATCCTTGCAATAAACATACTCCATTATTAATATGTACAAGCAGCAACACAGCATACGTTAAACTTCTCTGTTGGAACAAAAAACAAACATTCAAAAACAACAATACACAAATTACAGTGTACTGTACAAATATGAATCAGTATACAACTTGAACCAAATTACAATTAAAGGAAAAGTTCAACATTGATTGAACAAATTTCCAAATTATTATCTGAACAAAAACATTAGCACATTTTACTTTTTACTCGTGTTTTCCTGTGAATGCTTTCCCGACTGTTCTCATGACTCCGTATTCAGCTAAATATTTCACAAATTGGTTGTTTGATGTATATTTTGATTAAAACAAAGTAAGCATACTCATAGAAGCAGTTTTGCCAACATAAGCAATGTCGTACCTTCCCTTTAATGTATATTTCGATTCAAAGAGAGTAAGCATACTCATAGCAGCAATTATGCCAACATTACCAATGCTGTACCTTCCCTTCAATGTATATCTTGATTCAAAGACGTAAGCATACTCATAGAAGCAGTTTGGCCAACATTACCAATGTTATAACTTCCCTTTAATGTATATCTTGATTCAAAGAGAGTAAGCATACTCATAGAAGCAGTTTGGCCAACATTACCAATGTTATAACTTCCCTTTAATGTATATCTTGATTCAAAGAGAGTAAGCATACTCATAGAAGCAGTTTGGCCAACATTACCAATGTTATAACTTCCCTTTAATGTATATCTTGATTCAAAGAGAGTAAGCATACTCATAGAAGCAGTTTGGCCAACATTACCAATGTTATAACTTCCCTTTAATGTATATCTTGATTCAAAGAGAGTAAGCATACTCATAGAAGCAGTTTGGCCAACATCACCAATGCTGTACCTTCCCTTCAATGTATATCTTGATTCAAAGAGAGTAAGCATACTCATAGAAGCAGTTTGGCCAACATCACCAATGTTATAACTTCCCTTTAATGTATATCTTGATTCAAAGAGAGTAAGCATACTCATAGAAGCAGTTTGGCCAACATCACCAATGTTGTACCTTCCCTTTAATGTATATCTTGATTCAAAGAGAGTAAGCATACTCATAGAAGCAGTTTGGCCAACATTGCCAATGCTGTACCTTCCCTTTAATGTATATCTTGATTCAAAGAGAGTAAGCATACTCATAGAAGCAGTTTTGGCAACATTACCAATGCTGTACCTTCCCTTTAATGTATATCTTGATTCAAAGAGAGTAAGCATACTCATAGAAGCAGTTTTGCCAACATTACCAAAGTCGTGCCTTCCCTTTAATGTATATCTCGATTCAAACGCATTATGTACATTTAGTTCCAAATGACATGTAGGCCTATTCACAATCTAAGTCAAGTTTATTACACAAATACGCACCAAAATCTTTAATTTGAAATTCACTCTAAGCCCCAGTATCTCACATTTTGTTTTAATCGGTCAGAGCGAATTCCAATCAAACACTCTTTACGAGTTCTCAAATCCAACATTTTGTCAAGATTTTAATATGTGCATAATAACATCAGGAAAAATAGCAACCTTAAGTATAGGTAGTTGTACAGTGACAATTTAAATGTGCAATTATAGATGTTTTATCTTTTTTGAAGTTTTTTTCATGTTTTGTACATAATATGTGATGTAACTTTGTAATGGAACTATGAACCCAATTCGGCCTTGTGGCATTGGCGCTAATGTTTAATAAACCAATTCAATTAAATTCAATCGGAGCAAAGGAATTCAGCCTTTTTTTTAAGCTCAGTTAGAATGGAAATCAGGCAGATGGTCTTTGTTAAGAAACATTGAAGAAAACTGTGCATATCCCTGACTCCTGCCGTCTATCATAGAAGTTATCTTGGCAGAGTACATCTGTCAGATGTTCTTCTCTGTGACAAAGATAATAGTCGGGATGCAGGGTTGATCCCTGACGATGTCAAGCCGAGACATGTGCCACGACATACCGTCTTAGTAATGTCAAAGTGTATCATTTAAATGTCAAATAAAGCTTAACGCCAGGGGGAAATCTTAGAGGACCGCTATATAGCAAAGCAAAATTGTTCAGCAGGTTTAACTGGCTACCAACCTTTTTTTTGTCTACTTAAATACACTTTGGTTGGTTGTCTGTTTTATAATAAATGCTTAGCAGAATCGTCTGCTTAGCAGCTCTTGATATGTCCAACATAGTTGTATCCCCGAGTGTAACCACTGATCTATTTTTAAGCCCAAGATTTTTCCTCTGCACATATCTCGTTCTATCAGCCGATAACCTGCTGCCATGAGCAATAACCCTTCTACAAGTCTTCAACGGGAAACCAGTCAAACATTTCAAGCAGTCAAACATTTCAAGCAGTCAAACATTTCAAGCAGACAATTTCACAGTTATTTGCCTGTTAAAGCGAGCTTTATTCTTGGCAGTAATTTATCCGTTGAACAAAATGCTTACCAGAAACATTTGCTTAGAAGAACTTGCCATTAAAATTATGTGCGCTTTAGCTGGTAGTCTGATTTATTATGCTTTGAAACAATATTTGCTTAGCAAAATTATCTGTTCCATTTAAAACTGGGCCCAGATTTGATCATCTTGATAGCAGTACATGCAGCTAGCTCCCACTGATTCATCTACATAAATAAACACATCTGGTTGATAATGTCTGCAACACTATAAACAGCTGTGCCGATAGGGACAAATCAGGAGTTAAGTCTGCACGCTTGCAAGGTGGGGGAATGACCAGAGAATAGACCGATCTGGATATAGCCCTAAGCCATTGATGATCCTGAGTAATGCTGCTCGGTCATGCCACCCGTGCACCCATGTTAAAAGCACGGAGGAGGTTCCTTCCTCCATGGTTAAAGGTGTTGTAAAGCTAGTGTACACTTTTGATAAAATGTCTGTAAATGCATCCATACTTTATAAGAATCAAAATATATGTATTAAAGCCAACCTGTGAAAAATTTCAGCTTGTTTTATTGTGTTGTTTAATTACCACAAAATTGTGAAAGTGCATTTTTGAAATTATTTCACTAATTTTACGATAGTATCTAGAACAGAAATATTTCAAGGGATGTTTGATACCATCATCAAGTTCACATCAAATCATGTAAATCATGTAAATCTGTGTTCATTTATGTTTGTTGAGATCACCCAAAAGTGCATGTAGGGGGCTTTAAACCCCAATGAACATTGTGTGCGAGCTAGCAACAGTCTCCATGGAAAGGCATAACCCTACAGTGATATGGGCTGTTTGATTGACAGGGCAGATCAGTCCGTTGTAAAAGAGGTGTTCTTTAACCCTAACCCCCTGGGTATTCTGGCTAGGAACCTTCCTGAATCCTCCAAAATCCATCATTGCACTTTTGGAAACATGCCCTTATCTTCAAAATACACCATGCATTTTCGTTGATCTTTCACATTCAGCACATATGGCCTGTACTTCTTGCCAGGTAGTAATTTTGTCCCATTTGAAGAGGTGAAAGTACCAGTTTCCAACTGTGCTGAATTTTTCCCAAAAAGTGCCCCTTGGTGGATTTTGCAGGATTTGGGGTGGTTAGGGTTAATTAACTTTTTCGTGGACCTTGACAGTGTAAGTGATGGGGTGGATACGCCTACTAAGCGGGTTATGGAGGTTATGTTCTAATCTTCATTATTCTGCACTATAAATGGTGCATTCTGAAGGTGTTTTTGGAAACGTTACCAGGGTTCATCACTTTTTTTGACCTGGACACTTTATGACCCACTGTGTCACTCTGTATCTGCACGATGAGTAATACTAACTATTATTTGTACAGTGACTGTGCATCCAATATCCGTTACCATAGACCTGACTGTACATATCTCACGTTCAATTATACACAAACAAACTCTTAACAAGCCTTTCAAAACCATGCAAGCAAAAGGTTTTTAAAACAAAAATTCCAAAGCCATATTATTAGGTTTTCGAGCTACAGCGCGAACACCTCTTGTTTTTTTGTTTTTTTTTACAATTTAACACAGCTATGACAAATATTTTGAGGTCCACAAAAAATGTTCACAATAGTAACTGCTTATAGTGAGTCATGGCTACAGTTCACATTGGCAGAGGGGAATGTGCGCACCCCCTCCCCCCCCTCCCCATTTAAGTTTGCCACCCTGGATCTGCTACTGGCAATGATTTCACAAAAAGCTGGATTCAACAATAACAATTGTTAATTATACAAGCAGTGTCCAACAGCTGCATTGTACTATTTATACTGTAAGTGCATTATCTCGTTAGAACACTAACTCCCTAGACCCACTTGTTTACACATAACCTGAATCCTCCAAAATCCTTCATTAGTAAAGCAAGCACATGACATGTATGCACACATGTGTTTCTAATCTGTGATACATGTACATGGCCAGGGACCCTCCCTGCATGCATGGAGCAATAAACAGCGTCCACTGACCCAAGTGCTGACCTTGCAAGCACTACAACAAACATGGATGTACATGTACCATGGAAAGGCAAGTATGCCTAATAACTTCAATCTTCCAAAATCCTTCCCTTTAGCAAAGAGCATGTAGCATGTAACCTCAATCCTTCAAAATCCTTCACTTTAGCAAAGAGCATGTAGCATGTAACCTCAATCCTTCACTTTAGCAAAGAGGATTTTGGAGGATTTGGGAAGGTTAGGGTTAGTAATCTTTATATATAGAATAGCTAACTATATATATATGCACTATTTCATACCTGTAGCACAAACCTACGTTATTAAAGGGAAAGTACAGCAATGACAGTCACCAGATGATCAAATCAACAACAATATTATGTGAAAACTTACTGGGTGCAAAGTTGGTTCATCCTGAGAAATGTTAAGTAAGATTTGTGGCTTTGCATGGTGAAAAGGATAAGTAAAAGACTGTCTGCAGTGACACCGTGTGAAAAATTCTCTTTTGAGTAGTAATTAGTTCTGTAATGAATTGGTTACAACTCCACTGAGAAATGATTCCGTCTGAAGTGCTTTCATCTTACAGAGAAGAGGAATTGTTAAAAAAAAAATTTTTTTTTTTCAAAACGATACCATTTGGCACCTTTTTGAAAAAACACAAAAACATCAAAAACAGTTTGCTGTTTTTCAAAAAATGTTTGTACATATGTGACCCGTTACAACGAAATGAGCGTAAAGTCACACTATACCATTTCACAGTACAGCGGGAAAAATGAAAAATCAGAGGGTGGTCTAATTTTTTTTTTGTTATTATATTTGCAACTTGTAAATCTCGTTATATCGCATTCCAAATTTTCAGTTCGATCAGACAATTAAAAACCTCAATTTCAGGCCAATTTCGTTGGTAGCATTTATCGTGTTCTGACAAACAACTTGAAACAAAGACAAAAACAAAGCCGCAAATCCCCCTCTGGTGGTCTGGGGGATCGCTGTAACCCCAAGTGTTATATATCATTGGAAAGCTCTTGTTCTACTGAATCCAGAAATACCAATAACTCAATTGATTAAATTTCCGACTTTAAGCTCATTTTGTGGTGACAGGTCACATATTGTGATGAAACTTTCACTGGATAGTTTTATGATATATTTCTTGAAAACTAGAGGGTTGATCATGAACCTACATTATGTTTCCATATACCAATGTTGTACAATCCCTTTAAAATATATCTCATAGGTTTATTCATCTCTTCCCTTCTTTTTAATAACATGCACCAATTAATCCCAGTTAGTCATAACAAATTTATATTTCATGTTTGTGAATACACTAACTGGTGAAAAAAATATTTTGTCGCCATTTATATTAAACTAGTTATCTTTTCATTTTATATTAAATAAACATTTTAATAAACTGTTGCTATATTTTGCGCAGTATTCTTTCATTTTGAAAGCATAAACACTTATATTCATAGTTAGTTCATACATATTTTTCTATTAAAATTTCAACAAATACTAAACTTGGAACGTGACGTCCCAAAATGAATCACAACAAACATAATTTGCCACTCAATATCACAACAGAATATTCTGGGATGACCAATATCGAGTATGTTACAACAAACTTTAAAATTCCAATTTCTTCAAGCTGTGCGTAAATAAACACAGGGGAGAGAACTAAAGAAAAATAATTAATTGATGAATTCTTGTTTTCGAATGTTTGACTGTCCACAAGGAAGAAACATTCTTAACAAGTTTATGCAATTATCAATTAACTCTCGCCCACCATGACCTGGGGCCAATTTCACTGAGCTGCTAAGCTGAGAATTGTGCTAAGGAATTATTTTCGCTAAGCAATATAAAACAGACAACCAGCCAAACTCCATATAGTTTGTATGAAAGTTTGGCTGGTAACCAATGAAGTCCACTAAGCAAATGTTTCTGATGACCAATTTTTTCTGCTAAGCACCTCGATGAAATTGACCCCTGACGAATGCATTTATTTATCTGTACTGTATCTTAAAATATTTTTGGCAATGCCTTTTTCTTCTTCTTTTTTGTTTTCATTAAGTAGCACACACACGCAGTAAGGCACTTAATACCGTGTACCTCTGTCAATCGGAAGTCATGCAACTTAAAGGTTAGGAACAGACCATCTAAACGTCAAAATACAGAAGGTCTTAATACTACAAATGTACAAACCATCTGGACAAAATTCCCTAACAGAACTTCAGCATCTTGAAACTCTTTGTTGCCCATCAACTTTCATGGGTGACCTTGACTTGACCGAACTTATCCAAAATGTGAGAAGAGATTCATGGAGAGAACATCATTAATTTCGCTGTCAGTCACTTTAAAGAGACCATTCACGTGAAGGAAACAGTTTTCTAGGAGTCAGTTGCCATAGCTTTTCGGTGTCAGTTGCCATAGCTTTTCGGTGTCAGTTGCCCATAGAGTTTTGTTTATCATTATTGAAGCACAACCTTAACTATTCCTGGGGAAAAAGTTCTAGGTCTGCTTTCCCCTATTGTATCCCCTTCCACTAGACCCACGGGACATCATCGGTGCTTGCAGTTTATCACCAGCGACAGGCCATCATCAGAGCCTGTGGTTTATCACCAATGATTAACGCATCTAGTGTGATGTTAAATGTCAACTGACAAGACAGTTATCTTGACTTGAATGGCATTTTTTATAAAACCTACATTGCTTCACACTCTGTCAACATGGGGGGGGGGGCGCTTCATTGGTAATCAGACTTAAATTGAATGTACATGATTAAACCAAATTACCAGTTATCAAAAGAAATCATTTCGAGTGTGCTCATTTCTTGTCTGACCTTTCACCTTTGACCTATGACCCTCCTTTGATGTTCACCTTGTTGTTTAATCTCTTTCGTTGTTAGTAGCTCATGATGTCGCTGTGAGTCTGTGGATTATTCAGAGTCTGTTCTCTCCCCAAGATGAAGATGTTCTGTTCTCTACCCAAGATGAAGATGTTCTGTTCTCTCCCCAAGATGAAGATGTTCTGTTCTCTCCCCAAGATGAAGATGTAAATCTTCTCATGTTTCCTACAGGGGAAAAAAAAAGAAGAGAGACAGACACATGTCTTGAATACAGAAATAACTCAAAGCTCGCACGAGGGCCGGATTTAAGCTTTACACAAATGCAAATGCGAAGCAAATGTTGACATCATGAACACAAAAGGAATGATTCACACGAGCTGAAATGTATTCAACTTTGTTGAATCGTTCTCACGAATCGCTGGTTTTGACTTGACACAATTCACTTGGCATTCGTGTTCGCCTTAAGTATGAACTGACTTTTTATCATTCATCTATTCAATTCAATTCAATTCAATTCAATTCAATTCAATTCAATTCAATTCAATTCAATGAGACATTATTTCCACTTCACATTACATATACATGTACATAACGTACAGCAAATATACAGTGTAGGCAAAATCTAAAAAGCAAAGCTTGCGGCGGATATGCCTTGAAAATTTACAAAAAGCAACAAAAAACAACATCAACTTTTAACCCTTTGGTCCCTTAATGTTTGGGTGATTGTATTTTTATATGTAATAATATTTTTATCATTGTAAAGTGACCCTTTCAGCTACAGCTGTTGGTCATTTTGTCCTTGAATACCAATAAAAAAAATTAAAAAAAAAAAAAATTATACAACAAAACGTATAATCCAAAAACTAGATATTGTGTATGTTTATAAAGTAAGATTTATGTACAAACAAATAAGGTCTGGAGTGATTTTTCACTCTTATAGATCATGTATATCAACCTTATACCTTGTAAGGTTTTAGATAATAATTTGTTAATGTGATACTCTTGATAGTCATTATGAATGCTGTACCTACTCTTTAATGCATTCGCTCTGTCTCTGAGATGGTGGAGGAGGAAGGACGAGGGTGGAGGAGGAGGGAAGGGGGGGGGGGAATCTCTCTTTTGAAGGAAATAAATTCAAGAATAAACTGAACATGAACTCACATATTTGTACACGTAGTTGCCTGGGAATGTTCCAAACATTCCAGTGCGTTCTGACATCCCAACGAACCAACCGTCATCACATTTCTCCAAGACGTTCACCAAGTCTCCCTCCTGCAGTTCAATCTCATCCTCATTCTGGGGTGCATAGGCAAAAGAAGCCACATACCTGGATCCAAAAAGAGAACAAATTTTCAAACTTTTCCTTCAAGTATATATCTGAAAGGGGAACAAAGCTTGCAACTTATGATAGGAATCAAATCCATGACTTCAAATTCTGTCTGTCACTTTTTATTTAGATGAATCTGCATTCTTACTGCATGATTTAAAATAATTTTGCAGTGTTTCAATGAAAAAAAGACAATTGATGGCTGTACATCTATAAAGGGAAGGTATAGCATTGGTAATGTTGGCCAAACTGCTTCTATGAGTATGCTTACTCTCTTTGAATCAAGATATACATTGAAGGGAAGGTACAGCATTGGTAATGTTGGCCAAACTGCTTCTATGAGTATGCTTACTCTCTTTGAATCAAGATATACATTGAAGGGAAGGTACAACATTGGTAATGTTGGCCAAACTGCTTCTATGAGTATGCTTACTCTCTTTGAATCAAGATATACATTGAAGGGAAGGTACAACATTGGTAATGTTGGCCAAACTGCTTCTATGAGTATGCTTACTCTCTTTGAATCGAGATATACATTGAAGGGAAGGTACAACATTGGTAATGTTGGCCAAACTGCTTCTATGAGTATGCTCTCTCTCTTTGAATCAAGATATACATAAGGGAAGGTACAACATTGGTAATGTTGGCCAAACTGCTTCTATGAGTATGCTCACTCTCTTTGAATCAAGATATACATAAGGGAAGGTACAACATTGGTAATGTTGGCTAAACTGCTTCTGTGAGTATGCTTACTCTCTTTGAATCAAGATATACATTGAAGGGAAGGTACAGCATTGGCAATGTTGACAAAACTGCTTCTATGAGTATGCTTACTCTCTTTGAATCAAGATGTACATTGAAGGGAAGGTACAGCATTGGTAATGTTGGCAAAACTGCTTCTATGAGTATTACTCTCTTTGAATCAAGATATACATTGAAAAAGTGTTTAAAAAAAGCCTTCACAACACTTGGATCAAACAAGTTGCCATCTGGCAACTCTTTACATATATATATGAGCATATTTTAGTTTTTTTCTGAAATGACAGAACTTCAGACTGAATACGCTTTCAGGAATTGGAACCTTCACCAACTTTTACATCAAGTTAATGTTGGGATAATAATTCAGTGAGTTTGTAATCATCAGGTAATTACCAATGTTATATCTTCCTATTTAGTACACATCCAATACACGCCATGCCCCTCAAAAGGACCACCTGTCTAGAGATGACCTGTATACTACAGCCATATTGTGATTGAAGACAGAAGTTGTCCAGACAACAACACCCCCATAAATGAACCAGTCTCACTTCTTTTCCCTCGAGACACGTTATCCAGTCTACGATCTTAAAACAGTGGGTAATTTATTGGTGTTCTTTTTTTTTTAGCAGACAAAAACAAAACTACACTTGTATTCAATACAACGATGCATGAAATTGCTATAATTTTCATTAGTCACTTTTCCTCAATTCTGATTTTCCTCTAAGGGCACATTATCTAGGTGACAATCTTGAAACAATGAGAAATTTATTGTTAGCTTTTTTGATAGTGAACAACGAAGAATATACTATTCCAGCAAAGTGGATTTTTGTGGGATTATTTTCATATTCCAACAATGACGCATGATCAAACTATTTTAATGTAGAAGAGAAACCTGTTTTGTTTACAGTGTAAACTTTTATCCTCGTTTTTATCCTCAATACTTTGATGTTCAAGCAAGAAAATGAATAATACTTACAAATCTTGGCCAGCTGCGAGTGTCTTACTTGGCTGCAAGAAACAAAAGATAAAATGATGAAATAATATAATCCATGCAAATGTGTCCTCTCCAAGCTTTGCAAAACCTCTACTGAAATACTGCTGGGAGACACATTTGAGACACTAGTAGATGGTGCCCTCCACCTACCCTCAGACCAACAATTCCTAATGTCTGGGGTGTGATTTGACAAAAGTAAAAAATCCTGAAAAATGGGTAACAGGCCTGGGTCTCCCTTTGGTCTAGAGGACAAAGCCCCCCTGAACCTCCTGTGGGTAGCAGGCCTGGGTCTCCCTTTGGTCTAGAGGACAGAGCCCCCTGAACCTCCTGTGGGTAGCAGGCCTGGGTCTCTCTTTGGTCTAGAGGACAAAGCCCCCTGAACCTCCTGTGGGTAACAGGCCTGGGTCTCCCTTTGGTCTAGAGGACAAAGCCCCCCTGAACCTCCTGGATGTTTAATTGTAGAGGATTTACAGACTCTCCACATCCCCACAAACAAGGAGAGGTTTAGACACAATACAGGGTACTTCTTTCTTTCCTTAGTGGCTACTGCTCTTCTTTCAAGAAAATTTTGAGGCAAAGGGAGATTTATACAAAATCCTGAAAATCAGGAAAATCAGGAAAATTTTTTGAGAAATCACAGGGCTGTAGTGTAATGTTTAGTTTTGTTTTTGCGATTTAACGAGTTGTTTTTGCGATTTAATGAGTTGTTTTTGCGATTTAACGAGTTGTTTTTGCGATTTAATGAGTTGTTTTTGTGATTTAACGAGTTGTTTTTGTGATTTAACGAGTTGTTTTTGCGATTTAACGAGTTGCGATTTAACGAGTTGTTTTTGCGATTTAACGAGTTGTTTTTGCGATTTAACGAGTTGTTTTTGCGATTTAACGAGTTGACCGCTGATGATAAAACGGCAGTAGACATAAATTCTTTTCCAGTGTTCTCAACATCATGCACATGCTCAGAATTACGTTAACAGTGAATGGATTGATGATTGATGGCTTGTCACAAAATGTCACGTCGCAAAATGTCAAATTTGTCACACAAATGTCTCAAATGTCACAGAATTTTTGGCACCTTTTGCACAGAATGTCACATCAGTTTTGCCTTTGTTGCATTTGATTGGCATAGATTAAAACATCATGACCAGTTGACCGGTGATACTCATGTCTGTTTCATGAAAAATGGAACCACCACTAAAATGCAACATCAGATACAATGTAAAAGAATACTGCATGGTCATAAAAGACATGGCCTAGTGTCGATGAGTGCAAGTGAAGGGGTAAAGCATGTCACAAAATGTCAGACAATGTTTAATGTTTATGTTCCTTTTGTCACATTTTGTCACAAAATTGTCAAAATGTCACAGAATGTCACAGATTTTTTGGTCAATGAAATTTTGTCACAAAATGTCACCATGTCACAGATGATCCATTCTCTGCGTTAACAACGGCAAAAGAACCACTAAGTCTGCCGCCACCAGAGTCTCATAAAGTCTCCCTTAGGACTGAAAAAAAAAAAACCAACAGAAACAACAATACCTTTGGAGCAAGCTGTTCAAAGTACCGGTCAGGCTCCCTCTGGCTGCTCCCATACGACCCTTGACTCCCAGCTGACCCCAGCGATGACCTCCCAGATCCTTTACTTGGTAGAGTTTGTGTTCTCTTCTGCTGTACTGGACTGGACTGTACCTTTTGTTGGCTGAAGGGCTGGATAGGTGCATGGCCTGTGGCCGGAGGACTCTTTACAGCTGGCGGACTGATAGCACCTTTAAGTAAAACAGAAAAGAGTTATAATTTGTACTACAAACATATGTAATAAATTTCCTCAGAAATAGGCCACCATTCCTTTCTTGGAAGTTAATAACATCTTATTAAAACCCTTATATATAATACTGGTATGCTTGAAAAAGATTCATGATTTACAGATTACAGATTGACAGATTACGGATTAACCTTGAACTTTTTGAGATATGGGTCATTTGAGCGATATGCAAAGTAAGCTTCTTAATTTATGACAGTACACTGTCGGGAATTAGTGATATTGCCCATGCATAATTATGGGAATTCAGCATGGCCAAGAAAATGAGATATCAGACTTCTCTGATTCACCACCGCACCAAGGACCCTCAAACCGAATCCACCCATTCAAACTGCCTAGAAGCAAAAAAATAAATAAATAAAAATAAATAAATTTAAATTAAAAAAAATATTAAAAAATCAAGGTTTCTATTAAAGGTTAACCAATCTATTTTGGAAATGAACATATTTTCCAAACCCAGTAACATGTACTATTCTGAGTGCAGAAACAGATGCTTTATATTACCACCTTGGAATGGAATGTGTCTAATGCGGTACCACGCCGGGCGTTCGAGAGCCTCTTTGTGGTCAAGATCAATGCTGATCTCATCACTCTATGATATATACTTGGCATACATCTTTACAATGTTTATCATTACCGACCCTGTCCATGGACCTTGACATATAATAAGCAAGCCGGTCACTTTAAGATTTACAAAAATGACACAAATTCCCCAGGGAGGAGGTAAGGCTGTGCTGCAGTATCCAGGTTAACAACTTTTTAAAATTCTGACTGAACATTTTCAGCCACACAAAATAATGGAAGTCTCTGATTTGTTGCTAAGAAAATGAAGAAAACTTGGATAAAGGCTTTAGAAGTAACATTTGCCGACAGCCTTTCACATACTTGCCAGCTTTTGTTTGAAACTTGTGTTCGTATTGGTTATTTTTTATACATTTGGGAGTATTTATGTGTTTTTACAAAATTGTTTACGGGTACCAGGGTATCCAAAGATTTCAAGTTTCGGGTATCCGGTTCCCGAAATAACCGAAAACACACAGCCCTAAGAGGAGGTGGTAACAAAATTTATAAATAAAAAAGTTGGATAAACCCAGGAGGACAGTATAGTATGACTATCTTCAAGGAAACTGCTATAACAAAACATACTTAGTTAACCCTTCTATGACTAAGGGTCAAGATCAGTCAAAATGTTGATATACTTGCCAAGGTATATCTAGTGCACTTAAAAGTTAAACACTGTCAAACCTTACATGTAGTAAGTACACTTACAGGTCAAAATAAGTCAACCATTTATGACTGGTAAAAGAATTGTCTTGTATTGTTCAGTTTGATCAATATGACCAGTCATAAATGCCTCAGAAATAGGCCACCATTCCTTTCTTGGAAGTTAATAACATCTTATTAAAACCCTTATATATAATACTGGTATGCTTGAAAAAGATTCATGATTTACAGATTACAGATTGACAGATTACGGATTAACCTTGAACTTTTTGAGATATGGGTCATTTGAGCGATATGCAAAGTAAGCTTCTTAATTTATGACAGTACACTGTCGGGAATTAGTGATATTGCCCATGCATAATTATGGGAATTCAGCATGGCCAAGAAAATGAGATATCAGACTTCTCTGATTCACCACCGCACCAAGGACCCTCAAACCGAATCCACCCATTCAAACTGCCTAGAAGCAAAAAAATAAATAAATAAAAATAAATAAATTTAAATTAAAAAAAATATTAAAAAATCAAGGTTTCTATTAAATGTTAACCAATCTATTTTGGAAATGAACATAATTTCCATACCCAGTGACGTGTACTATTCCGAGTGCAGAAACAGATGCTTTATTACCACCTTGGAATGGAATGTGTCTAATGCGGTGTAAAACCAGGCCGGGCGTTCGAGAGCCTGTTTGTGGTCAAGATCAATGCTGATCTCATCACTCTATGATATATACTTGGCATACATCTTTACAATGTTTATCATTACCGACCCTGTCCATGGACCTTGACATATAATAAGCAAGCCGGTCACTTTAAGATTTACAAAAATGACACAAATTCCCCAGGGAGGAGGTAAGGCTGTGCTGCAGTATCCAGGTTAACAACTTTTTAAAATTCTGACTGAACATTTTCAGCCACACAAAATAATGGAAGTCTCTGATTTGTTGCTAACAAAATGAAGAAAACTTGGATAAAGGCCTTTAGAAGTAACATTTGCCGACAGCCTTTCACATACTTGCCAGCTTTTGTTTGAAACTTGTGTTCGTATTGGTTATTTTTTATACATTTGGGAGTATTTATGTGTTTTTACAAAATTGTTTACGGGTACCAGGGTATCCAAAGATTTCAAATTTCGGGTATCCGGTTCCCGAAATAACCGAAAACACACAGCCCTAAGAGGAGGAGGTAACAAAATTTATAAATAAAAAAGTTGGATAAACCCAGGAGGACAGTATAGTATGACTATCTTCAAGGAAACTGCTATAACAAAACATACTTAGTTAACCCTTCTATGACTAAGGGTCAAGATCAGTCAAAATGTTGATATACTTGCCAAGGTATATCTAGTGCACTTAAAAGTTAAACACCGTCAAACCTTACATGTAGTAAGTACACTTACAGGTCAAAATAAGTCAACCATTTATGACTGGTAAAAGAATTGTCTTGTATTATTCAGTTTGATCAATATGACCAGTCATAAATGCCCCTGTGTGCACATTTGGGTCAACAGTCAAAACAGGCAGTTGACTGATTTTGGCCACTATAGCTACTTGCCACTAAAGTGCAGCTAACCTAGGAGGGTTAATTAATAAACATGATCATTGACTCCTATGGTTTTCTTGCATTGCAATGTGAGTCATCATTCTACTTAACATCCCTTTTCACAGGACCCCAGTTATGGAGCTACATTGGCACACCTTGACACAGTCACTCATCTTACAAAGAAGTCTTACAAAGAAGTCTCACCAAGAAGTCTCACCAAGAAGTCTCACCAAGAAGTCTCACCAAGAAGTCTCACCAAGAATTCCCCCTCCCCCTCCCCCCCCCCTTCACAGGACAGCAACATGGACAAACAAGTTTGAGAACTATGATCAAGATCAGAACGGTTGGCATATCTTGACACAGTAACACATCTCTCTAAGAAGTCTCACCAAGATATCCCTTCTCCCCTGATCCAATGTGAGTGCTTTAAAGTACCAATATCCTGACTATCAACAGGGCATGGAATCAGAGTGTTAGTTTTAGATTAACTCAGAGAGTGAAAATAATACCCCACGTGATTAAGGTGATATTACCGTTGCTGCTGCATCAATGAGCCGGTAATTTTCAATCACTGTGTTCATCTTAAACCAGGACACCGATTCCATGCCCTGTTGATCGTGATGATATTGTCTCTTTAAAACTTTTTTTCTCTGAAGATTCTGATCTATGTGTAATTTCCGTGACTGGAAATCAAATCGTCTTTTACTCATCCTGAAATAAACTGCTTTTAACCCTCCTACAATCAGTGCAATTTTTGAAACAACCCATTCAGGCCACTCCAAGCCATTAGCTGTTGCCAGTGGCCTCCTATGGTTACCCTTCTGTGCACTGTCACACCACTGAGATTGCAGTGTAAAATGGTCTCCCATTGATACATTGCAGGCCATACTAATATGTTCAAACATTTACAGTGGCCTTGGGTGACACACCGTTGATTTTGTAAGATTACTTGGAAAGGACAGCAGGCTTATGTACTGAAGGTTACTCAAGAGCAAAATTTTGTGGATCGGAGTGGCCTCCATGTGTAGGAGGGTTAAAGTCCCAGCCAATCTACCCCAATAAAAATTTGCTTCCAGAGCGTGATGAAGTGTTCACCCCAGTTGATTTCATTGACGCATAATATAATTTCCCAACAATTAACGAACATCAATAACTCAAATGTTGGCTCCGTCCCACTGAACACAACCCCAAATGTCAAAGATTCACATTTGTAGAAATAGCCCGGTATCTCTCCGGAAAGATCTACAGCAAAAATGTCGACGCTGCCGGCATGCTATTCTTTTCCCCTCCTTTGCACGACAGTACATATATATATCATAAGTCATAGCTGTCACATACTGTGCGTGGAACATTTCATTTGACCAGCCTCTAAGGTCTGTCTTAATGGTACACAGATAAAATAACACGGTTCATAACACGGAAGACAGATCGAGAGACACAAAGATGGCACAGACATGCCAAATACATCATCTAATCTTCTTTGTGGGATTTCACAAAAGATTTTCATACACACATATCCAACTAAAAAAAATGACAGAACCACAGAGCTAATGCTGTCACGCCGCCCCCCCCCCCCAAAAAAAATAAAACAATAAAAAATAACACCAACAACAATAATTACATAAAAAGAAACTTGCTGGGGAATTCCCTTTGCAAGCCAGGTACCATGGTCTTGGGCTTGGTGCCCAAATGTTCTCATACACATTCTGATATTCTAATGGATGTGCCCTCTAAAAAAAGCCAAAGGCCTTGCCCCCTACAAAACTGAACTTCCGGCATGCCTTCGATTGCACTAATGCTGTGAGTACAAACTGCCTTCAACACGTAAATGCTTATCACTTAAGACAGTGGTGTGATTTGACAAAAACCTGAAAAATGGCTAGCGTGCCTGGGTCTCCCTTTGGTCTAGAGGACAAAGCCCCCCCTGAACCTCCTGGATGTTTAATATTGGAGAATTTACAGACTCTCCACATCCCCATAAACAAGAAACTAGAGGTTTGGACATGATATAGGCTACTTTTTTTCTTCCTTGGTGGATACTTCTCTTCTTTCAAGAACATTTTGAGGCAAAGGGAGATTTGTTTTTAAAAAAAATTAAAACAAAAAAACAAACAAAAAACCTGAAATCAGGAAAAATCCTGAGAAATTACAGGCCTGTTTTGAAAAAGAAATTACAAACAACCTGCAAAGAGCCCTTGTCACCCTAAAAAAAACCAAAAAAAAACCCACCCCCCCCCAAAAAAAACCCAAAAAACATATCCTTACTCCCTTGGCCAGATAAAATTTGTAGTAGAGTTGTCATTATGTGTTGTCAAATGACAATTCTGAGTTTTGTACCCTCATGAAAAAGACCCTATAGAAACGAAAGTTATTATTATTTTCTCTTCAAACACTGTCCCACAATATTCTGTTCATGACACCTACAAGAAATAAGATGCGCCATTTTAATCAGAAAGAGGTCAGTGGGATGACCCAATTCTGGGGATCTCCTTGACACATGTTTTATTTCAATGAGCATCTGCCACACATTCGTACAAGTGATTAATGATTACAATGAATCTCATGGCCTCTCACCACACTAAATAAACTGCCCTAGAAATCATTTCTAAATACACTTAGGTTAAAAAAACCATTATTTTAAAGCTCGCAGTTGGTCCACACATGAGGGATACATCAATTGACCTTTAATCTTATGTCAAAATTGCCTGGACCATGTGGCTTCCAAGATCTTTTTTCCCATAAGTGCCCTGTAGCTTTAACCCTTGGGTTGATATTTCACAAATGTCTTTTTATTTCTCATAACAAAATACTGTCATATATATCATGAAAGAAGATTCCTTCTATGACTACAAGGGTCAAAATCAGTAAAAATTTCTATGCACATGCCAATGTATATCTAGTGCACTGTCAAACGTAATGCGTTGTAAGTACATTGACTGGTCAAAATGAGTTTTCCATCTTGTACTGTTGAGGGGGGTGAAAATGACAGTCAAAACCAGTCAACATTGCCCCTGTGTGCACAGGTTTTGTTCAACAGTCAACAGTTGACTGATTTTGACCACTATAGCTACTTGCTAGAAGAGTTCAGCTACAGTAGGATGGTTGTGACGATGGCAAAAATATGACAGTCTACATGCAAATTTAGAAGAATTGTCATGCCTTGTTTTTAACCCCGATAAACCTTTGGTAATATAATAGTATGTCATGTGCAATCGATTGTTGGAAAGATCAAGTTTCAGCTCAACTTTCATGTTGACACAGGAAGTGTTCCTTCCCATAGTGGGCATTGCTTTCATGGAGTAACAAAAAAAAAAAGTCATTTTGAAATTTAATTTGTTTTCCTGTTTCAATTCATGAGTCGAACGAAATCATACAAAAAGGTGTTTGAAAAAACATTCACAAATTTTGCAAAACCGCTTGGAGCAAGCAGTTGCTCTAGTTGAAATTTAATTTCCGTTTTCCTGTTTTAAGTCATTGGTCAAAGTCATGAAAAAAAGTGTACGAAACTATTACCACTTTTTACAGAAAACACATGAAGCAAAAAGGTTCACATCTTGGAATATTTTGGTGTTTTCTCTGAAGTTCAGACGAAATAATTCTTCAGGGTGATATTTACCTTAAACAACAGTTTCATCAAGTTAGCTTTCAAAGAGTTATTTGGTAATTAGGTAATGACTGATGTATGGCCCTAATTTTCTTATTTATCTGAACATTGCTATTTTTCTTGAGGAAAGGAAAACAAATTACATGTACATACTTCTCAAAATAATCATGAGAAACACGGTTAAACAGTAAATATGTCACTAATTTTTTTTTTTTGGAGGGGGGGAGGGGGTCCTGTCATTATTCAATTTGGGCATTTATTTACTGTTAAACTAAGCTTCTGACAATGAATTTGTATAACATCTTTTTCAAAGTATTTGTTTTCATTGCAAAAAGAAAACTATAAATGAAAACACTAGTAAACATCTCTAATAAATGTTAATTGTAAAATGTCCCTAAATTAATTTATGGAGGGAGGGGTGCCCGTCATTATTGATTTGGGCATTTATTTAATTTTAAACCAAGCTTCTGACAATGAATTTGTGAAATATCACTTTTCAAAGTATTTGTTTTAAATTTCAAAAAGAAAACAATAATAACATTTCTGGAAATTGCTGGTAAAATAATAGGGGAAAAAAGGCAGTATTTCTGTTAAGTGAAAGCTACCATGCCAAACATCTTTAACTGCCAGATGCTTCACGCAGCTTTCATCACTAGATTGTGCTTTATGAAAAATGTCTGCAACCATGACACATCTATCAATACAGCGGTCTTATAAATACATTCTATGCATTTAATGTGCACACCATACTTTGCAACTGTATCAAAAAACGGTCCTGGATTTTTTTTTTTTTAAAGGGACATTAAATTCTCTTGAATTGTTGTTTCTGCTTTAATGCATGGAGAGAGTGGCTCGTGTCAGTAAAAACCTCCTAAACGTTTTGGGTTTTCTCGAAGAAAAAACACAAATGATCACAGATGCACATGAAACTTACTTAGTGACAAATTTATGATATTATCAAACACTGAAATATTTCTGTCTGAGGTGATATCATTTTTGTCCAGTTTAAGGGAAGGTACGCTACACTAGTTATCACTTCATTATCACATTAACCCTAACCTTCCCAAATCCTCCAAAATCCTCTTTGCTAAAGTGAAGGATTTTGAAGGATTGAGGTTACATGCTACATGCTCTTTGCTAAAGTGAAGGATTTTGAAGGAGAGGTTATTAGGCACACTTGCCTTTCCATGGTACATGTACATCTATGTTTGTAGTGATTGTAAGGTCAGTGCTTGGGTCAGTGGACACTGTTTATTGCTCCATGCATGCAGGGAGGGTCCCTGGCCATGTACATGTATCACAGATTAGAAACACATGTGTGCATATATGTCATGTGCTTGCTTTACTACTGAAGGATTTTGGAGGATTCAGGTTATGTGTAAGCAAATGGGCCTAGGGAGTTAGGAAGGATTCAGGTTATGTGTAAGCAAATGGGCCTAGGGAGTTAGGAAGGATTCAGGTTATGTGTAAGCAAATGGGCCTAGGGAGTTAGGAAGGATTCAGGTTATGTGTAAGCAAATGGGCCTAGGAAGTTAGGAAGGATTCAGGTTATGTGTAAGCAAATGGGCCTAGGGAATTAGGAAGGATTCGGGTTATGTGTAAGCAAATGGGCCTAGGGAGTTAGGAAGGATTCCGGTTATGTGTAAGCAAATGGGCCTAGGGAGTTAGGGAGGATTCGGGTTATGTGTAAGCAAATGGGCCTAGGGAGTTAGGAAGGATTCCGGTTATGTGTAAGCAAATGGGCCTAGGGAGTTAGGGAGGATTCGGGTTATGTGTAAGCAAATGGGCCTATGGAGTTAGGAAGGATTCAGGTTATGTGTAAGCAAATGGGCCCAGGGAGTTAGGAAGGATTCAGGTTATGTGTAAGCAAATGGGCCCAGGGAGTTAGGAAGGATTCAGGTTATGTGTAAGCAAATGGGCCTAGGGAGTTAGGGAAGATTCGGGTTATGTGTAAGCAAATGGGCCTAGGGAGTTAGGAAGGATTCAGGTTATGTGTAAGCAAATGGGCCTAGGGAGTTAGGGAGGATTCAGGTTATGTGTAAGCAAATGGGCCTAGGGAGTTAGGAAGGATTCAGGTTATGTGTAAGCAAATGGGCCTAGGGAGTTAGGGAAGATTCGGGTTATGTGTAAGCAAATGGGCCTAGGGAGTTAGGGTTAACTTAAAGGGACAATATCATCACAATCAGAGCAGACTTTCAACAGCGCATGGAATCAGCTAGTTTAAGTGACTGAAAATTACTGGCTCATTTATGCAGCAGCAACGGTAATAAGACCTTATCATGTGGGCTATTATTTTCAGTCACTGGGTTAATCTTAAACTAGCACTCTGATTCCATGCCCTGTTGATCGTGACGATATTGTCCCTTTAACTAATCGAAAAAATAAACAACTTAATTTGTGTGAAATTGATACACGTATCAAATCATCCTAAGAAATCATTTCGTCTGAAGACCTTAGAAAGAGCAAGAATTTACAAAAAGTAGAACATGAAACAAATAAAGAGGCATTATCATCACGATCTGAGTAGACCTTCATCAACAGGTCATGGAATCACTGTCCTAGTTTAAGATGAACACATTGACTGAAAATTACTGGCTCATTTATGCAGCAGCAATGGTAATATGACGTTATCATGTGGGGAATTATTTTCAGTCACTGAGTTTATCTAAAACTAGCACTCCAATAACATGTCCTGTTGATTGTGATGATTCTTCCCATTTAAAAAAACATGTAACTTTTTTGTGATGAAACTTTCACAGTTTTTTGAGCACGTGTTTCATGTGCTGATCAGCGCATTTTGTTCACAGAATCCAAGTAAATGTTGGCATCAAGAATACGACCTATTAAGCCGTAATAAGTAGAATGATGTTCATGATTGGACCAGACCTTTAAAAGAGATTGTACACCATTGGTAAAAATGTCTGTACTTTACACGAATTAAGAGATTATATGTAGAAACCAACCTTTGAAAGTGCCCTTAACAAGAATTTATTCTTCAGATTTTTGTGTATGTATTCTAAGGCCCCCCCCCCCCCCAAAAAAAAGTCTCTGGTTTCTGGTCTCCACACACGTCGTCTTGGACCTGCGCATCAGCATTTTTAATTTTCCTCTTTTTTTTTGCTATGAAACTACATCCAATTGCAGCCAAAATTGCTGGATCGATTGGATTTTTGCCGTGCTGTGT
Organism: Zoroaster sp. YZ-2022; assembly: GCA_029582265.1. NCBI lineage: Eukaryota > Metazoa > Echinodermata > Asteroidea > Forcipulatida > Zoroasteridae > Zoroaster > Zoroaster sp. YZ-2022. The sequence goes on from CM055824.1 coordinate 16,170,182, forward strand.
TTTAAACAACTTTTTCACAAAGGGGTATGAACGTTTGCCCGATTTGTGAGGCCTCAGTTAGCCACCATACTTTATACCTGTATATGGGAAATTTGCTCCCCGCATATACAATGTATCACATATTTCCCTGTTGGCCAAAAAAAAAAGATGGCCGGAAAAAAAAAGCACATCACCGCACATTTTAATACTGTAATACATTTCACATTTTCTAAAAAATGACAGCATGTTAGGCGGAATAATTGCTCAGTATGTCTGGTACCATCATCAATTTCACATCAAGTAATTTTTTTTTTTTTAATTATAATTTAATATTATTATATTCAGGTAATTACCAAAGGTGATGTACACTCCCTTTAATGCACTGTTTCATTAGTATGAATCTAGATCTCGACGTTATTTGTTCCGCATCACTACATGACCAATAAACAGTCCCAGATGTTCTCAGGATGAGGATATTATCTCTTCACTTAATTTTTTTTATCTACACAATTTATTTGTGCAGTACATGTACAATTTGTAAATGTTCATATCTAATGAAAGGTTGTGACAGCCTTCTATAATGAAAAGACAACTTATGGTACATGTACCTGTCTGTAACCACTTAATTGTTTTAATATGTTTCCCTATAAAATAATTCCGCTCACTCTTGTGTTGATGTATGTGTGCATATTTGTGTATCATCCATTTTGCCGTGGAGAAAGAAGCTAGGATCGAAACGCAAGTCCAATAACTACTATTTTGCATTTATACTACAGGTCTTTATGTTGGTAAGCAGTTTGGAACAGCTAATTCTCTATATAGGTTAATAAAATTCTCTATATAGGTTAATAGCTAATTCTCTGTTTATAAAAACAAATTAATGAAGGGTACACCGTCGGTAATTACCAAATTACAATTTTACCAAATTTTGATCTATGAGCCTACTTGATGTGAAGTTGATGAATGTACCTATCATCCTAAAAAAATATGTTGTCTGAAATGCTTTCATTTAAGAGTAAAACATGAAGAACTGATCACCATTGTAGCAATTGTTTGCCAAGTACTGCAGGCTATTGCCTTGAGGTCAAAAACTGTTTATAAATTTTCCCAATTATGTCATAAATGTGTCTACTAAAATTTCACATTTCTTGATCTTCATCGAGAAACAATAATAATACTAATATTTCTTTATTACAGAGTCCATTTCACATAATGTCCCGATGCGCTTTACTTTATTTCATATATATTTTCAGCTGGTCATGACAAATAAAATTGAAATTAATTTAACTGATTTCCCCTGGTCACTGGGCCAATATCATTCCTGTAATCTTGAATGCATAAAAATAACCTTTATTTAATCAAGAGTGTAGTCTGACTTTAAACTCAAAATCATTACATTTATTACTTACATGATTCTTAACAAAATAAAGTTCTTAAAAAATATACAAAAATGTAGTTGTTTTTGCCAAAAGAATGCATGACTGTGCATGGTAATGCATGACTGTGCATGGTAATGCACGACTGTGTGGTTTATTAAAAAATGAGTCAAAACCAATAATATGGCATTGAAGTTGACATGGCTCACAGAAACCAAATATCCAAGCAAGGATAATATTTTATTTTTCATTCACACTAACACGGGCCAAAGCAAAATTTTAAAAAATCATGCGACGTTTGCCTTGGTCGCCTTCCAATATTGCGTTACTATAAAACAAGTAAGAAATAACTGGTTAAGCCGTCCTTTATGAAGCACTAGGCATCATGCAGGCATCCCTTGTAAGTTAATCAAGTAATCAGACCATCTCAGATGCTCCGACATCTGTTTATGGCCACAAAACACCATCGTCCATGAACATTCTCACCACCTCTGGAATGCCAAACAGCCAAAGATTGCGGGGTATGCCGGCCGGCTGGCAGTGGATGCACATGTGAGGGCGGCGTCCAAGTTTGATGGGGGTCAGACTTGTGCAATTTGTAAACAAGTGAGGGCTCACTTTTTGTTTAGCTGCAAGCACCAGATGCTTTAGAAATTTACCTCTGGGATAAATTTTAAGGGGCCCCAGCCTTTTTTAGTTATTTTTAGAAGTAGTCAAAATGTAACATTTTGTAGTTGTTGGAAATACTGTTTAGGGTTTTCTCTGATGTTGCAAGAAACGCTGCGACCTTAAAGCCTCTTTGAGATTGGATCTAGGGAGAAAAACCCTAGCTTAATTCTTCAGACAAGTTATTGAAAAGAAAATGAGCAGACTTGGCCAGACATGGGGAGAATTTTGCACATGATCGCATCAAGACATGCATTCTCAAGGGGACCCTACTCTATCCAACAGATACACCCCCTGCTCAAAAGACGATTCATCAAGAAAAAAGGAAATTAGCACCCTGGGCTGCACGTGAAGAGAACAGGAAAGACTTGTACATGATCGCCTGAAGAGGAAAAACCACATGGGAATCCTATGTGACAATTCTAACAATGGTTAGGCAAGTCATCCCAACAGTACACAAGTCTAACACGAGAACCGTCTGTCCGCATAATCGTTAGCAAAAAAATACCAATTAAAGGAAAGGTACAAGACTGGTACATGTATTTGGTAATGAACATGAATTTCAACGTTCATGAATTTCAACGTACATGAATTTCTAGTTATCAAGAAATTATCATAAACTGTTACCCGAGAAAGTTCCAACACAAAAATGATGCTTACATTTTTGAGAATGCAAAGAAAAAGTGTCACGTTTGTTATGTTTTTATGTTTAAAAACAGATTGCCAGTCTGCTTTTTTTTGTAAATTCGTCATAGATTTTCTCCAAGATGAAAGAAAGCACTTGACTTCTCAAGAGGATTGTCACATGTACCAACTTTACACAAAGTATTAGTTTTGAGATAAGAATCTGTTAATTTGATAATCTGGTACTACCAATGTTGTACATGTGCCTTAACCCAAATCCTGCAAAATCCTCCAAGGGGCACTTTTGGGGAAAAATTCAGCACTGTTGGAAACTGGTACATGTACGTTCACCTGTTCAAATGGGACAAAATTACTGAGTGCGGCTATAAGCCAGGCACTTCGTGTCTGACGTCACTGTGTTTGATCTGGTATTGCGCGGCGCCCAGCTGAGAACCCATTTGCAAACAAACAATATGCACACGTGTGCGTGCTTATATCGAGTCACAGTGTTTGCAGTATTTCACTCATAATTGTAAACAGGTAGGTATAAAACATCAGTTTGCAACAAAAAATGCCTGTTTATTGTTTGAATTTTATTAACCTCTCCGTAAGATTCTGCTGTAGAAATGGGTTCTTAACTGGGCGCAGCGCAATACCAGATCAAACACAGTGACGTCAGACACGAAGTGCCTGGCTTATAGCCGCACTCAAAATTACTAGCTGGCAAGAAGTACAGGCCATAAGTGCTGAATATATGAAAGATCAACAAAAAATGCATGGTGCATTTTGAAGATAAGGGCATGTTTTCCAAAAGTGCATTGATGGATTTTGGAGGATTCAGGAAGGTTCCTAGCCAGAATACCTAGGGGGGTAGGGTTAACATTGAAAAGGAAATGAGTGCCCCGGGATGCAAGTAGGGTGAATCGGAAAGATGTGCACTTGGTTGTTTTAAGCTTGCCTCATGGCAATCTTATACATGTATGTGACAGTTCTTACAATGGAAAGAGAAGTCATCACACAAGGAGACAATTCTAACACAGGAACTGTCTGCCCATCTTGTTATAAAAAATAAAAATACTCCCTATGAAAAAACAATTCATTAAAAGTAAATGAGTGCCCTGGGTTGAAAGATTCTTACAACGGGTTGAGACACATCTCATACAACAACAGGTCATCTGAACCATCAACTAAAATCCGTCACTAAAATACACTCCACGTGATCACCCCATGTGTCAACTCTAAACAATGGTAATTAAGAATAGACAATTCCAACACAAAAAAAACCATCTGTCCACAAAATCTATAATACAAACACCCCCTTTATAAGAAGGAAATTAATTCCCTTGGATGAACGTGGGAAATATCAGAATGACTTGCACATGATTGCCTAAAGTGGAAAAATCTCAGGGGAGCCCTACTCTTATAATGATTAGAGTAGTCACCACAAGATTAAAGTAAGTAGGTACTTCTATCCTGTTCGTAAGCGTGACGTACATGTAATTTCTACATAAACCATGCCCACTTCGCACGTGCTGGCTCCAACGATCATCAGAAGCCCACTGGAAATGCATTGACCACCCTTTTCTTTAAGGATTTACACAAGAAATTAGAAAGCTTGGGAATTGCATTTAATACGTGTTTCTGCCTCAAGAATCACTTTTGAACGTCAAATCAAGGAATTTAGGTTAACTTACGCACAACGGTATGACAGCTTTGGAACCGGAGGTAGCGAAAAGAATGCATATACTACCAATGTGTATGCTTATTACGTAGCAACTTACATGTACAAACAGGATATTACAGTCATGCTGATTTTCAATTTCACGACTTATTACGTATACTGCGTTTGCGCATCAGCTCTTTTTTGGTTGAGTAGTCAGAATGCGGGTTTCGATTCCTAGTCAGGCCAGTTCATGCTGTCTGTGTCTTTGAGCAAGACACTTGATCACAATTGCTTCTCTTGACCCAGGAGTATAAACGGGGACTGTGAGGGTAGTGATGGTTCTTGCATTTCATTAACCCTAACCCCCCGAGTTATTCTGGCTAGGAACCTTCCTGAATCCTCCAAAATCCATCAGTGCACTTTTAGAAACATGCCCTTATCTTCAAAATGTACCATGCATGTTTGTTGAACTTTCATATTCAGCACTTATGGCCTGTGCTTCTTGCCAGGTAGTAATTTTGTCCCATTTGAAGAGGTGAATGTAACAGTGCTGAATTTTTCCAAAAAAGTGCCCCTTAGAGGATTTTGCAGGATATGGGGTGGTTAGGGTTAAGCTCGTTGAACTACATATTTGGCAGCATGGGCTGCATACTCCCCCAAGGAGCTGAGACGGTTCTCGTAATGATGTAAATGGCCAGGGGTCATAATGTTCATGTGTCATAAGCGTCATACTTGGCAGCTATGGGCGTAATATAAGCGTCCATCATTATTACATTCCATATTACTCTTCCATGTTGAGACCTCAAGCCAGCCTTTACCACCTCCAATTCAGTAGGAGATTGCAATACAGCATACATAAATACAGACGAAAATTCAAACTCACTTTGTCAAATTCAAGAGCTGGTCCCCCCGTCCATAAAAAAAAAACACCCCCGATTCAAATAGCATGATCCAAGTTTGTCATATCTTACCTGTAGGTTCGCGGAGTACTTCCACGTAGGCCGTGGGGAAGATACCTTTTCTGTTTCCAATGCGCCCCTCCCACCAGTTGGTGTCAATCTTTTTGAGTAGTTCTATGTATTCACCCTGTATTAGACAGAAATTTTTAAAAACATCATGAATACATTTTGTTGAATGATGGTCCATGTTACAGAAGAGTTGGGAGAATTTATTTGAGGGATTGTACACTTTTGGAAATGTTATTATGCAATCATATCTACGGAGAACAAAGATTGAACTGACCATTGAAATTTTCAATGACTTTCTGTATTGCTAAGAAAAATAAGTCACACTTCATTCACAATTTCATCCATCTTCCAACCCCGCTTCCATAAAAAATATACCACTCAAAACAATTTAGGGAACACCGGAATAATCTCAGTTAAAGCAAGATCATTTATTTCAGATAAACACAATGTTTCACAGATGAGAAACAACTGCACAATGAAACAGATGATAAAGGATGCATGTAGTGATTACACATTTCATGACATGACTACTGAAAGAGAGAGGGGGTTGCAAATGAAAATCCCGGTTCATGGAACATTTCAACATGGCCCAAACCTATTTGATGTTAAAAAAATCCGGTGTTCCCTAAATTGTTTCGAGTATAAATAAATTTTTAAAATGATTTCTATACAAATATTGATGTTGTGTTCCAACATGGTAAGTATTTTGTCAAAATATTCTAAAAAGTGAGAGCAGCCTAAAATATTTTTTTAACGAAAAATTGCCATAATGGTACCATGGCTTTAGAGGAGCAATATCATCACGATCAGAGCAGACTTTCAACAGGGCATGGAATCAGTGTCCTAGTTTAAGATGAACACAGTGACTGAAAATTACTGGCTCATTTATGCAGCAGCTACGGTAATATGACCTTATCGTGGGGTATTATTTTCAGTCACTGAGTTAATCTAAACTACAATCCCGGCCAAATCTCGCTGGGCCCCCCCCATCCCCCGGACAATGTTGGCTCTCACTGCGCAGTCTGGAGATAACAACATTGGTGGGGGAGCAGGGACATGGGAGGGTATGTTTATTGTCACATGTCCCAACTATTTTGGCTGGGATTGTCTGAATTTTCTCTTAGTTTATCTATGAAGCCGTGACCAGACGTGGACAAACCGCAGTCTTTGCCTTTGTCACAGGGACAATACATTTAGGTTGGGGACAGGGGAGAGTATGTTTATTTTGGCCAGGATTGTAGCAGTCCGATTCCATGCCCTGTTGATCGTGTTGATATTGCCCATTTAAACACACACAGGTTGACAAAGACAAGCAAAACATAATTGTTAAAAGCAGAATGATTAATTCTTTCATACAATTTCCAATTGGAAAAGGTTTTCAAATTCATTGCCTGACCTTGTTAAAATTGAGTTCCGTCTGGGTTTCACCAGAGAATCTGTACTTGGCCCTCGCTTTGCCCTCCAATCCGGGACCGTGGTGCTGAGCTTTCTTTGCATCTTCAATTGATGTGACAACCTGACATCAGAAACCAATCAATAATAATCATTTGTCAACTGTAATATGCTAAAAGTAGATTTTCCCTGGGCAAACTCCTTAGGGAGGAGGGCCAAAGTCATGGTACAGCCAAGCCTTTGAGAAGCCTGGCCAGGCCTAGGCTACCTGGCCTCCTAATTGTCTCTTGTGAGTCCTAATCCTGTAACAATACAGTACCTGCCAATCAACATAACCTGGGCTTCTGGAGGGCCTAGCCCAGGCAAGCAGAGCTCATTATATGTGCCAGTAGGCAGGGGAAAAGCCTGGGCAAGGCCGGGCTTCTCAAAGGCTTGGCTGTACCATGACTTTGGCCCTTGTCCCTTAATAGAGTTTGTCTAATTCACATATGAGTAAAAGGGTAAAACCACATAGACAGCCAGCAGCTTTTCAAAAAGATATCAGGAAACGGTGACCTCACCTTTCCTTTGTCTGCTTCCTCTTATTGCTTCTACATAAAAAAAAGCAATAACTAATTTGAAAATTGCATTGACTAGTATTTCCACTCTACCAATGGCATCTACAAAGGGTCATCGATACAAGCCCCATGGGTTTCTAGATGGCCCTCCACTCATGAATTGCTTCTTTCTTTTTTGCCAACCAGTGAAATACAAGATAGATGTATAAATATATGTGGTTATTGGAACCAGACCAAATTTCCCATACACAAAATATGGTGGCTGAAAGGGCCTCACAAAACGTTCATACCCCTATGTGAAAAAGTCGCTTAAAACACAGCACGGCAGAATCCCAATCGATCCAGCAATTTTGGCTGCAATTGGATGTGGTTTCATAGCACAAAAAAAAAAGCTTCAACACACAGGTCTGAGACGACGCACGCGGAGAAACAGGAACAGGAGAATTTTTTTTTTTTTTTGAAAAATAAACCAACCAACCAACACTATGAACATCTCCTCCGTGAATGCACCGTGAAAGCTCGGTGAATTGCACTTTTTCCGTGAAAATGCATTTTCACGGCGAGTTCACGGTGCTTACCCCCCAGTGGTTTCGTTCACGGTGTTTTCACCGAGTATTCACCGAGTGTATGTCTCCTATTGTTATACAGTGGATTTAATCCTATTGCACTGACACAAAAGCAAGGCATGGTTTAGGCTTTTAGTAGTAATAACCTCTCCCATTGTGCGCTTATCTTGGATGAATGGATTAGTTTAGTCAAAACACACGCAACGTAAATAATACATGCCGAGTCTGTACATAGACGTGCATGCAGCGTGTGCATCGGATAGCATTGACGCATTGATCGTCGATTCGTGTCGCTGTATGCATGGAGGAAGGATCTATTTCCTTCCTCCATGCTGTATGTACTGTACTCAAACGTGTATGTTATAAAAATGTACATTACGTGGCCAGTATAGGATTCGCTTTTGGTGGTCGTCAACATGCTGTCAAAGGGTCGACTAGCAAATAAAAATAAAAAAAGTGAACTGAATACTGCCACATCCAAATGCATAAAACTTGATGTTTTTTCGGGTTAACATTGTGTTTTTTATTTATTGTTTTAATTTGGTGACATAAACTGTAAGTGTTGCAATACTGTTTTTATGAGGCCAACATATCGTCCATGTACGTAATTCGCACTTTTCGTGAAATGACGCACTTACCGTTGGCTTAGCATTTCTCGGAAAATTTACAAAACTATGGCGTATTACTGGTTGCATAAACTTATCCAAGTCATGCTTGTTACAGAAATAAAAATTATAGTGAAACAAATATGGTTAAGTGTCTTGCTCAAGGACACAATTGTCACGGCCAGGATTCGAACCCACATTCTGCTGCTAACACCAGAACTTGAGTCCGGTAATCTAGACCGCTCGGCCACGACACTTCACAAGAAAGAAGATGCAGGCCGTTTTATTTATTTTCCAAGATGGCCGTAAAAATTTAAATCCAAGAATGGTGCCAACTAGCTGTGGAGGTCGAAAAGTGGATATCTGCTTTTCAGCTTTCTAAATATTGAAAAAGCAGATTGAACGTTGTTGCAAGTGACTTTTTCCGCTTTTCTTTGTCTTTAAACAAGTTCAGCTTTCTGCCTTTTTGCTTTTCGGTTTGAAGACAAGCACGGTAAATTTTTGCTACTTTTCTGCTCGACGAAAAAGGCAGATTAGACGTTTTGTTACACAGTGGCACAAAAGTGGTTTGTCAACAAATTTGCTCATTATTTCTTAGCGGCTTATGGTCCGATATCATGAGACAATTTTGGTGACGTTTAATAAAAGCGTTGTGATTTTTTGGCAAGGATTTCTAAGAAAGAAATCTTTAACAATGAGACACAAGGAATGAATCTGAATCTGGTACACGCTGCACGCGGTCGACCCCAGGCCGACGTGCGGCGCGCGTTCGGCGAACAATCTCTGTGGTTCACTGATCGATATTGGGCACCTCGTACTTGAGCAAAGAGTCTCAAATTTGTCAACAAATTTGCTCATTATTTCTTAGCGGCTTCATGTGTGTTATTGAAAATTCAAGACATGATTCGAACTTATGGTCCGATATCATGAGACAGTTTTGGTGACGTTTAATAAAAGCGTTGTGATTTTTTGGCAAGGATTTCTTAAACATCTCTACAGTGGAAGTCAGTCGTACTTGTGCAAAGTGAAGTCTTAAATTTGTTAACAAATTTGCTCATTATTTCTTAAGCGGCTTCATGTAGGTCATTGAAAATTCAAGACATGATTCGAACTTATGGTCCGATATCATGAGACAATTTTGGTGACGTTTAATAAAAGCGTTGTGATTTTTTGGCAAGGATTTCTAAGAAAGAAATCTTTAACAATGAGACACAAGGAATGAATCTGAATCTGGTACACGCTGCACGCGGTCGACCCCAGGCCGACGTGCGACGCGTTCGACCGGCAATCTCTGTGGTTCACTGATCGATATTGGGCACCTCGTGCTTGAGCAAAGAGTCTCAAATTTGTCAACAAATTTGCTCATTATTTCTTAAGCGGCTTCATGTATGTTATTGAAAATTCAAGGCATGATTCGATTTTGAACTCAGCTATCATAACACAATTTTGTGAAGTTTAATCGTTGCTACCCTGAATAAAGAAAGCTGAAATAAATAAATAAATGAATTGTTGGGAATGAAATTTTTTTTAAGAAAACAATTCTTGAGCGAAGAGGCGCACTTCAGCCTGGCTCCTTCCAAGTGTACTACCCACGTAATTGTATCAGCACGTCAGGGGACATGACCTGCGGAAGCAGCTGCTGTGTGTGAAACCAATTTATTATGGACTATCATCTTACGGTTTTGATAATTTAACTTCATGATTATTATTTTATTGATATAATCAACAATCAATGAGCATCGTCATTCGTCCGAGGTTTGATGTCCCTTTTTCTCATCTCATGTAACGAAAAACTCTAATTTTGATGGCACTATGTTTTGAGTAAGGATTAGTTTTATTATTGTAAGACTAAGATGTTGTAAAGCGACAGTTCCATGGAGAAGAACAAATTAAAGCCGTTTGTAATAATTCGATCTGTTATCAATGACAAGTGTAGGCACAACCGTCAAGGTATTAAAACTTCGTACATATAAATCATCAATATAAACTTTAAACACTATTTAGCGCATCGTTTTGATACGTGTGCATGACTAGGCCTAAAAGCTTTATATTTAGGGTAACTTGTTGATGTTCAGTTTCCTGTTTATATTTACAAATACATAGGCCTATTGCCAAATAAATTATTTCAAGTGACAAGCCAAGTATCATTATTAATCCATTTGCTTTGAATAAAAACAATTCGATTCCTTGTAAAGCATAAAAGTACATCATAGCACGGAAAAAGTAGAAACACATGAATCATGGAGGAAGGAACCCAGATAATGACACTTGACGTTGGTAATGTTTACACGATCCTGGAAATAAATGAGGACTGCGTGTGGTGGTAAGCAAGTGTGTAATTGTTACGGGGTTCCCGGCTGCGAGCACATGGTCGCGCTGGTAATCGGCGGCGTGCATGCATTTTGAGCGTGCACTAGAGGTCACCGTGAATGATTGCAACAACGGTTTCGCGGGCGGCGGGCGCGCTCTCACACACAAGTCACAGGTGCGATACGTGAATAAAACGGACGTTCGTTAATCGAGTCATATCGCAAAACTATAAACCTCACGGGTTCATAAACAATAACATAAATAAATTTGCAAACATACAAAACACGAGACCGACCTTGACCAAAGTCCTGCCGGGTTAAAGAGGATTGTTGTAGCTGCCAGAATTGTGTTTTCTATGAGCCTTGGCAGCGAATTTAATCATTTCACAGTTACATTTATTGTTAACGGACATCGAAGGCCTACTGTATTTTTCCTCTACTGCTAAAGAAAGCCAAACAAAAAGCAATGGGGCCCCTGTATCGTTGCAAACGATCAGCGACGCATAAATTGCAATGCCGAAAATGTAACCTGCCCGTCAAGTCGTAGCAGAATTTTTCAAGCAACCTATAACCATGGAGCCGGAGGAAGAAAATACCAACAGTACCGTTATGTTTAGTGTGTTTACCTTCCATCCAAGAGGGATTATCACATGCACAAAAGCGTCAACAATGGGCAAGAGGATAACTTCCTTTGATGTAGTTAATTAGCTGGCCTCAACTGAGCTTTCGAGGTTCACCGCGTTTTCACCCAGCTTTCACCGAGGACCAAACAAAAGATTTGTTTAACGGTGGTTTCACCGTGCATTCACGGTGCTCTCACACCGTGAAATGGGAACGAGCGCCGTGAAATTCACGGAAAAAGTGCAATTCACCGAGCTTTCACGGTGCATTCACGGAGGAGATGTTCATAGTGCAAGCCTATCTATCTATTAGGCTAAAACCATGCGAAAATGAGCATGGTGGAACCTGCTCATCTTATTGGACATGATGCGTGTATGCGTAAAACTGTACACGCATGCAATGCAGTATCTAAGACTATAAAGTGTGCTCTGTGCACACGGTTTCAGAGAATCAGCGCCACTTTCCATTTCTTTCTATAAAATAAGTGTCTATCTGAAATCTTTTGTCTGCACTGTCATGAATACACCAGACTAATAACAGCTTTATCGAATATTCGGTAAAGGCGAGTGCTGGATTTGCACTCATTTGATAACAATAACCACCATCAAGTTAGCATGATGTTTCTATTCTTATCGGTAAGCAGTGCCATGAAATGGGAAAACTTGTCCCCCGTCTTTATCCTCAAAGGGATTTCATTGGATACGTTGTGTTGAAGATCTGACATCACGCGTTGAGACTCGTGCCAGCTACCAACCAAGGTCAAAGTTGAATCTCCCCAAAAACTTTTGAGGCCAGTATCTGGCGTGATTCACGAGCCTGACGTCAGGGGCCAATTTCCTAGAGCTGCTTAGCAGATAAAATTGCTTACCAGAAAAATTTGCTTAGCAGAATTCTTTGGTTACCAGCCAAACTTTCATACAAAATGTATGCATTTTGGCTGGTAGTCTGCTTTATACTGCTTAGCAAAAATATTTGCTTAGCAAAATTCTCTGCTTAGCGGCTACATGAAATTGGCCCCAGATCTTGAGGCTAACGTGAAGTAAGCAAGACATTGCCTGCTTCTATTACCAACTCTATGAGATTGGGCCTGGTCATCAAGATAGAACAGAAAGTGCAGGAAATAGATATTCCCGCAATTTCTGCAAAGTTTTATTTTCTCACCTCAATATAACTTGATGGGAAGATGCCTGCATGGCCATGGTGTTCTCCCTCGTACCAATTCTTATCGATTTTCCGAAGAAGATAAATCGTGTCTCCCTTGTCAAAACTCAACTCCCTGTAATGAGAGATAACAACAAAAGTGCACATAAATATGCGGCGAGATTAGAGGGATAGGGATAATAATAATAATAATGTGGACTTATATAATGCACGTATCCTCCAAACTGGTGCTCAAGGCGCATTATATTATTACCCCTGCTCATCAGGCTCATAAATCATTCCTGAAACCATCTCAGCTCCCTGGGGAGTATACAGCTCAATTGCTGCCATTACAGCGCATATAGGGCTAATCAAACACAACAACCAACTCTGCCCTCACAGGTACCCATTTACCCCTGGGTGGAGAGAAGCAATTACGGTAAATTGTCTTGCTCAAGGACAGAAGCACCATGGTCGCGGTTGGGATTCGAACCCACATTCTGACGACTCGGCCATCAGAACACAAATCCGATGCACTAAACCGCTCGACCATGGCACTCCATATGGGATGCCACGTATGTCAAGAAAACAAAATGTTTGAGGATGTTTTTGCCTATGACCTCATTATTTCCATGAAACTGAGATCCCATGACCTCATAATTTCCATAACTTCAAAAACCCCGATATGCTTACTCTCTTTTAATCAAGATACACATTAAACAACCGACCTGGGAAAGTTTCCACTTATTATGTTAAGCTATTTACAATAAGATAATGACAATGTATAATTTGGATTTGTCTATTCAATGTCATGCTAAATTTAGGAAAGAATACCCTTTCCTAACTTCAGACTGGAAATTACTGCCAATAATTAATTTTTTCTTAAAAATGAAAGCACTTTAGACAAAATTATTTTAAGGGGAGACTGATACAATCATTAGCTTTGTACCAAGTAAGCTTCAGGTTAAAACGTGACAATTGCTTTAAACAAAACCAACAATGGACTTTGAGATACTTACTTGTGTGACTGTGCCGTGAACGGGTACACGGCTAGACCACATGCCTTGACCTAGAGAGAGAAAAAAAGAAAAGAACAAATTGTTAAATATCAAATTGGGACTGGAGAAATGAAAACTACAGATATGACGCATCTTTCTCTCTTACACTCTCACCATCACAACTCTTCCAACCCTAATCTTTTGACACCTTGTTTTGCATTCACATTTTTGTGGATTTACCTCTTTAAAAAGTCAAAGATGTTTTAAAGGGAAGGTAAAACACTGATTACAAAAACTACAAAATTACTGAATTATAATTCCAAAGCTATTAGTTGATGAAGGCACTGATCATCCCGACAATAATCGTTACCTTGATCGGTGTCTGTCTGATGTGCTCTCATTTTAGAGAATCACAAAAAACGAACATTTACAAAAAGTTGCCAAGACATGTATGAAACCAACCAGCGTCATTGTGTTGTTAACGAGATAATAGTTTTACATGCGTTCAGATTGCAATTTCTGTGGACAAATGATAGAAATTCAGTTTTGAAATTTGTTCACTTATTTTGAGAGATGCTTGGTAATTAATATCATGGGATTTACATCATGTAAATTCTACATGGAACTGCAATCATTTATGGGTTTTTTTTTTAACCACCAATAGTGTAAAGTGCTAGTATGAACCGGCCTAATTATCTTTCTCCCCTCCGTTACCACCAACCCCCTTGACCCCCCCACCCCCTCACCTCTTGTTTGCGACCAGCTTGTACGCTCTCCTTGGAGCTGATAATCGGATCGTTGAATCTATCATTAGTGATGATGGGTGACTTGATGGGTGCATAGTCAGAGTGTCTTCTATGTTGTTGCTCTTCAATCTGAAGCCTCTCCTTCTTTTTCCTCTCCTCCTCAATCAACTTCTGTAGACAGAAATGGGAGTATTTTAGGAGTCTATATCACTAGAATAGATAGATCCAAATAGATGCCCGATAGACATTCGATAGACAACCGATAGATGCCCGATAGATGCTCGATAGATACCCAATAGACGCCCGATACATACCCAATAGACGCCCAATATACACCTGATAGACACCCGATAAACACCTGATAGACACCCAAAAGATACCCGATAGATGCCTGATATACGCCTGATATACACCTGATAGACACCCGGTAAACACCTGATAGATGCCTGATAGACACCCGATAGATGCCTGATAGACACCCGATAGATGCCTGATAGACACCCGATAGATGCCCTAATAAACGCATGATAGACGGGCATCTTGGTTTTGTCTTATTTTTCTACCCAGCAAAGTGCAACAAATTTGGTGAAATGCCAGTGTGCCACATCCTGATGCTTACGCGTAAAGTATAATTGTGCATTAAAAATGGTTTGGCATTGTCCATAAAAGATGGCCAACTTTCATGATGTGACGTCCATTGACAACCATGAACATGTTTATGTGACCTGGCATCAGAAACCGAGTGGAAAGTCACTAGGTGTCATTTGTACAAATTTGATAAATCTGAGAAGCACTGGTTGTTTAACAACTCAACATATCATACTCCCTGATAGTTCAAAAACTTTTCAATGTCCTGACCTCAGCTTTTGTCTTGTCCAGTGTAGGAGGCGGGTCCCTGTAGTTGTAGATCTTATCACTTCCAGACGAGTGTCTCGATGGTTTTGACCCTGAAACATACAAAAAATAAAACTAACTTTGGAAATGGGAGAAAGGAAAAAAAACACTCATACATGTGTATGAATACCAATGGTTCAAGGAAGGAAAAGGAAAGCAATTTTGTGGTGAACTCGTCAATTGATTCACAGTGAACATTACGTGCAAATTCAACACATCTGTGTGCAGATTCAGAATCTTTATTTTCATTTTATGTTTGCATTCTGGAATAATTCAGACTTACTAAAAAAAATAATAATAAAAAATTTAAAAAAAATAAAAAACCCACATCACATCTTTCACTTCAGATAATAAAATTACAGTGTTTTATAAGGTAAACCAGAGAATTAGCTGAACACCATAAGGGTTCAATTGTAAGAAATTGTTAAAGCAATTAGTTGGAAGAAAAAAATGCTTTGGACAGGAATTACAACACAGAAAACTTAATATGGCTTTAAGCAGTTGTAGATCTTACATTACAATCCACTATTAAGACAAATTATACTTTAGAAACCCATTCTGAAATAAATAAAATTGTTCAGCCATTCTGATTGATTGAGAGCTCTTCAAAGAGGTCGTGTTTGAAGAGATGACATGAAAACGCTCGTTTTCAAGCGCAAAACAGCTGCAACACATGCCGTGCTCTCACAACTTAACCAATCAGAATATGCTGGCAATTCATGTACAGTTGTATGACAAGTGTGCACATGACTGTTTCTAGAACGACAATTTCCTTTGAAGATTTTCTTTTAAATAATATGAAAGATTTGAGGCATTGCATGTTGACGTATCGATCATTGTTGGGTTAGTTGTAATACCATGTGAGGTATAAATATCTCTAGGGTGACTGAGCCATTTCTTACATACCAATTTATATGCTTTAGACCTCATCATATCACCTGACGACGACTAGAGTGATTTTATTATTTTTTTTTAATGCAATTCGCCCAACACTATGCCAATGGCCACTCCAAGGTGGGGGCTACTCAGTCATTAAGTTGTTACAACGACTCCACACTGAAGAAACCAGCCCCTCACATCGAAACAAGACAAGTTAATAACCAGCCTCTTCACGGTGCGAATAGGACTGGGAGGGGTAACTAGTCCAGAACAAGACAGTTGTTAAACTGCCTCTGCCCCTATAAGCAATTATGGTTAAGTGTCTTGCTCAAGGACACAAGTGTTACGGCCGGGATTCGAACCCACATTCTGCTGCTAACACCAGAACTTGAGTCCAGTAAGCTAGACCGCTCGGCCACGACACTCCACACTCCTACTGGTCGAAACTTGGATAAGACTAACCTTGTTAAGTGATGTAACCTACAATGTTGTTATCTAAAACCAAACTACTCAACAACAACAACAACAACAACAAAACAAAACAAAAAAGAACATGAATTTAACTTTCTAACAACATTTCTAAAATTACTCTATACTTGAATCAAGTATCTGATATGACAAATCTACCTCAAAAATCTCCCATTCTCGACAATATTTTGATTTTGATTTTGATGTAATTTGTTCAATGTCTAAACAGAAACAATAAGAGGGCATATTCTCAGGATTGTTTTCAAAGTTATGCCAAAATTGGCCAAATGTGCAGCGAGCTTCTGGCGTCATTGTACATCATCGTTAACCTTTGCCTCAAAACAAGAACATATGCAAAAACTTACGCATGTTGTGCGTATACTACAGTATACGCACAAAATGCACAAAACGCATTTTGACAACACACGTGTTAGCACATGCCTCCAGTGCTGATCAGCGTGTTTTATTGTCCAAAGAGAATCTGTAAATAATCCAAGTAAAATACAGCACTGATTATATGCCCTATTGTGATATTAAAAAGACCCTTTGTTGATCTGCAAGAATTACATGCTTGTCTTTGCTTCTTGTCGAATTCCAAGCAAAACAGTAAGTAACGTTCAAAGGGATAATCAATGGCATGTCCCTTGCTGAACATTCTTCACAGCGTCAGTCGTCTGGCTAAGCGTCTTGTTAAGCAACATGCTAAGCAGGTATCCATGTGGTAAGCATCTGTTCCTGACATCCACTATAATGAGCAGCTGTGTACTGGAGTTATATGAGATATGTAGTACTCGTTGGTTTACGGTGACATCTCTCTCAAGTTCAGGATGGTAATGAAATAATCCCTTTGGTTCAATTTGATGTTTCAATCCATATGCTCTGATTGTCTTTAAGCATGCATTGTCTTCAGATTTACTGATGAGATCAATAGAGCATTACAGGCAGCCTCGTTAATTCAGTAGATTAATCATTCCAAGATGTCATGATGACTGGGAGTGCTTCAGTTCATCGACTTTAATTTCTTTTCAAATTCAATGTCGAACACTGTGGATGACAATTCTCCGCAAAGGAACACACTAGGCTGAAATCATGGTGATAAGCATAACCCTAATATGTTGTAAATCTTTCAGTTCATCAACTTCAATTTCTTTTCAAACTCAATTTTGAAAACTGTGGATGACAAACCTCCGCAAAGGAACATACAGGGATGAAATCCCGACGTTAAACATAATCCTTATTTGGTGTTAATCAGGCACGTTCCGAGTTTCTGAAAGATCAACGGTAACCAAACCAATGATGAACAAATGCAAATGAACCAATCTATGATAATCAGACTAGTCTGACACTGTGTATAACTTGACTTAGAAACTAGAGGGTGGTCTCAGCTAGTGTATGTATCGTTTCAGCAGACGACCAAGATGTGTGATGACCTAGCGTGGGATGATGGCACAGATCCATGTTGCTGTTATCCATCACCATACTAATATGGCTAACGGCACATTGTCTCACCGACGCACTTCTGGTAATTTCAAGGACTATCCTATTGATCCATGTTAAACCAATAAAGTATAGTTTGATATACTAATAAAATATAGCTTGATATATCAATCCAGCCTGGATGAATATGCCTATACCAATAAAGTATAGCTTGATATATCAATAAAGCCCAGATGAATATGCCTGTACCGATGAAGTATACAGTTTGATATACCAATAAATTATAGCTTGATATATCAATAAAGCTGAGATGAATATGTCTATACCAATAAAGTATACCGTTTGATATACCAATAAAGTATACCGTTTGATATACCAATAAAGTATACCGTTTGATATACCAATAAAATATAGCTTAATATATCAATAAAGCCTAGATGAATAGGCCTATACCAATAAAGTAAAGTTTGATATACATGTTTCAATAAAGCATAGTTGGATATATCAATAGAAAATAGTTGATACATCAATAAAGTATAAGTTGATATATACTACTCAAAACAATTTAGGGAACACCGGATTTTTAACATCAAATAGGTTTGAAATGTTCCATGAACCGGGATTTTCATTTGCAACCCCCTCTCTCTTTCAGTAGTCATGTCATGAAATGTGTAATCACTACATGCATCCTTTACCATCTGTTTCATTGTGCAGTTGTTTCTCATCAATTCTGTGAAACATTGTATTTATCTGAAATAAATGATCTTGCTTTAACTGAGATTATTCCGGTGTTCCCTAAATTGTTTTGAGTAGTATATCATAAAGCAGATTACGATATACAGGTGTATCAAAAATCATTATTTGATATATTAAAAATATTGTTTGATATATCAATAAATTTTAGTTTAACTATATCACTTAAGTTTGGTTTAACTCAATGAGTAACAGTTTTATATCAATAAAGTATGGTTTGGAATCAATCAATTATATTTTGATGATAAAGTAAAGTTTAAAAGGAAGGAACAACATTGGCAATGTAAAAAATTTAACTAAAAACCAAAATTGTGTAAGTTTTAGCTTAAAATCTGGTTAGTATATTCTGCCAAAAATGTAACAATTTATCTCTTTAATTTGCTTTTTGTCTTGTTGATTTGTGAATGTTTTTATTTTTATTTAACCTTGGTTTGTGTTATTTATTTCAAATTTATTTGCGGAAGCACTAGGCCTATGTAAAAATATCTTATGAGTTGTAATAGTGTGTTGTTATGATAACTCAAGGTTTCTATCGGTTTACTCTGATCATCTTTAGGTTGTCAAACCTGTGTTTCCTCTTACCGTTCTTTGCAATTCCTCCATGCAAAGCTTCAAATCCTACTCAAACAATTTTGATAACTGTCTTTGTTTGCTCTGATGGCCACCTACAATTTGACATCCACTTTGTAGTTGTCAAATACCTTTTGCTTTGAAGTGGTAACAGAATGGTCACCGCCTAACAGTTCAAATACAAGATGCCTTCTTGAAAAGTGGTCCATACCATGCATTATAAGTTCTAGTGTTTCAATATGGTTTAGGTATTAAACCCTGGCCCAATGGCTGATCAAGCAAAGCAGACGCTAATATTAACATAGCGGACAGTTAACTCTGACATTTTGTAATAAGACTGTAGAAATCCCACCGCCAGCTGTTTGTAATGTCAGCCGTGCTAAAGAGCAGTGATCTGACATTTCATCATATCGTTAACTCTGCTTATTTATGCATAGTCAGGGAAAACGTTCATACATGTACATGTAAGTATAACATCTTAACAATTTCATCTAAATCCCTTATATACAAATCTCTATGAAATGAACACCCTGGGTCTGCTAAGCAGACAAAAAATTATTTACTTAACAAATTTTGTTACAGTTACCAACCAAAGTTCCACACAAAATTTTTGTAATTTGGCTGGTAGTGTGTATTTTAATGCTTAACGAAAATATTCTTTAAGCAAAATACTTTGCTTAGGAGCTCTAAGAAATTCGCTCTTGGTCAACGTTAGGTCTTATTTGGACGAAAAGGGTTTCACAGAAAAATAAAAAATTTATACCAAGCAAATTGCTTAGTTGATAAATACATCAAACATCAAAAGCTTCAATCCGCAAAATAGTTGCTTTAAAGATCTGCATCGACAATGTTTCTCACTATTTTCTTTTTCCCTGGAACATTGCTTTTTTATTTACATGAGGAAAGGAATACAAATACATGTACTCCAAAATGACATTTCACAAAATATTCATGAGAAGCTTGCTTTTTAAATAAAAATGTCTTAAAATTAATTTATGGTACAGCCCTTCAATTACTGTTAAACTAAAGCTTCTTACATTTGTTTTGTGAAGTATCTTGTTTCAAAGCATGTGTTTTTCTTTCTAAAACGAAATAAGCAACGATCCAATTAAAAAGAAAATGGCAGTACAATAATGGAAAAACACTGGTTATACACCATTAAGATTTAGACAAATCAAAGATATTTACATTGACATTTTGTGGCTGTTTCTTGTTGGCCAGTTATCACAGGTTGCCCCTGGTTGAATACCACTGTTTTTTCCTGAGTAATTATTTGCACACCCTGGGGTGTTGCACGACCTAGAGGTGTTGCACGGCAAGCCCGGGGTGAAGATGGGCAACCCGGTGGTGCTGCAGGGCAAGTAGATGGGCGACCCTGGGGTGTTGCACGGCAAGCCCGGGGTGAAGATGGGTGACCCAGGGGTGTCACAGGGCAATCCAGGGGTGAAGATGGGTAACCCTGGGGTGTTGCCATGCAACCCAAGGGTGAAGCAGGGCGACCAGATTGTGTTGCAGGGCAACCCAGAGGTGTAGATGGGCGACCCAGGGGTTCTGCTGTCACTGGTTGCATCCGTGACACTGGTACGGGAGAAACTCTTTCATATATCCTGATGGGTTTCGCTTGCCTTTGTGGTACTACCTCATTATTCCCCTGGGGTTGAGTCATGTATTGCCCCTGGGGTATTTTCACATGATCCCCATGGGGTACTGCCACAAGTTCATAATGAGGTAATGCCATATGCTGTCCCAGTGGTACTGACTGAGGTTTCGTCATATTTTGTTTCTGAGGTGTCATCACGTGTTGACCCTGAGGTACTGCCTCATGTTGCCCTTGGTGGAGGACCAATGACTGCCTATGGACTAATGGCACTGCATGTACCTGTGGTACTGTGCCTCCTTCCTGCATTATATTCACCTCAGGAAGACTGTGCCTCTTTGTCAATGGATGTCTATTGACACCGGGTGCACTTTCCAGCCGGGTCACTTTCACAGGCTTTACATTCCATGGCAAATCATACGATTCTGGCGTTCTTATGGGTTTTGACGGCAAACCACTCTTACTGTTTTGCAATGGTGAAGTACCACCAGCGGGTTTCCCATGAGTAATGGGATCGCCACCTGTCCGTGACGTTCCCTGAGGTTTTCCAGATGGCACTGAAGAGGAAACCAATGAAGCAGGTACCGGTGAACACCCGTTTTTCTCTGCATTGGAAAATTTCCCTATTTCCAATCCTTTCAGGAGGGTTTCCAGAGATCGCATATCTGGATCCGTGCGATTTCGCCGCTGGTCCCGCTTCTTTGGTGTTTTTCGAGGTCGGAGGTCGTCAGTGCTGGGATACTTCCCGGCATACTGGACCATCTCAAAGGAGGGGTTATTGCAGAAAAGGCCCCTTTTATGCCTTTGGAATGGTAAATCCGGCATGAAGATCATGGTGACTCTGTCCCTGTACTCTTCAATTGTGGGTTATTGAACATGTGCTCTGCCCCAACTACACCTTGCCTGAAACTTAAGCCTTAGGGTTACTGAGGCGCTGAACAGCCGGTAAACGTTGACAGGAATATATCCGAGATGCACATGACGAAATGGAAGCATACGTCCCTGGGAAAGGAGTTTATAAGTTCAGATGCTCCATATAAAAGAATCTTGTCTTGTCTCAATCACTGGTATAACAAGTCCTGGTAGCTAATGGCTAGCGGCAAATAAATGTATCAAGCTCCACGAAAGGATAGGGAATGTTGTTGATTCATTAAGCTGTGATTGTTGATGACCCATTATGACGACTAATGTCTACGTAGGTCTTCTTGGCAAGTTGGGCAAGTTAAATTTCCGATGGACAGAACTTGAGATGTAATTGTTTGAAAAAAAAAAGAAAAAAAAAAATCACCCGCAAACTTATGCGGTACAATAAAATACTGCGGAAGAAATGTTTGCGTGATATTTATATTTGCAGTAAACAAACGACGCCAAATGAACAGGTACATCAAGAAGCTCGGCAACAGATTAGCGCATTACATTGCAATCCAAAAAATGAAGAAGGAAAAAATATATGTTGCATTCCGTCAAGTTACAACACCCAAAATGTGTACACAGATCCAACAGAACTTCTTTGGGCAGAGCAGCATTGCCACTAGTATAATAGCAGTAATATTTCATAGTAGGTAATTTCCTGCTGTAATTGGTTTCTTGCCGATAAGAGAATTATTTCATCAGCTCTCTCACCCAGTTCAAGTGTGAACAGAAAAGTAGCGCAGAAATTAATACGTGGTATAAATATTTCTTTCTCAGTAACATGAAACTGAGTTGACCCCGATACAAAAATTCTTCTTGCAAGGTCAGTTGCATTGAGTCGGCAACCATTCAAAAGAATGTTTTCCGAATGAAAAATAAAAAAACACAAGTAGAAATGTCTGCTTGGTGAAATTCTATCGATGCAACCACAGAGGTGGTGATTAAGTCAAAACACAGGATGACAGCAGACGCAAAAAGTTAAATGTCCTGTGCTCCTGAAAAAAGCCTTGTGAAATTTGTGACCAACTCCTATTTTTTCACTAGCTTTAACGTATTCATGAGCAAGGATTTCTCCACTATCTGTAAATAGCTGAAGGTATACAGTACATTTCAAACCTTTTCTTTTAATGGTGATTGTCATGTAGAAAAATCCTACATTTGACAGAGGAAATTATTTCACTTTTGTTTTGTAAAATCACAACCAGTTCCAAATTCAGGTTTACATTCAGGTGTGTATAAGTCGAACATAAGACATAGTTGTGCAAAATCAAGAAAGGTTTCAACAACCAACTGAAGACTAGACTGTCAAAGCATTAATAAGCTATCCTCAGATCACAAGTTCCATTCTTTCTCAATATCCAACAAATGTAGTGTTAATTTGAACCATGCCCGTAATTGTCTAAGGTGAAACTGGGTCAAGATTTCAGCTTTGGAGCAGCTGTATGAAGTATCTCTCAGGAATTCCTCAGTGAAGTAGGCAAACCTCTGTAAGCACATCTACTGTTTTGCAGTGAAATACTTATGTTATTTGACTCTTTCACACAATGTGAATTCACAGTTGCTATCCACTTTCAGATCCAAAATTATCTGAAGTTCCAATTCAGTCCCTGCGAATACATCTACCGATGCAGGGATGCATATAAGCTGATTTCTTAAAACCACTCACTGTGGAGTAAGTTCAAACTATTAAACATGTACGCTATATACAAGATAGTTATATGTCATTGTATGCAGAGTTGCAGATCATTAGAGGGTGTCATGGGCAAGATGAGCTGGGTTCATCAGATGATCTGTTTGGTTTGGCATGCCCACTGATCAATCAACTTATGTTTAATCTCCATTAAATCAACAAAACGGCATCGCACAGAACATCCAGGCAATCTCCAGACCGGTTCACCATCAACACTTGCTGCTGCTGCGTGATTTCTAAGTTCAAATGATTCACCGTGTAAGGATCCCCTGATTAATTCCAACAATGCAGCCAAACAGCTTGATTTATAACTTTTTAAGTGTTTTGCTTGTTCTTGAGATGTGCTCCGTCATGAACAACTGCCGTGGGCGAGAAACGCCTCACAGTCATAAAATCCTCAACCTTGAACTATATAGTACGGAAGTGTGACGTCACGATCCCATGGCATCACGCAGCTGGTTCTTCCCAATAATTCTTCCATGATGCAACACTTACAAAATGGTTTCAGTGACTTTACTTTGGCATATTACTTCAGTTCCCTATTTGCTTAACAGCGGTGCCTTGGCATGACAAAATAATCCCCTGAAGAAAGGTTTTTCACTGCATCAACAGATGAAATCCAGTGACTTCAAACCCTCATCCCACTAAGTTCACCGTGCATCTGAACCAAGTGTTTCTCCTTCTTAAGAGCAGTGGGGCCCCAGTTTATATCAACCCCAAGAATGCTGGGCCCACTGCTGGACTGTTTCTCTTGGTAATTGAGAAAGCTGGTGGTCTATTGACTGGTGGAGATGGAAAGAGGTTTGAAACCTCAGTAGCAAAACAAATTTACAGCTACAGCGAAAGAAAAGGAGTAATTTCTACGAGCTGATCGGAGCTCGTTAAGATGGGGGTATAAGGGGTCATCAGTAAGGAGTGGATCGAGATTAGTAAACTGACTAAATTCCAGCGCTTGACAGGTTTATCAATGTCGGTGACTGCATTAGGGCGGTGATAAGCCTTCTGTAATTCGGTCATATCCATTTAATGCAGTCCATCTTTCCTATGTCATGGGATAGCTGTGCATACTGTAAGGGGTTGATAATTACCAACGATGCAAAACAGGGAATTACGTTCAATTCACATGAGATCATCCAAGCCCTGAGAAACAATGGTGTTTCTTCTAACAACTTTCAGCTCCTATTTTTAAACTTTACAAACCATACCACACTAATAAACAATTATTTAAGAATATCTCATTAGCATCAACTACCCTCTCCTCTTTTCAAATCAAAAAATAGCTTTGACCTGTTCAATTTATTCAGATAACAACCCAACTGAGATAGGTATGCAGCACTTCCTTTGATAAAAATTCCTTGTATGTAATTTCAAGAGTTATGTTTACGTACGCTTTTAGAAGTTTATTTGACAAGCTCCAAATATCAATCATTTCAAATAGATAAGGCCATGGCATGTACAAATGTATTATTTATAGTAAAACATCATCGTTAGATAACAAAATATGATGGACAAACAATATTCAATTTCAAAAATACAAATATGATCTGAATAAACACTTACCTGCAAATTGCTACATGTAGATTGGAAAAAAAAACTTCACAATGGGGATTGGGTTTCAAACATATTTTATTTGAAATGTCTAAAAACCAATTAACCAGTTCATATAATTCACTATGAACTAAGAATGTCTGAATGTCTTTTGTTTGGGACAAAATGTCTGAAACTTCACAATGGGGATTCAGACATTATTATATCTGAAATGTCTAAAACCAATTAACCAGTTCATATAATTCACTATGAACTAAGAATGTCTGAATGTCTTTTGTTTGGGACAAAATGTCTGAAACTTCACAATTGGGATTCAGACATTATTATATCTGAAATGTCTAAAACCAATTAACCAGTTCATATAATTCACTATGAACTAAGAATGTCTGAATGTCTTTTGTTTGGGACAAAATGTCTGAAACTTCACAATGGGGATTCAGACATTATTATATCTGAAATGTCTAAAACCAATTAACCAGTTCATATAATTAACCAGTTCATATAATTCACTATGAACTAAGAATGTCTGAATGTCTTTTGTTTGGGACAAAATGTCTGAAACTTCACAATGGGGATTCAGACATTATTATATCTGAAATGTCTAAAACCAATTAACCAGTTCATATAATTCACTATGAACTAAAAATGTCTGAATGTCTTTTGTTTGGGACAAAATGTCTGAAACTTCACAATGGGGATTCAGACATTATTATATCTGAAATGTCTAAAACCAATTAACCAGTTCATATAATTCACTATGAACTAAGAATGTCTGAATGTCTTTTGTTTGGGACAAAATGTCTGAAACTTCACAATGGGGATTCAGACATTATTATATCTGAAATGTCTAAAACCAATTAACCAGTTCATATAATTCACTATGAACTAAGAATGTCTGAATGTCTTTTGTTTGGGACAAAATGTCTGAAACTTCACAATGGGGATTCAGACATTATTGTATCTGAAATGTCTAAAACCAATTAACCAGTTCATATAATTCACTATGAACTAAGAATGTCTGAATGTCTTTTGTTTGGGACAAAATGTCTGAAACTTCACAATGGGGATTCAGACATTATTATATCTGAAATGTCTAAAACCAATTAACCAGTTCATATAATTCACTATGAACTAAGAATGTCTGAATGTCTTTTGTTTGGGACAAAATGTCTGAAACTTCACAATGGGGATTCAGACATTATTATATCTGAAATGTCTAAAACCAATTAACCAGTTCATATAATTCACTATGAACTAAGAATGTCTGAATGTCTTTTGTTTGGGACAAAATGTCTGAAACTTCACAATGGGGATTCAGACATTATTATATCTGAAATGTCTAAAACCAATTAACCAGTTCATATAATTCACTATGAACTAAGAATGTCTGAATGTCTTTTGTTTGGGACAAAATGTCTGAAACTTCACAATGGGGATTGGGTTTCAGACATTATTATGTCTGAAATGGCTGAAACCAATTATAGTCTTCAAACATAAAATGTCTGAACATTATCAGATTCAGACATCAAATGTCTGAAACTTAATCCCATTGTGAAGTTTCAGATATCTTGTCCATAAAAATAAAAAAACAGTCACTCAGTTCATAGTCATTAAGTGAGCTGTCCACCATAACATATTTACATATCCTCTTTATATTTCTGACTCCATGTGACATGGCTGTACAATGGGAATGAAGCATCACATGCTGTGTAGCATTCATATAAATTATTACATTACAACAATTTACATTACAACAAGTATTTATCATGCGCCATTCCCGAGAGGCTCGTGGCGCTTACAAAAGTTAATATGACATAATAAATACAAATCAGGATAGAATAAGACATAAATTGATGCAAAATTAATGAGGAAACAAGTGAGTTTTAAGAGCCTTCTTGAAGGCATTAACAGAAACAGATTGTCTGATATAAACAGGAAGATTGTTCCATAGCTTGGATGCACAAACAGTGAAAGATCTATCACCAGCAATTGCGTTGTTCACCAACGCATTTTTTTTTTTTTTAAATATAAAAAAAGATTGACCTTAGACAAATTTTTTATATAAGTTGTCTTGGCTGAAGCAGTGTTTGTGACGTCACTGACGAACTGTACTAAGGCTCCAAAACAGCCAGACTTACAAAGGCTTGAAGTGTTTTGTGTTCATCATATTATGCAGAAATTATGTGGTTTTAGGAACCTAAGAATACAATTGGTATTCTTAAAATAAAAATAAAAAACAATCAGAGATTTAAATGAAATTTACGTGGTGTAAAGTTGATGGTATCAAAAATTCCTAACAAATATTTCTGTCTCAGGTGCTGTAATTTCTAGTACAGTTAATCAAATTATTTTGAAAATGAATTTTTATTCTGGACAGTGGAGACATAAATTCCATGTTACAATGGACACTAAAAGTCTGAATAGATTTTCTCAATTTTCTCGTTATATGACACAATGAAACAAGTAAAACTTGTAGCTTTGCATGGTGAAGAGGATAAGTACGGCTAATTGCGGTGACACCATGTGAAATTCTCTGTTGAGTAGCAATTAGTTCTGAAAAGAACTGGAGGTTACAACTCTAACTGGAGTTCTTTTCAGAACTAATTACTACTCAATAGAGAATTTCACATGGTATCACCGCAATTAGTCTTACAATGAAAATAAGCTATAACTTTCACAGGTTGGTTTCTATACATATCTCTTGATTCTTATAAAGTATGGATGCATTTACAGACATTGGTTGGTTTCTGTACATATCTCTTGATTCTCATCAAGTATGGCTGCATTTACAGACATTGGTTGGTTTCTGTACATATCTCTTGATTCTCATCAAGTATGGCTGCATTTACAGACATTGGTTGGTTTCTGTACATATCTCTTGATTCTCATCAAGTATGGCTGCATTTACAGACATTGGTTGGTTTCTGTACATATTTCTTGATTCTCATCAAGTATGGCTGCATTTACAGACATTGGTTGGTTTCTGTACATATCTCTTGATTCTCATCAAGTATGGCTGCATTTACAGACATTGGTTGGTTTCTGTACATATTTCTTGATTCTCATCAAGTATGGCTGCATTTACAGACATTGGTTGGTTTCTGTACATATCTCTTGATTCTCATAAAGTATGGCTGCATTTACAGACATTGGTTGGTTTCTGTATCTCTTGATTCTTATAAAGTATGGCTGCATTTACAGACATTGGTTGGTTTCTGTACATATCTCTTGATTCTCATAAAGTATGGCTGCATTTACAGACATTGGTTGGTTTCTGTACATATCTCTTGATTCTTATAAAGTATGGCTGCATTTACAGACATTGGTTGGTTTCTGTACATATCTCTTGATTCTCATAAAGTATGGCTGCATTTACAGACATTGGTTGGTTTCTGTACATATCTCTTGATTCTTATAAAGTATGGCTGCATTTACAGACATTGGTTGGTTTCTGTACATATCTCTTGATTCTCATAAAGTATGGCTGCATTTACAGACATTGGTTGGTTTCTGTACATATCTCTTGATTCTCATAAAGTATGGCTGCATTTACAGACATTGGTTGGTTTCTGTACATATCTCTTGATTCTTATAAAGTATGGCTGCATTTACAGACATTGGTTGGTTTCTGTACATATCTCTTGATTCTTATAAAGTATGGATGCATTTACAGACATTGGTTGGTTTCTGTACATATCTCTTGATTCTCATCAAGTATGGCTGCATTTACAGACATTGGTTGGTTTCTGTACATATCTCTTGATTCTCATAAAGTATGGCTGCATTTACAGACATTGGTTGGTTTCTGTATCTCTTGATTCTTATAAAGTATGGCTGCATTTACAGACATTGGTTGGTTTCTGTACATATCTCTTGATTCTTATAAAGTATGGCTGCATTTACAGACATTGGTTGGTTTCTGTACATATCTCTTGATTCTGATAAAGTATGGCTGCATTTACAGACATTGGTTGGTTTCTATACATATCTCTTGATTCTCATAAAGTATGGCTGCATTTACAGACATTGGTTGGTTTCTATACATATCTCTTGATTCTTATAAAGTATGGCTGCATTTACAGACATTGGTTGGTTTCTGTACATATCTCTTGATTCTTATAAAGTATGGATGCATTTGCAGACATTGGTTGGTTTCTGTACATATCTCTTGATTCTCATCAAGTATGGATGCATTTACAGACATTGGTTGGTTTCTGTACATATCTCTTGATTCTTATAAAGTATGGATGCATTTACAGACATTGGTTGGTTTCTATACATATCTCTTGATTCTTATAAAGTACCGGTATGGCAAGTCTACACTGCCCTCAAACTTGGTACTGCACACAAGTGGACCTTCAGGATCAACTTTTCATAGACTAGCAACAAGTCCATCTATTTCTTGATCTCATTCCATACGGAGGATCTGGGCCAAGGGGATCCCTGTATTTGATTGGACTGATGAGCATGCTCATATACTTAAGTGCAAGGCTAGGATTTGTATACATCCTTGGCATTCAATGCCTGGCTACCAACAAATTCATTCAAGGTCAAAAAGCTAAGACAAGTAAGTAGATAATCTAGTGCCCAGGGGCCGGTTTCATAGAGCAGCTAAAGCAGAGAATTTTGCTAACCAAATACTTTTGCTAAGCAATATAAAACCGACTACCAGCCAAAATGCATACATTTTGTATGAAAGTTTGACTGGTAACCAAAGAAACACGCTAAGCAAATTTTTTGAAATTTGAAACTGGCCCCTGGATGCAGAGTGACCAGCCTTTCAAATTTTTGCATACTAGTACATGTACAGCTTATTTGAGACGACATTTATCACTAACTAAACACATCTGAAACTGGTAAACCATATGTACATGTATGTTATCTATGCATACATGTACATAGTACGTGTCAGACCACATTTCACAGATTCCACATGCAGAATTGTGTACATCTTGCATTTCATGAATTCCATATATATATATGTAAAATTGTTTTCCTCCTTCATTTTGATATCTGTAGAAAGTGCAAATAAAGTGCATTACCTTACCACCCAGAACAGCTACGCTTTAAAGGCCAAGGGACCACTTTCAATGAGTGGCTTAACCAGTTCGCGTCGGAGGCCGTGTATACACGCAATTTTTTTTGGCACCACGGATCGGAGAGTGTCTAAACACGCCACAGGAAACTCCGGAATATTTGTATGCATGCTCGGTTGAGCCATGCGTGCACGGTGACATGCTCAGAAGTGCCGGCCACCCGCTGTGGAAGCTTCCATTAACGTGTGTGTGGGAAAAAGAAACCCGCCACAGGGGCCCAGAAAAACTTTTTTATTCCCGACGCGAACTGGTTAACAGAGAATTTTTGCTTAGCAAATATTTTCGCTAAGCATTATAAAACAAGACTACCAGCCAAATTACACTCATTTCATGTGCAAGTTTGGCTGGTAACCAAGAAAATCTGCTAAGCAAATATTCCTGGTGAGCAATTTTTTCGGCTTAGCAGCTCTATGAAATTGGGCCCAGGATTTAAAGGGAATGTATACCATTAGAAAAATGACTAGAAATGCATCCATACTTTATAAAACTCAAAAGAGTGTATAGAAACCAACCTGCAAACGTTTCAGCGTATTTCGTTGTTATTACAAGAAAAAAATTAAAAAATTAAATAAATGCTTTCAGATTTGTTTCTAATGACTTTTTTTAAAGGGACAATATCGTCACGATCAATGTCAGGGCATGGATTTGGAGTGCTAGTTTTAGATTTAACTCAGTGACTGAAAATAATACCCCACATGATAAGGTCATATTATCGTTGCTGCTGCATAAAATGAGTCAGTAATTTTCAGTCACTGTGTTCATCTTAAACTAGGACACTGATTCCATGCCCTGATGAAAGTCTGCTGTGATCGTGACGATATTGCCCCTTTAATGTGAAAACATGTTCACCGGTGGGAAATCCATTTCAGATCCATTTTGTGTTATTCTAACTAATGTTAATTTTTTTTTTTTCCCTAAAAATGACAACATGTCAGATGGAATAACCTCTCAGGATGTTTGGTGCCATTACCATCTTACAACCAACTAAGCTTTAAGATAACATTTCGTTCGGTTACTTTTTCGGTTAATTACCAAAGGTGTTCACCTCGTCAGTAATAAACCATAGAGCAAGGACCTGGTTTAACTTACTGTGTGTGCTCATGCATAACCAGCAGTAATTTCCCTGCTCAAACTTCAAAAAAAAAAAAACTTGCTACAAAAAAAAATTGATAAGATAATAAATAATAATAATAATAATAATAATAATAATAATAATAATAATAATAATAATAATAATAATAATAATAATAATAATAATAATAATAATAATAATAATAATAATAATAATAATAATAATAATAATAATAATAATAATAATAATAATAATAATAATAATAATAATAATAATAATAATAATAATAATAATAATAATAATAATAATAATAATAATAATAATAATAATAATAATAATAATAATAATAATAATAATAATAATAATAATAATAATAATAATAATAATAATAATAATAATAATGTGGACTTATATAGCGCACGTATCCACCAAACTGGTGCTCAAGGTGCATTATATTATTACCCCTGCTCATCAGGCTCATAAATCATTCCTGAAACCATCTCAGCTCCCTGGGGAGTATACAGCTCAATTGCTGCGATTTCAGCGCATATACATGTAGGGCTAATCAAACACAACAACCAACTCTGCCCTCACAGGTACCCATTTACCCCTGGGTGGAGAGAAGCAATTATGGTAAAGTGTCTTGCTCAAGGACACAAGCACCATGGTCGCGGTTGGGGATTCGAACCCACATTCTGACGACTCAGCCATCAGAACACAAATCCGATGCACTAAACCGCTCGACCATGGCACGGCACTCCAAGATGACTGAAAGCCCTGCGACGTTTGAGAAGTCTTAATCACGGAACTGCTTTTTAAGTTTTGTGCAGATGCAGACAGATATGTGTATACATGATAATTCAGCTTCAATGTATATCCCATCAGAAATGTCAGCCTGGCCACTGACCCTTCATGCACTTCAGTAAACAGCTGGTCAGCATTTCAAGGAATCATCTCCCAACAAGCTCTTTTAAGGGAAGGTACAACATTGGTATTTGGTAATGTACGTTCATTTCAACCCTCTCGTTTTCAAGAAAAATATCATAAAACTATCCAGTGAAAGTTTCATCACAACAGTTGTTCACGTTTTGGAGAAAACAATGAGAAACTTTTGTAGGTTTATGTTTTTAAGTTTTACAAAAATTTGCCATCCAGCTACTCATGTTTTCTCCGAGATGAAAGCACGTCAGACATAAACAGGAAAACAGGATGCTTTCTCTATATAACAACCAGTCCTATTCGCACCGTGAAGAGGCTGGTTTATTAACTTGTCTTGTTTCGGTGCGAGGGGCTGGTTTCTTCAGTGTGGAGTCGTTGTAACAACTTAATGACTTAGTAGCCCCCACCTTGGAGTGGCCATTGGCCTTGTGTGGGGCGATTTGCATAATAAAAATAATAAAAATTTAAATAAAAAATTTTTGCACCAATTAAGTTTTGAGATATCAGTTTATGTTATAATGTAGTCACAACCAATGTTGTACCTTCCCTTTAATATAGGGAGGCAGCGAAATGTCACATGCAGATGCAGTTGGAGTCAAAATCAAATTATGTGACCTTTCAAATGGGCAAATCGAATTAAAGCGACATTAAGGGAAAGAAAAGAGGTGCTTTCCACACCTGTTAAACCATTAACCGTTGTAATTTTTTCCTTTTAGGCAATTATACAAATAATTTCTTGAAACTTGTTTAGACACTTCCTTTCCAAAAGCTCTTTGAACATTGTTATTTCAAGAGTAAACTAATAATAACCATTTGTTTTCTTCATCATCCTAAATTGCTTTTTCCATGATTTCTGGGGCTAATTTCATCGAGCCGCTAATTACATTTTGCTAAGCAAATATTTTCTCTAAGCAATATAAAACAGACTACCAGCCAAAAATGCATACATTTTGTATGAATGTTTGTCTGGTAACCAAAGAAATCTACTAAGCAAAACTTTCTGGTAAGCAGCTCTATGAAATGGGCCCAGGTGATTCCACGCTTGCAACAAGAAGCTAGATATTCCCTACATAACTGAGTGTGCCTATAACTAGTATAGAGCTGAAATGGTCGGATTTTATACATATTTTATTGGGTTACACTACAATTGTGCCCAGAGCATTTCGATAAGCAAATAATTTTGCTAAGCAATATAAAACAGACTACCAGCCATACACACAAGTTTGGCTGGTAACCAATAAGCAATTTTTTTCTGGTATGCATTTTTTTCTGCTAAGCAGCTCTACGAAATTGGCAACTGGTTAATTATTCATTCTCTTTCTGGAGGTGTCATCTAAAGCGTATCGTATCCGTTGAACTACATCAATCTCATTATTATTATCATTATTTTTATAATATATTAATATTACTATGATTATTACTAACTAAAGGTTTCTAGATTAATACATACTCTACTGACATTATCAAGAAAAAAACATGAATAATGCAATGTGTAAAACGAGTTAGTATATTAGTAGCTACAGGTTTAGAGGTAAAAGGTTAAAGGAGGTCAAGGGTTAGGTGAGACACATTTGGTGGCTGAACAAAATGAAAATAAAGCAGGTTGGTCTTGGATAGGCATTTTGAACTAGAGAATATTTTAAGCGTTCTTAAAATAATTTCAAAATTTAAAGCCAACTGCGGGTAATTTTGCAAAATTTTGAAAAAATAGCAGCATTTGGGGAAAAAATTCTTTATGCTTTTGAGTGAACCCACAACTGGGGTTTCAAAATAAAAAAAGCGGATTATGCAAAAAACACTTTGAAATTATGCAAATTTATACAAATTAAATGCAAATATAGGCACCTGTTGACTGAGTCCTTTGAGGGGGTGGACTCTTGATGCCAAGACGCTCGGCTGCGGATAGACCGCTACTTTCGTGGGGTCGTGACTTGCTCTTTGCTCGAGGCAAAGTAGAAGACAGTGGCCTGCTAGATGAACGAATGGGCTCTTCTGTTGTATGCAGAATGGGAGAGGAGGATGAGATATGGATTTTGATTGGTTACATGCAGAGCTACATGTAGGTTATTATTATAAAGATGACTGTCGTGTATGTTGTAGCTCTATGGTTGTACTGCAAGGTTTACTTCACAGCCAATGGTTGTGTGTTAAATGTACTTGTACATGTGAGTTAATGTCTGTGTATAATTTGTTTTCAGTCTGTTTGGTATCAATCGTTAAACAATTCAAAATTCATACATTACTGATTCACAAACCATGCCTTTTGATTAGTGGACTACTGGCACCAAACTATTGGCGGGAAGCAAAACCGCTGCTTGGGATATGGACTTTTTTCCTTTCACCCCCCACTTCAAAGAGAATCAACCATTTCGACTATGTACATGTATACATGTAGTTTATTTTTGGATGGCAAACATGAGATACTTATTGTCCTCTTATTGGCTAGTTTGGGTCACATGCAAGGAATCTTATGTCCTATCAAACTGAAGAGAGTTTGCAAGTAGGGGGGGGGGGGTAAGGCCAATAGCAATGAGATGAAGTCTTACGCAAGCAGCATAGGAAAATGCCCTGATGATCATAACTTTAATCCTCTCTCAAAACTATTTTTAATCTCACTCACTCTTGCCTGCCAGAGGATCATTACAATCTGTGCAAACTTCCTGCATCACTGATAAAAGCGGGGAATATACATGTGCAGTCCCCACGAGCAGCCATTTGACCAATCAGAAGCCAGATATGAAACATTACAATATATCGTTTCAGTTTGCGGTAACACCATGTGTTTATCTGAACTCCCTCTATAGTGAGCTACACAGGTTCTGAAAAGAACCTTATCGCTACATATCCTTACAAGATTAAGATTCAGGGGAGAACCATATACCAGGCAACTCGTTTCTCAACTATCACTATTAAAGTGAGAATGTGGTTCAGGGACTTCACAACACAGTCGATAAATCTCGTTGTGATTGGTCAAATGGCTTCCACAAGGACCAGACATATTCCCAGCTCTGGATATCAATGTTACCATGGGTCTTCATATGCATGGACGGATCATCATGAGCACAGGCCCTGGGCACAAATTCACCACGGGCCCATACACGCGCATAATACTACTAGTACTATGCTTTTTTTTTTTTTTTTTGAAAACCAAGGGCCCCTATTGGCTCCTGGGCCCGGGGCACGTGCCCAGTTTGCCCGTGCGGTAATCCGTGCATGTTCATATGTAATACCACTACAGAGCAAGAATGATTTAATTGAGGTTTTTACAGACGGGCAATTCCATGGTTTACTCACGTTACATTTTTGAGGTATTGGTCCCACTCTTAATGCCACAATGTCCTTCCATCACTCATCAGTTTTTACACAGAAGTTGCATTATACCCAGAATTTACTCAGCACAAAAATAATAATTTCAGAAATTTGTTATATGTGCGCTATATAGGAGAACAAGTTGGTTACTCACGTTACATTTTTTCAAAAATGCACAAAATGTTGTGTTTTCTCTTATATAACGTAGATAGATAACAAATTTCTGAAATTATTATTTTGTGCCGAGTAAGGTCCGGGTATAATTCAACCACTGTGAAAAAACTAATGAGTGAAAAATATATTATGGCATTAAGAGTGGGCCCAAAACCTCAAAAAATGTAACGTGAGTAACCATGGAATTGCCCAGATAACAAATTGAAAAGAATGAGAGAGACAAAAACTGGAGTAAAAAACAAAATTTAACCAGATGAGAAAAAATACACCAATCAGAGGGTGACTAAAAACCAAATGGGATACTATACACTAACTGATAAAGGCCACCTCCCCCCTCCACAAATAATGTAGGTTTCAAGTCATAAGGAATCTCATTTAAGATTTTGCACACAGTTCCAAAACCCATCACATCCATGTGAGCAAACGTTGTTTTTTTTTCAATTCTATATAATTCCCATTTGGTTGCCTTTCATAAAAGGTGTTCATGTTTTTGATAGAAAATGACAGCAAACTGTTACAGGTTTATTACATGTATGTTTTAAAATTTCACAAAAAATGTTGCCAGATGACAACTTTTATGAATTTGACATAATTCCTTTTTTCCTCCAAGATGTAATTATTATTTCTCAGGATGATTGATACTTTTTCATCAACTCGACACCAAGTAAGCTTTTAGGTCAAAATCTGGTAATTGCTAATGCTGTACATTCTCTTCAATACTTTTACTGAGATGCCTTGAGATGTAATTTTCAGTGTGAACAGGGGGTATTTTCCCTTCAGTCGTTTAACTCGGATTCCTTGAGATTTAATCTTCAGTGTAAACAGCAGTGTATTTTCCCTTCAATAGGTTAACTTTGATTCCTTGAGATTTAATCTTCAATGTGAATGGCAGGGTATGTTCCTTACTGATATTTTGTCACATGTTTTGCTCATCCAACCATAAACAGTATCCATAAAGATTGAATCCTCATATTCAAGTTTTTAATTTGGTTCTTTGCTGGGTTTTTTCCCCTACTGAGCCTGGCATTTCTTAAATCTCTTAGTTTTGGGGATCTATCTACACATGGTTTGTGAATCAGGCAATCAAAATTCAACTGAATTTCATGCATCCATTATCACACAGCAAAGATGCCACTGGCAAACACAGTCACCACATTATGGGGGTACAAGAAACTGTTACATGCAAATGAGATGCAAATGAGATGCAAATGTCCCCAAAAGATCCAATGACAGTTAAGCTAAAAGGAGGAGAAAAACATGCATGGTAAATAATATATTTAAAGGTGAGATTTATGCCATCTACTTCAACCAAATGTTAGAATTTTTTGTCTTTGAATCTACACTTTCAACAATATTTAAGAATAAAATTATATTCCATATAAACAACAACAAATTAAAAGTAAACACTTTTTTGCGAGAATTTGATATTGAAAAATCTCAACAAAATTGTACAAATACTACTTATGTATTTTCTTGAATGGATCAATACTTGGCTATCACAGATGGCATATAAATCTAACACAAATTGCTGCCGACAGTGAAACTAAAAAGTAAGGAAAAATAATTGTCCATAAACTTGTACCATACATTACAATTGTCATTGAATCTGCAACACTAAAAATAAAATAAAATGCTTTGAACAAAACTGCTGCACACTGCATAAATAAGGCAAAATATACAAATTAACCAGAATACTTGTTGATAATGAAAACATTTTTTTTTTTTTACATAACTTGAACTGCAACTGAATACCTCACAAAAAACCTCAAAAGGTGGCTTTCCACAAAAAAAACCGCTGCCTTGTTTAAAACCCTCCTGCTACTACAAGGGTCAAAATCAGTCAAAATGTTGATATACTTGCCAAGGTATATCTAGTGCACTTAAAAGTCAAACACTGTCAAACCTTACATGTAGCAAGTACATTTACAGGTCAAAATGAGTCGACTGGTATTTGACTGGTAAAAGCATTATCTGGTATTGTTCAGGGTGGTCAAAATGACAGTAAAAACCAGTCATAAATGCCCCTGTATGCACATTTGGGTCAACAGTCAAAACAGGCAGTTGACTGGTTTGGACCCGCTACTTCCCACTAAAGTGCAGCTATAGTAGGAGCGTTAAATAAAAATAAGAAGTAACACAACCTCTTAGAGCATTACATAAACCCTCCTCACCTGCAGATTAACCCTCCTACACATGGAGGCCACTCCGATCCACAAAATTCTGTTCTTTAGCAACCTTCAGTACATACATGTACAAGCCTGCTGTCCTTTCCAAGTAATCTTACAAAATCAACTGTGTGCCACCCAAGGCCACTGTAAATGTTTGAACATATTAGTATGGCCTGCAATGTATCAATGGGAGACCACCTTACCCTGCAATTTCAGTGGTGACAGTGCATAGAAGGGTAACCATAGGAGGCCACTGGCAACAGCTAATGGCTTGAAGTGGCCTGAATGGGTTGTTTCAAAAATTGCACTGATTGTAGGAGGGTTGGACTACACTGGATGCTTCTACACATCTAAAGCAATGAGCATCCAAACTTGTTTTTTAGCTTACTGAGTATACTTTTAGTATACTGAGTATACTCTACTCAGTGCCAAGTAACAAGATCAATTGTTGTTTATCATTTCCCCACATCATTTGACAATATCAATGCAAATTGGTTTTAATTTGTTTGCACTTTTAATACTACAAACATGTTATAACTGCAACACAAATCATAAAGAACATTTTACTAAACACAAGGAATGACTGCAAACATATCAGGGAAACCAAATTATGTCAATTCATGTAGAATTGAATTTTTTGTCGGATGCTGTGTTGTAATCAATAATGCAACAAATCTTATTTTCAAAGTTCAAATTAGTAAATTTATTTATACAGAATTGCCAGTTTACATTTTTATTTGTTTCAGATTTGGGTGAAATTTTCATTTAACCCTCCTATGACTGCAAGAGTCAAAATCTTGATATACTTGCCATGTTGATATACTTGGCATACAATGCTGATATACACTTAAAAAGTCGAACACTGTCAAACCCCACATGCAGTAAATTTACAGGTCAAAATGAGTCAAAACAGTCAGTTGACTGATTTTGACCTCTATAGCTACTTGCCACTGAAGTGCAGCTAAAGTAGGAGGGTTAATGTGTTTATAGATCATGTGACCTTTGTTTTCACGTATTCTGCCCGGCGGTATGCGTGATCGTCCTGTTTTGGTTTAGACGTGACGTCACAGGTCACATTGATCTCCATCATCACTGGGTGCCTGAAGCCCACTAACACCAACGACCTGTACATCCTGGCTGGTATTGCCCCTCCAGACATCAGAAGAGCGGTGGCCAGCAGGATAGAGCGGCGCAGGCAAGCAACAGATGAGAGGCACCCCTTATATGGCCATGTACCTGCCCCTAGTCGATTAAAATCACGGAGAAGTTTCCTGACCAGCACTGCCCCACTGGAGACAACACCATCTGAAGCCCGCCTTAAAATGTGGAAGGAAAAGCTGTCCAACCACCCACACAGCTCGACTATGCTCATCCCCCCTGCCGAAAGCCTCCCATCAGGAGATAACAACTGGGCTAAATGGAAGTGCCTGAACCGACTCCGCTCAGGTGTTGGCCGTTCCAGGGAAGCCCTAAGCAGATGGGGTTATCTTAGTGGTCCAACCACATGCGACTGTGGCACAGAACCCCAGACTATGGAGCACCTCCTTCGATGTCCTCTGTTAGGTGGACCCTGCACAGCAAAGGACCTAGCACTCTACAACATCAAGGGACAGCAATGTACCAAGCACTGGCTGGACGTTATATAAGCTGAATAGCTTTGTATATGGACACGAAAAGAAGAAGATCACTAGTATAATAGAGATCAACGCATCGTCTATAGATGATGTAACTTGTGATGTAACGCTTAAACCAAAACAGAAGACGATCACTAAAACCAAAACAGGATGCCTGCACATACATGTGTACCTCCAGGCAGAAACGTGGCCTTCTGGTTAAGGCGTGATGTCACAGGTCACATTGATCTCCATCATCACTAGTATAATAGAGATCAACGCATCGTCTATAGATGATGTGACTTGTGATGTAACGCTTAAACCAAAACAGAAGACGATCGCTAAAACCAAAACAGAAGACGATCACTAAAACCAAAACAGGATGCCCGCACATACATGTGTACCTCCAGGCAGAAACGTGGCCTTCTGGTTAAGGCGTGATGTCACAGGTCACATCGTCTCATTGATCTCCATCATCACTATAATAGAGATCAATGCATAAATCTATAGACGATGTGACCTGAGACGTCACGCCTCAACCAAGACAGGTTGCATACTGCCGGGCAGAAATGTCCTGTTTTGGTTTAGGCGTGTGACATCACAGGTCACATCGTCAATAAGTAATTCAGAGGACTGAATTGAACATGTTTCACATCGGTTTATTTTGCAGTCAAACGAAAATGCCACATGGAAATACTGCGTAAAAAAAACCCAAAAACATTGAAATGACAAATGGCGAAGCAATAATCATGCAATCAATACTACAAATGAATTGACATGCAACCAAAAAAAACACAATAAAAAGCAAAAAGGTACAGAAGTCCAAACTCAAATTAGTGATGAAATTAATTGACTGCACAGATACAAGAGAGAGGAACACTTAACCATAGATAACACATAAATGTGAACAAATTTTGAATGAATTATTAGTAACCTTTCATTCTAGGGCTTTTCCTCTGCTGTGGCAAGGCTGACGACTTTTGAGGGACCAAAGCATCCCCTTGATATAATGGAGGTTTCCTGGGACTCTGATAACCACTTGAAATTACAGGGCCATTCCACTGATCTACAGGGTGTCCCCTAGGATGTTTTGGAGGGGGGACTGGATATGTGTTTGACCGGGGCAGTGTGGCAAACTTCTCTGGTATATTTTGAACATATGGTGATTCTGTCCTTTTTGTTAATGACACCTGTCTTGACTTTTCACTGATTTTTTGTTTGGGATGTTCTAAAGGTGTGTGACTTGAATATTTTGTATGATTTTGCTGTGGTTGAA
This sequence comes from Zoroaster sp. YZ-2022, assembly GCA_029582265.1. Lineage (NCBI taxonomy): Eukaryota > Metazoa > Echinodermata > Asteroidea > Forcipulatida > Zoroasteridae > Zoroaster > Zoroaster sp. YZ-2022. The sequence continues at coordinate 16,210,787 of CM055824.1, forward strand.
TGTATTGTTTTGATGGTTTCTCACGCTCAGGTGGCTCTGGGGACAAGGCCTGTAGGGTGCTATAAGACTCCGGCCAATCATGAGTGGGAGTGCGATCACTCAAACTTGAATTTGCTTTGTCCGGGAAATCCCAGGCTTTGCTCGGCTCCTGTTCACTGTATCTCTGCGTTGGCGTTTCTCCATCATATTTGTTTGGGATATATGTATCCCAGAAAAAGACATTTTCTGGTTCCGGCCACTGACCAGAGGATGCCTCTTGATGAGATCTTGGAGGGGCCCCTTGTGTGGTGTCACGTGGCGAATAGAATTGACTCAGGCTGTATGAGAATTCGTCCACATAGTCCTGGCTTGGGGTTGGACTGGGAGAGTAAGAACAGGAAGGAGTGTATGCGTCTTGTGTTGATTCGGAACGATCATCGCCATTCACGTCCAAGTTCTGGAGAGGGAGTCCACTCACTTTGGGCGGAACCTCCCCCTCCCATTTATCTAGGTGTCTGTCACCACCATTGTCACGCTTGGTCACAGGGTTGCTGTGATAATGCGTGGCTTCAAACATAGGGGATGGAATATGAGCTTGTGTATCACCATGTGTCTCCCTGGGTCTGTCACTATCTGCGGTCCTAGGTCTATCACCGAGGGGGTTGTTTCTGGTCAAGTTAGGAGGCACTGGGCTGACATTCCTTGACACAACCGGTGTGTGCTCTTCATAAATCTCATCAGTGGAGAAAGCATACCTTTTGATGACTTTCATGTGTTCATCATGCTTCTTGTCAGTAACTAGTCTGTTACCCCAATCCACACCGGCACAATCAGCACTAGCAGAGGTATTCCTTAGGAGGCCCATTCCTCCCGAGGGGTTTTCTCCGGGTCTTTCATTATCACTCCATAAATGGAAATTATGAGGCAATGATTGTGTCAAATAGGACTCGTCTGGAGGTGTGTACAACTCATGCTGGGGAGATGGTGTCGGCGGCCAGTTGGTCGTTTCCTCTGGCTTAGGCTGTGGTTTGCTGAAGAGTCCGATGACTAAACCCCCGTGCGCCTTATTGGTGACTTGATCTTCTCTTGTGCTCCTTACATGAATAGCTGGTGGTGTTTGTGACCTGTTTTCCTCATTCTGAACCTCGCTCCATTTCCTTGTCATCTTCTTCTGAGGTAATGCTTGTCGATGCTCCGTTGCACTGCTCTGCTGAACAATTTTCTCTTCAAACAACTTAATTTTGGACTTGTGGTTAAGCAATGAGGAACAGTCATTTAAAGGTTGACCTTCGACCAGCTGACCTAAAGAAGCATGTTGTTGATCACTAGTGTCAGATGTTGGCGTGTCATTACGCTGTTGCCGATTACTCATATGCTGAACTCGACCAAAAGGCTCAAGGGTTCCATCATTCCCTGTTGGGCTGTCCATTGGCTCAAGGTCTAATGAGGCAAGACTGGACTCCTGGTCAGTTTCATCCTTTTGCCATCTTGTATTGCTGGGTGGCTTATAAGGCTGTGGGCTTGTATTGAAGTCTCGCCAACTAAGCCCTGAACTTAACTCATTCTGACTCTCAGCAAATTTCTTCATGCCGCGGCTGCTCTTCGCCAGTGATTTTCCAGCATCTCTGGCCACCATCGGTAGTGATGATTCTGACTGCATTTTGCCAACCTTGCCAATTGGGGGAGCCCTACTTCTAGACTCTGCGGGCGACGAGATTTCCTTAACTGGCACCAAGTCCTCGTCTTCAATATGAGACAAGTCGGACCTGTTCCAGCGCTGGAGCCTTCCAAGGCCTGGATTATACGCGGGTCCGATGACATGCCTGATTCCAAGGACACCTGTTGACATTGAACGTTCAGGCAGCTTTGGAGGGGCTCTTGCCTCAGGACTTCCTGGTTTTACCACCTCCCTTGGAGAAGCTGGTGGGATGTCTGCTACTTTCTGTTGACTTTCAGAATTTGTAGGCAGACTTCCTATACCACTTAAATTATTCAGTCCTTTCCTTGGGGTAGACAAATCATTCCTTGGACCATCCACGTTGTCTATCATTTTAAGTTCAACTCTAGTGTCTTCTTGGCTTAGAAGTTGTTCTTCTCCTTCTATAGCTTTATCAAAGCTCTTCCTCCGGGTGATCGGTGATGGTCTGCCAGTAACCATAAACGGAGGTGTCTTTCGACCGGGAAGATTTTCTCCATTGTCCCAGCTTCTTGGGGGCTCAGAGAGACTGGAGAATTGTTCTTTTTCCAATTTCACTTCGCTACTAATGTTGTCTGACTTATCATTTGGCTTTGATTTGTCATCTTTGCTTAGCTCAATGGATGGCATCGGGACAGGAGACCAGGTGCGGTTCTGTCTCTTGGAGTACAAACGCGGCAAGGTACTAGCTTTTCCTAAAGGTCTGTGTGTGTTTGGGAAGTTTTCCAATGGAGGATCAACCAAAGGAACCCTTGGTATGAGGGATTCCAGCTCCGCAAGGCTGGGATCAAGCCTGGGTACTCGACTCTCAGTGACATTAGTTGTTAAGTTGCTGTTGGAGTTATTTGTGGGTAACCCACCTATAAGCTCTTCAGACTGACCATCCATGCTATCAAAATCTTTTAAAGATGCCACTTGACTATTAGCAAAGGAAGGTGTAGTGCTTTCCTTGGAATCCATATTTTCATACCAACTGTACAGCTGACCAACACGTAAATGTCTTGCTTCCAGCTCCTTTGCCTTCTGGAGGTAGGTCTGCATCCGTACCTGTTCCAGCCTTTCTTCAGCTGTCGGAGTCCCAATCACACCATGCTCTAACTTCTCAAAGAAGTCATACAGCTCAAAGATGTCCTTTTCTCTCCTCTTGAGTCCCTTATCATTTCTAATGTTCCAGCGGAAACTTTCCTTCTTGGCTATGTCAGTCATATCCTCTCCACATTTGATGGCCATCTCTAGTTCGGAGTAGTACTGCAGGGTTCTATAAAATGCTTCCAGCTGGGCTGGTTTAGGCAAGTATTTTTCCTTCATAGTTTCCGCTCTTTCCTTCTCTTCTCTTTCGAGGTGTCGATTTATCTCAGAGTAGAACTGGACCAGGTCTTCATAGGTCTTGGACTGTTGACTAGCCTTCTTGAGTACTGTAGCATACTTCTGGTATGACTCATGGTTGAAAGCGGGTGACTTTACAGCCATAGAGAGATTCTCAGCCGAGAAGGCCCATCTATTCTCCATGGGTGCAAAATTCCTAGCATTTGGCCGCTCACTGTAAGGAATCATATCTTCTTGATCATCCTTAGGGGAACGCCTTTCTGAGCGGTGTTTTTTGATGTGCTTAAGCTTTTGATGTTTAGCCTCAACTCTGCCTCTCTTGTGTTTTTGTTCTCCTTCTGTGACCAACTGGTCAGGGCTTAACGATCCTGGTTTTTGTATTCCCCAATCATCATTGTCAACTGACCGACCTGATTTGTCACTCTGTGTGTCCATTGAGATTGGACTCCTCTCAGAATCACTTGCAGTTCTCAACTCTGACGATGTTGGACGAGGTGAAAGGTCAAGGTTGAAGGCATCATTCCTTGGCGAAGCTGAGGACGGCTGGGAGGCGCTTCGCTCCCGTTCAAGGGAATAAGGCTCAAATAATGATGTAGGGCGTGGGAGGAAACGGGACTGAACAATCTCTCCCGTGTCATGATCATGACGTCTTACTTGACCATCTTCATTGACCGGACAGACGAGTCTTGAATGAACAGTCCGATCAACTCCTGGACACCCATCTGCCATTCCCCTGGGACCAAATCTTGAAGGTGACTGGTTGTTTCCTTCAATTTCATTATTATCTCCCCGCTCTTCAATGGAATGTCTACCAGGGCTCATTTCATTACCACTAGAGACTGGATCGGATTGGGCTGCACCATTGGGGCGGACAGGGGTGGGTGCTCCTCCTAAATCTAAACGAGGTTTTCTGAAGACACCAGGTGGAGTTAAGGACTTAACTTTCAACTGGGTGATTAACAAGTGATTACATAGATGAGAAATGTCAGAAACAAATTCAGGTTTGGAATGTTCATCTGTTAACTCTTTCATGTTTGTGACATTTTTCTGGAGTTTGCTTTGGTTTGAGAAGTGGGGCTGCTCAAGCAAAATCGGCATCTCAACAGCTTTTATCCTAGCACTAAGATCTGTGGATTCCATTGTTAACCTTTGGGGGAAAACGTCCATGCCACTATCCAAGACCACATCCTGGCAGGATTTCAATACAAAATGGTGGACATTTCTAAGTGAAGCCATGCTCTGATTGGACGGACAATCTACTCTGCGCGAGCAATCATGGGTATTGTGGAACGCACATTGGTTAAATGGGTAAGGGTTAGTAGAGAAAATGCTTGCTTTCGTGCCTGTTGTAAGAGAACAAAGGAAAGATGAAAAAAATGATGGATGTTAGTAAGTCATTATGCAGTTGATTTGAGATTTAAAAACAATGACACATATTTACTTTAGATTTGATAGGCCTCAAAAGGTGTTCAGTACACAATGTGTGCTAAAAAATGCAATTTTCCTAAATTGGTGGTTTTCTTTTTTGACAACACAGAAAAGTGTTCTGAAAAGCACTGATTGAATTATAGCCATGTGAGTGTTTAATCAATTTAGGAATAGTTTGCTTAACCCTCCTACTACTACAAGGGTCCAAATGAGTCAAAATGTTGATATACTTGCCAAGGTATATCTAGTGCACTTAAAAGTCAAACACTGTCAAACCTTACGTGTAGTAAGTACATTTACAGGTCAAAATGAGTCGACCGTTTTGACTGGTAAAAGCATTGTCTGGTATTGTTGAGGGTGGTCAAAATGACAGTAAAAACCAGTAAAAAATGCCCCTGTGTGCACATTTGGGTCAACAGTCAAAACAGGCAGTTGACTGATTTTGACCTCTATAGCTATTTCCCACTAAAGTGCAGCAATAGTAGGAGGGTTAAAACACAAAAATGAATTGATTAATTTTGGTTTTGAACTTCATAACAAACAATTTTAAAATGCAGACCACAGTTGTCTTCTTTTGGTAATTCCAATATGTGTCATTGTTGTATCATCTCATCAAGGCTTCATGAATCAATCAAACAGACGGGGGGACTGTCCTGAAAACCAGAATGCAAACTGATGATTTTGCTGTAGATATTCCACATCAAAATTAACATAATAGTGAACTAACACCTGTTTTTGTATGCATTATGTACAATTCTGAAATCAGCACACTTCAGGGACGACTTTTTTTACGAAACTCATTTCGTCGCTTAGAGCATGTTTGATGCTCATGCTTGATCTATTTGTTATTCAAGCAATTCAAACTGGTACTTGTCATACAACGCATCTTAAGCGCTTTGTGAAATCAAGTCCAGGAACCTACTAAACAAACAAACTATTTTTTTTAGAATTCCATCCCTTCTGACAGTGGACCTCATCCACACTTGTTTTTCTCTCTCTTAAAAAAAAGAAGCAAAAATCATCAATTTGCAAATTGTGTTTTAGTTGCTCTTCAAGCAAATAACATTTTGCAGTCCACTCAAGCAATATTACCTCTACTGAAACCCCCACTAGCTACACACTAAACCTGTCATGTTTTTAAGTGATCACACACTGCAGTTAAGACCAAGCTGTAGAGGATATGTTAGGGGGAAAAATTAAAAAGTATAAACAACTGTGGAAAGCTTTGTCAAACTGGAAACTTGCATATAGGGTTCCTGTCCTTTTTTGTGTGTGTAACAAATACATGTAGTGACATTTCTTTGAGCAAACATGAAACTTAGCACATGAAGTTTTCATATTTGTTACATTTTATAGAAATAATCTGATATGGATTGGTTCCCAAGGCTTTCTTTCAAAATAAAGTTTCATAAATTTCATCGGGGATTGTTTAAAATAATAACTTCTCAGCAAATAATTTACATGTGGCAGTGAGCAAAAATTCCAAAACCTTTAGATTTTTTTGTTTTTTTATTTTCAAAGCATCTTTCAAGATTCATAAGTCTTACAGAAATTCCATGAGTTTCCTCCCGGTTCCTATGACAGGAACCCTGGTTTGGCATGCATGTTAAGTGCAGTACACTCTGCTGCTTTGGTTAACGATGAAAACTTCAAACAATTCCAGTGTTGGAAAATATCTTTGTCTTTACAGACGTTCAGTCTCAACTTGGGCATAACATGTGAAAAATATGTTCAAAATTGTCTGTTAGTCTTACATGTATTTCAAGCCTGAAATTGTACATACATCCAGTGTATCATTTCATGTGCCCGGAAGAAGGTTATAAGGCTCTACAACCTTCTTCCGGGTACACAAAGTACAACTTTTTGTCCCAGCAGAAGGTCGGAAGCAATAAAATGGCTCCTTTGAAAAGAAACTAGGGCACAACTGTTATATATTTGTTGCTAGAATTACTCCCAAGCCATGTTTTCCATTCTCATGCGGAATTTAACTTTCCTACAATGGCAGAAAAATTACCAAACTTTCACACTCAGTTTTCTTGAAACACAATTTTGCACATTAACCCTAACTCCCTAAGCATTGTTACTGAACAATAAAAATCCTTCAAAATCCTCCAACTGCTTTTGTTGTCTAGGGAGTTAGGGTTAAGTGCTTACGACCTTTTGCTTAATTGTTGCATGAACTCTACCTTCAGGTACATGTATCTGTACTTCAACAGATCTACTTCACTGTTTTAGTGCAGCAGAACATTTTTATAACATGAACTATTTGGATATTATCTAGTTGTACATTATAACACCTTCCAATAACTGGTTAGATACCCTGTTCAATTCAACGACATACATGTGCATGATCAGCGTGAAAACCTGCTAAGTGCAACAAGATCCGCCAGCAGGAACAGAAGATCTTTTGTCCAACCGATGATTCACATTTGTTGCATTCTGTTGCATTCAGTTAGAGTTAAGGTAGGCTAGTTTCTTGCCCTTCTCCGTTTCCCAATGTCAAATAAATTCTCACTTCAGGCAAGTTTGACTTCAAATGTATTCTCAAGTGCAGAGCCTAATTTGTCTGACCCTGAAAACATTACGTGGCCTATTTTTCTTTCCTGACTAATGCCCTGGGCACTATAAGCAGGAAGTAAAAACCAACAAAATACAAAACAGTGACGATATCAATACATAACTTGACACAGATTAATTCTACGTGCAATATTGTTATTAAAGTCCCTGCAAAAAGTTCCACACATCCCACGAGATGACGTTGGAGTGCCACGCATGATTTCATTCACAGGAAGTTTACTTTAAGATTGTACCCAGGAGCAAGTTTGGGTGATGAGTAGCAGTCGACTAACTGTCAGTCACAATCTATGTGGGTACACAATACAATTACTGCTAGAACAACGATGGTCTACCAGCTAATCAATGGTTCCCTGATGTGCTCCCCCAAAGGTTGCCTCAAAGCAGCCACCGAGGACCAGCTTGGCAACCATACCTTGCGAGCTGGTTCCAACTCGTTGGCCAAGGGACAATTTCACAGAGCTGCTACGTACACAAACTTGCTCAGCACGCAATATTTGTGCTTAGCAAAAAAATACGCTACCAGGCAAATTCTCATATAATGTTGTTGCTTCCAGCTGGTTCTAAGCCCATCATCTCTAGGCAGATAAATTCGCTCAGCAATATTTTCTGCTAGTTAAGCGGCTCTATGAAATTGGCCCCAAGCTACTGGATCTGAGGGAAGGTACAACATTGGTAATGTTGGCCAAACTGCTTCTATGAGTATGCTTACTCTCTTTGAATCAAGATATACATAGAAGGGAAGGTACAGCATTGGTAATGTTGGCCAAACTGCTTCTATGAGTATGCTTACTCTCTTTGAATCAAGATATACATTGAAGGGAATGTGCAACATTGGTAATGTTGGCCAAACTGCTTCTATGAGTATGCTTACTCTCTTTGAATCAAGATATACATAGAAGGGAAGGTACAGCATTGGTAATGTTGGCCAAACTGCTTCTATGAGTATGCTTACTCTCTTTGAATCAAGATATACATAGAAGGGAAGGTACAACATTGGTAATGTTGGCCAAACTGCTTCTATGAGTATGCTTACTCTCTTTGATTTCAAGATATACATTGAAGGGAAGGTACAACATTGGTAATGTTGGCCAAACTGCTTCTATGAGTGTGCTTACTCTCTTTGAATCAAGATATACATAGAAGGGAAGGTACAGCATTGGTAATGTTGGCCAAACTGCTTCTATGAGTATGCTTACTCTCTTTGAATCAAGATATACATTGAAGGGAAGGTACAACATTGGTAATGTTGGCAAAACTGCTTCTATGAATATGCTTACTCTCTTTGAATCAAGATATACATTGAAGGGAAGGTACAGCATTGGTAATGTTGGCCAAACTGCTTCTATGAGTATGCTTACTCTCTTTGATTTCAAGATATACATTGAAGGGAAGGTACAACATTGGTAATGTTGGCCAAACTGCTTCTATGAGTATGCTTACCCTCTTTGAATCAAGATATACATTGAAGGGAAGGTACAACATTGGTAATGTTGGCCAAACTGCTTCTATGAGTATGCTTACTCTCTTTGAATCAAGATATACATAGAAGGGAAGGTACAGCATTGGTAATGTTGGCCAAACTGCTTCTACGAGTATGCTTACTCTCTTTGAATCAAGATATACATTGAAGGGAAGGTACAACATTGGTAATGTTGGCCAAACTGCTTCTACGAGTATGCTTACCCTCTTTGAATCAAGATATACATTGAAGGGAAGGTACAACATTGGTAATGTTGGCCAAACTGCTTCTATGAGTATGCTTACTCTCTTTGAATCAAGATATACATAGAAGGGAAGGTACAGCATTGGTAATGTTGGCCAAACTGCTTCTATGAGTATGCTTACCCTCTTTGAATCAAGATATACATTGAAGGGAAGGTACAACATTGGTAATGTTGGCCAAACTGCTTCTATGAGTATGCTTACTCTCTTTGAATTAAGATATACATAGAAGGGAAGGTACAGCATTGGTAATGTTGGCCAAACTGCTTCTATGAGTATGCTTACTCTCTTTGAATCAAGATATACATTGAAGGGAAGGTACAACATTGGTAATGTTGGCCAAACTGCTTCTATGAGTATGCTTACTCTCTTTGAATCAAGATATACATTGAAGGGAAGGTACAGCATTGGTAATGTTGGCCAAACTGCTTCTATGAGTATGCTTACTCTCTTTGAATCAAGATATACATTGAAGGGAAGGTACAGCATTGGTAATGTTGGCCAAACTGCTTCTATGAGTATGCTTACTCTCTTTGAATCAAGATATACATTGAAGGAAGGTACAGCATTGGTAATGTTGGCCAAACTGCTTCTATGAGTATGCTTACTCTCTTTGAATCAAGATATACATAGAAGGAAAGTACAACATTGGTAATGTTGGCCAAACTGCTTCTATGAGTATGCTTACTCTCTTTGAATCAAGATATACATTGAAGGGAAGGTACAACATTGGTAATGTTGGCCAAACTGCTTCTATGAGTATGCTTACTCTCTTTGAATCAAGATATACATTGAAGGGAAGGTACAACATTGGTAATGTTGGCCAAACTACTTCTATGAGTATGCTTACTCTCTTTGAATCATGATATACATAGAAGGGAAGGTACAGCATTGGTAATGTTGGCAAAACTGCTTCTATGAGTATGCTTACTCTCTTTGAATCAAGATATACATTGAAGGGAAGGTGCAGCATTGGTAATGTTGGCCAAACTGCTTCTATGAGTATGCTTACTCTCTTTGAATCAAGATATACATTGAAGGGAAGGTACAACATTGGTAATGTTGGCCAAACTACTTCTATGAGTATGCTTACTCTCTTTGAATCATGATATACATAGAAGGGAAGGTACAGCATTGGTAATGTTGGCCAAACTACTTCTATGAGTATGCTTACTCTCTTTGAATCAAGATATACATAGAAGGGAAGGTACAACATTGGTAATGTTGGCCAAACTACTTCTATGAGTATGCTTACTCTCTTTGAATCATGATATACATAGAAGGGAAGGTACAGCATTGGTAATGTTGGCCAAACTGCTTCTATGAGTATGCTTACTCTCTTTGAATCATGATATACATTGAAGGGAAGGTACAGCATTGGTAATGTTGGCCAAACTGCTTCTATGAGTATGCTTACTCTCTTTGAATCAAGATATACATAGAAGGGAAGGTACAACATTGGTAATGTTGGCCAAACTGCTTCTATGAGTATGCTTACTCTCTTTGAATCAAGATATACATAGAAGGGAAGGTACAGCATTGGTAATGTTGGCCAAACTGCTTCTATGAGTATGCTTACTCTCTTTGAATCAAGATATACATAGAAGGGAAGGTACAGCATTGGTAATGTTGGCCAAACTGCTTCTATGAGTATGCTTACTCTCTTTGAATCAAGATATACATAGAAGGGAAGGTACAACATTGGTAATGTTGGCCAAACTGCTTCTATGAGTATGCTTACTCTCTTTGATTTCAAGATATACATAGAAGGGAAGGTACAACATTGGTAATGTTGGCCAAACTGCTTCTATGAGTATGCTTACTCTCTTTGAATCAAGATATACATACTAGAAGGGAAGGTACAACATTGGTAATGTTGGCAAAACTGCTTCTATGAGTATGCTTACTCTTTGAATCAAGATATACATAGAAGGGAAGGTACAGCATTGGTAATGTTGGCCAAACTGCTTCTATGAGTATGCTTACTCTCTTTGAATCAAGATATACATAGAAGGGAAGGTACAACATTGGTAATGTTGGCCAAACTGCTTCTATGAGTATGCTTACTCTCTTTGATTTCAAGATATACATAGAAGGGAAGGTACAACATTGGTAATGTTGGCCAAACTGCTTCTATGAGTATGCTTACTCTCTTTGAATCAAGATATACATACTAGAAGGGAAGGTACAACATTGGTAATGTTGGCAAAACTGCTTCTATGAGTATGCTTACTCTCTTTGATTTCAAGATATACATAGAAGGGAAGGTACAACATTGGTAATGTTGGCCAAACTGCTTCTATGAGTATGCTTACTCTCTTTGAATCAAGATATACATAGAAGGGAAGGTACAGCATTGGTAATGTTGGCCAAACTGCTTCTATGAGTATGCTTACTCTCTTTGAATCAAGATATACATTGAAGGGAAGGTACAGCATTGGTAATGTTGGCCAAACTGCTTCTATGAGTGTGCTTACTCTCTTTGAATCAAGATATACATTGAAGGGAAGGTACAGCATTGGTAATGTTGGCCAAACTGCTTCTATGAGTGTGCTTACTCTCTTTGAATCAAGATATACATAGAAGGGAAGGTACAGCATTGGTAATGTTGGCCAAACTGCTTCTATGAGTATGCTTACTCTCTTTGATTTCAAGATATACATAGAAGGGAAGGTACAGCATTGGTAATGTTGGCCAAACTGCTTCTATGAGTATGCTTACTCTCTTTGAATCAAGATATACATTGAAGGGAAGGTACAGCATTGGTAATGTTGGCCAAACTGCTTCTATGAGTGTGCTTAATCTCTTTGAATCAAGATATACATAGAAGGGAAGGTACAACATTGGTAATGTTGGCCAAACTGCTTCTATGAGTGTGCTTACTCTCTTTGAATCAAGATATACATAGAAGGGAAGGTACAGCATTGGTAATGTTGGCCAAACTGCTTCTATGAGTGTGCTTACTCTCTTTGAATCAAGATATACATTGAAGGGAATGTACAGCATTGGTAATGTTGGCCAAACTGCTTCTATGAGTGTGCTTACTCTCTTTGAATCAAGATATACATTGAAGGGAATGTACAGCATTGGTAATGTTGGCCAAACTGCTTCTATGAGTGTGCTTACTCTCTTTGAATCAAGATATACAATGAAGGGAAGGTACAGCATTGGTAATGTTGGCCAAACTGCTTCTATGAGTGTGCTTACTCTCTTTGAATCAAGATATACATTGAAGGGAAGGTACAGCATTGGTAATGTTGGCCAAACTGCTTCTATGAGTATGCTTACTCTCTTTGAATCAAGATATACAATGAAGGGAAGGTCCAACATTGGTAATGTTGGCAAAACTGCTTCTATGAGTATGCTTACTCTCTTTGATTTCAAGATATATATTGAAGGGAAGGTACAGCATTGGTAATGTTGGCCAAACTGCTTCTATGAGTGTGCTTACTCTCTTTGAATCAAGATATACATACATGTAGAAGGGAAGGTACAACATTGGTAATGTTGGCCAAACTGCTTCTATGAGTATGCTTACTCTCTTTGAATCAAGATATACATGTAGAAGGGAAGGTACAGCATTGGTAATGTTGGCCAAACTGCTTCTATGAGTATGCTTACTCTCTTTGAATCAGGATATACATTGAAGGGAAGGTACAGCATTGGTAATGTTGGCCAAACTGCTTCTGTGAGTATGCTTACTCTCTTTGAATCAAGATATACATAGAAGGGAAGGTACAGCATTGGTAATGTTGGCCAAACTGCTTCTGTGAGTATGCTTACTCTCTTTGAATCAAGATATACATAGAAGGGAAGGTACAGCATTGGTAATGTTGGCCAAACTGCTTCTGTGAGTATGCTTACTCTCTTTGAATCAAGATATACATTGAAGGGAAGGTACAGCATTGGTAATGTTGGCCAAACTGCTTCTATGAGTATGCTTACTCTTTGAATCAAGATATACATCAAAGGGATGGTACACCATTTGTATTGTTGTCAATACTGCTTCTATGAGTATGCTTGCTCTCTTTGAATCAAGATATACATTGAAGGGAAGGTACAACATTGGTAATGTTGGCCAAACTGCTTCTATGAGTGTGCTTGCTCTCTTTGAATCAAGATGTACAACATTGGTAATGTTGGCAAAACTGCTTCTATAAGTGTGCTTACTTTCTTTGAATCAAGATATACATAGAAGGAAGGTACAGCATTGGTAATGTTGGCCAAACTGCTTCTATGAGTATGCTTACTCTCTTTGAATCAAGATATACATTGAAGGGAAGGTACAACATTGGTAATGTTGGCCAAACTGCTTCTATGAGTATGCTTACTCTCTTTGATTTCAAGATATACATTGAAGGGAAGGTACAGCATTGGTAATGTTGGCCAAACTGCTTCTATGAGTGTGCTTACTCTCTTTGAATCAAGATATACATTGAAGGGAAGGTACAACATTGGTAATGTTGGCCAAACTACTTCTATGAGTATGCTTACTCTCTTTGAATCAAGATATACATTGAAGGGAAGGTACAACATTGGTAATGTTGGCCAAACTACTTCTATGAGTATGCTTACTCTCTTTGAATCATGATATACATAGAAGGGAAGGTACAGCATTGGTAATGTTGGCAAAACTGCTTCTATGAGTATGCTTACTCTCTTTGAATCAAGATATACATTGAAGGAAGGTGCAGCATTGGTAATGTTGGCCAAACTGCTTCTATGAGTATGCTTACTCTTTGAATCTAGATATACATTGAAGGTAAGGTACAACATTGGTAATGTTGGCCAAACTACTTCTATGAGTATGCTTACTCTCTTTGAATCATGATATACATAGAAGGGAAGGTACAGCATTGGTAATGTTGGCCAAACTACTTCTATGAGTATGCTTACTCTTTGAATAAAGATATACATAGAAGGGAAGGTACAACATTGGTAATGTTGGCCAAACTACTTCTATGAGTATGCTTACTCTCTTTGAATCATGATATACATAGAAGGAAGGTACACCATTGGTAATGTTGGCCAAACTGCTTCTATGAGTATGCTTACTCTCTTTGAATCATGATATACATTGAAGGGAAGGTACAGCATTGGTAATGTTGGCCAAACTGCTTCTATGAGTATGCTTACTCTCTTTGAATCAAGATATACATAGAAGGGAAGGTACAACATTGGTAATGTTGGCCAAACTGCTTCTATGAGTATGCTTACTCTCTTTGAATCAAGATATACATAGAAGGGAAGGTACAGCATTGGTAATGTTGGCCAAACTGCTTCTATGCGTATGCTTACTCTCTTTGAATCAAGATATACATAGAAGGGAAGGTACAGCATTGGTAATGTTGGCCAAACTGCTTCTATGAGTATGCTTACTCTCTTTGAATCAAGATATACATAGAAGGGAAGGTACAACATTGGTAATGTTGGCCAAACTGCTTCTATGAGTATGCTTACTCTCTTTGATTTCAAGATATACATAGAAGGGAAGGTACAACATTGGTAATGTTGGCCAAACTGCTTCTATGAGTATGCTTACTCTCTTTGAATCAAGATATACATACTAGAAGGGAAGGTACAACATTGGTAATGTTGGCAAAACTGCTTCTATGAGTATGCTTACTCTCTTTGAATCAAGATATACATAGAAGGGAAGGTACAGCATTGGTAATGTTGGCCAAACTGCTTCTATGAGTATGCTTACTCTCTTTGAATCAAGATATACATAGAAGGGAAGGTACAACATTGGTAATGTTGGCCAAACTGCTTCTATGAGTATGCTTACTCTCTTTGATTTCAAGATATACATAGAAGGGAAGGTACAACATTGGTAATGTTGGCCAAACTGCTTCTATGAGTATGCTTACTCTCTTTGAATCAAGATATACATACTAGAAGGGAAGGTACAACATTGGTAATGTTGGCAAAACTGCTTCTATGAGTATGCTTACTCTCTTTGATTTCAAGATATACATAGAAGGGAAGGTACAACATTGGTAATGTTGGCCAAACTGCTTCTATGAGTATGCTTACCTCTTTGAATCAAGATATACATAGAAAGGGAAGGTACAGCATTGGTAATGTTGGCCAAACTGCTTCTATGAGTATGCTTACTCTCTTTGAATCAAGATATACATTGAAGGAAGGTACAGCATTGGTAATGTTGGCCAAACTGCTTCTATGAGTGTGCTTACTCTCTTTGAATCAAGATATACATTGAAGGGAAGGTACAGCATTGGTAATGTTGGCCAAACTGCTTCTATGAGTGTGCTTACTCTCTTTGAATCAAGATATACATAGAAGGGAAGGTACAGCATTGGTAATGTTGGCCAAACTGCTTCTATGAGTATGCTTACTCTCTTTGATTTCAAGATATACATAGAAGGGAAGGTACAGCATTGGTAATGTTGGCCAAACTGCTTCTATGAGTATGCTTACTCTCTTTGAATCAAGATATACATAGAAGGGAAGGTACAGCATTGGTAATGTTGGCCAAACTGCTTCTATGAGTATGCTTACTCTCTTTGAATCAAGATATACATTGAAGGGAAGGTACAGCATTGGTAATGTTGGCCAAACTGCTTCTATGAGTGTGCTTAATCTCTTTGAATCAAGATATACATAGAAGGGAAGGTACAACATTGGTAATGTTGGCCAAACTGCTTCTATGAGTGTGCTTACTCTCTTTGAATCAAGATATACATAGAAGGGAAGGTACAGCATTGGTAATGTTGGCCAAACTGCTTCTATGAGTGTGCTTACTCTGTGAATCAAGATATACATTGAAGGGAATGTACAGCATTGGTAATGTTGGCCAAACTGCTTCTATGAGTGTGCTTACTCTCTTTGAATCAAGATATACATTGAAGGGAATGTACAGCATTGGTAATGTTGGCCAAACTGCTTCTATGAGTGTGCTTACTCTCTTTGAATCAAGATATACAATGAAGGGAAGGTACAGCATTGGTAATGTTGGCCAAACTGCTTCTATGAGTGTGCTTACTCTCTTTGAATCAAGATATACATTGAAGGGAAGGTACAGCATTGGTAATGTTGGCCAAACTGCTTCTATGAGTATGCTTACTCTCTTTGAATCAAGATATACAATGAAGGGAAGGTCCAACATTGGTAATGTTGGCAAAACTGCTTCTATGAGTATGCTTACTCTCTTTGATTTCAAGATATATATTGAAGGGAAGGTACAGCATTGGTAATGTTGGCCAAACTGCTTCTATGAGTGTGCTTACTCTCTTTGAATCAAGATATACATACATGTAGAAGGGAAGGTACAACATTGGTAATGTTGGCCAAACTGCTTCTATGAGTATGCTTACTCTCTTTGAATCAAGATATACATGTAGAAGGGAAGGTACAGCATTGGTAATGTTGGCCAAACTGCTTCTATGAGTATGCTTACTCTCTTTGAATCAGGATATACATTGAAGGGAAGGTACAGCATTGGTAATGTTGGCCAAACTGCTTCTGTGAGTATGCTTACTCTCTTTGAATCAAGATATACATAGAAGGGAAGGTACAGCATTGGTAATGTTGGCCAAACTGCTTCTGTGAGTATGCTTACTCTCTTTGAATCAAGATATACATAGAAGGGAAGGTACAGCATTGGTAATGTTGGCCAAACTGCTTCTGTGAGTATGCTTACTCTCTTTGAATCAAGATATACATTGAAGGGAAGGTACAGCATTGGTAATGTTGGCCAAACTGCTTCTATGAGTATGCTTACTCTCTTTGAATCAAGATATACATTGAAGGGATGGTACAACATTGGTAATGTTGGCAAAACTGCTTCTATGAGTATGCTTGCTCTCTTTGAATCAAGATATACATTGAAGGGAAGGTACAGCATTGGTAATGTTGGCCAAACTGCTTCTATGAGTGTGCTTACTCTCTTTGAATCAAGATATACATAGAAGGGAAGGTACAACATTGGTAATGTTGGCCAAACTGCTTCTATGAGTATGCTTACTCTCTTTGAATCAAGATATACATAGAAGGGAAGGTACAGCATTGGTAATGTTGGCCAAACTGCTTCTATGAGTATGCTTACTCTCTTTGAATCAAGATATACATTGAAGGGAAGGTACAACATTGGTAATGTTGGCCAAACTGCTTCTATGAGTATGCTTACTCTCTTTGATTTCAAGATATACATTGAAGGGAAGGTACAGCATTGGTAATGTTGGCCAAACTGCTTCTATGAGTGTGCTTACTCTCTTTGAATCAAGATATACATAGAAGGGAAGGTACAACATTGGTAATGTTGGCCAAACTGCTTCTATGAGTATGCTTACTCTCTTTGAATCAAGATATACATAGAAGGGAAGGTACAGCATTGGTAATGTTGGCCAAACTGCTTCTATGAGTATGCTTACTCTCTTTGAATCAAGATATACATTGAAGGGAAGGTACAACATTGGTAATGTTGGCAAAACTGCTTCTATGAGTATGCTTACTCTCTTTGAATCGAGATATACATTGAAGGGAAGGTACAGCATTGGTAATGTGGGCAAAACTGCTTCTATGAGTATGCTTACTCTCTTTGAAGCTAGATACATTAAACAATCAACCTGTGAATTTTCAGCATATAACATTGTGTCATTAATGAGGAAAAAGTGAAAAAGCATTCAGATTTTTCATTCGCATTCTAACGTAATTTAGGACAAAGTACTCTCTCCTAAATTTGAACTAGAATTGATTTCACTTTTCACATATTGACAGCACTTCGGACAAAATTATTCCTATGGAAGTATGATGCCATCATAATTGAAAAATGTTATTTTTGAAATACCAATGTTTTACCTTACATTTAATGGCAACCATTGGTAATGCAAAATTCACCAAACTAAAAAATATACCAGTGAAACCAGCTTTGCCAACATAAGCAATCTTTATAGATTGAGGAATTCTTGCGTCGGGTGATAAACAATTGGTTTGATTTTGCCCTTACACCGACGTAATGTACGAAGCATTGCATACTCAGTGCTTTTCTGTGAACAAACTACACAGGCTACGCGGGCGGGATTCGAACCCACGACCTCCTGCTTACTAGTGCAGACGTCTTAACCTCTCGACCACCGAGCTTGCCCAATGACGATTGACCATCTAGAATCCTATATAGCAGCGGGTTACGCAAAATTTGAAGATTGTTAAGCAATCATGTACCTTCCCATATAGTACAAGAATTGTCTATATATAGCTTGTACCCAAACTTGCTCCATACTGTACATCCTAACGGGACTTAGCATGACTTCAAAATAGGACAGGTTCAGCACAATTCTTTGTTTCGCAAGACCCTGGGGCTAATTTCACTGAGCTGCTAAGCAGAAAAAAAATTGCAGATTTCAAAAGCAGATTTCTTTGGTCACCAGCCAAACTTTCATACAAAATGTATGCATTTTGGCTGGTAGTCTATTTTATATTGCTTAGTAAAAATATTTGCTTAGCAGATTTCTTTGGTTACCAGCCAAACATTCATACGATCTGTATGCATTTTAGCTGGTAGTCCGTTTTATGTTGCTTACTAAAAATATTTGCTTAGCAGATTTCTTTGGTTACCAGCCAAACTTTCATACAAAATGTATGCATTTTGGCCGGTAGTCTATTTTAAGCTGCTTAGTAAAAAATACTTGCTTAGCAAAATTTTCTGCTAAGCAGCTCTATGAAATTGGGCCCTGATCGTAATCATCATTTCCGTACAAACACGAAATCCCTTGTAATAAATGCACGGTGAAGCATTCTGTCTATCAAGTTAACGGTGGCCAGTGTGACTATAAAGAAACGTTATGATTCATGGCATTTAGCCTTTGAGGATAGGCTTTGAAGTAGAGTCATGGGGGGGGGGGGGGGTTACACATAATCAATCATATGCATCACCCTACACCTCTGTAGGATAATGCTTCATGATGTGACCAACCTCTTGCAGTAGCTCAACCAATCTTCACGCCAACCGGTCAAATCACTTTCCAACAACTCATTTCTCAAGTGACTTGTACCTTTATAACCAATTCACTCCTAAATTCCCTTACTCGGATAGAAATATTGTCAACAACTTGACAAAAATCCTTTTCTTTTGACCATATTTTACATAAAAATATTCTTAAATAGGTTTTGAAGCTTTGCATGGTGCAAGAACACCGGAGACCCGTTTAAACATACACAACTTTGTTGCACGATTTTTTTTGCATTATTACAAATCTTCATATCTTGTATAACAAATTTTTTTCATGTAGGTGTAAACACACTTATTGACTTGTGCGTTGTTTGTACAAAATCGCGTATTAAGTCGTAGATGTGTAAATTGGCCTTCATACATGTAGGAAGTATATGCAGTAGCACCCTGTGTTAAATATCTCATGAGTTGTAACTGTGCGTTACTTCTCAGAAGAACCGTAGTTGTTTTATCTTCTTATTTGTCAACGCAGACACAGCAAGCTGGTTGCAGAGTAAGTCAGATCAAGGCAAGATTGTCGAGGATTCAGGTTATAAAAGTTCGGAGAGAGAGAGAGAGAGAGAGAGAGAGCATTGATCAAGTTGGCTGTACACCACTCATCCACCATCAGGAACCACTAGCCTGTACCTGTGGGATTAAGGTTAACGGCAGTACAAAACTTTGC
This sequence comes from Zoroaster sp. YZ-2022, assembly GCA_029582265.1. NCBI lineage: Eukaryota > Metazoa > Echinodermata > Asteroidea > Forcipulatida > Zoroasteridae > Zoroaster > Zoroaster sp. YZ-2022. The sequence continues at coordinate 16,230,149 of CM055824.1, forward strand.
CCTGAAGATGGAACGGTTTCAGGCTATATGACTTACCTCGTTTGGCACCCAACATGGAGGGGTCGTTGTGGGAGGCATGTCTTGATGACGGCGACTCGGTCGGCACTTGTTCAAAGGAGGCAAAATCTCGTGGTAAAGTTGTACTCCTCTTTGTGTTTTGCCTGGATGCACATGTAAAGTAGAGGGAGCCAATATATTACATGGAAAAATATGATTGATAGACATTTTCACATTTATTTTACATTTGTTTTGCTTATTAGTCTATTAGAATGTTTTGTTATACCCCGCCCCCCTCTTTTGAAAAGAAACTAGGGCATAACTGTTATATATTTATTTGTTGCTAGAATTACTCCCAAGACATGTTTTTCCATTCGCATGCAGAATTTTACTTTCCTACAATGACTTATAAATGGCAGAAAAACGACCAAACTTTCACATTCAGTTTTCTTGAAACACAATTTTGCACATTTAATTGCTTACGACATTTTGCCGGTCACACTTTCGTTACGTCCTTCTTCCAGGCACACAATGATATTTTTTTACAAAATAGAGTCCACCCTAAGTATTAAACTGAACACAATACTTACACAGCAGAGATGGGTTCTAGTGGTGGGTTGTACAATTGAGCAGTCGGCTAAAAATTTAAAGAAAGAACGCTAAGTATTACAATAAAGACAATCATTTAAAACCAATATCTATATCCAATACACAAGTGAATATTCTTGGCAAAATGTATAGTGTTGTATAGTATTGGTCCATTTTGTGCTCCAGTCCTTATGATATACATTCCAAGATGGTGGACAACTTGAACAGGATTAAGTTAATACTGGAAGATCTGCAAGGCATGTTTATATAAGTAATCAACCAGGCAAACATTTATGGGAAGGAACTATGTTCACACAGCAGTGGTAATAATAATAATAATAATAATAATAATAATGTGGACTTATATAGCGCACGTATCCACCAAACTGGTGCTCAAGGCGCATTATATTATTACCCCTGCTCATCAGGCTCATAAATCATTCCTGAAACCATCTCAGCTCCCTGGGGAGTATACAGCGCAATTGCTGCCATTTCGGCGCATATAGGGCTAATCAAACACAACAACCAACTCTGCCCTCACAGGTACCCATTTACCCCTGGGTGGAGAGCAGCAATTATGGTAAAGTGTCTTGCTCAAGGACACAAGCACCATGGTCGCGGTCAGAACACAAATCCGATGCACTAAACCGCTCGACCATGGCACTCCACATCGGACACATTCCACCAGGCACCAATCGGAACACTTCCCATTCTACACATAATCCCAGCAAATACTACTATAAGGAGCTGCATCTCTAAACCCCATCATTCTCCTGATGAAGATTAGAGCAGGCTAATCAAAGCGTAGAGAAGTCCCCGTGAAGTCCCCATGGTTCTCCCTGAACCATATTAACCTGTGAAGTCCCCATGGTCCTCCCTGAACCATATTCCTCACTTAGCGACAGTAGGGAAAACGAGTTGCCCAACATTGGTTCTCCCTTGAACCTTTCTCACTTAACGAAGGTTGAGATACGAGTTGTGAGATAAGGTTCTTTTCAGAACCTGTACCTCAGCTTCGCGATAGTTGAGATAAACACATGGTGTTACTGCAAACCGAAACGATATCAATATTCCACCATGCAAAGCCTCAAAATATATGTTACAGTTATCTTGCAACAACAAAAAACCCACATCATCTGGGCATCTAGAAAACTGTTATGTTCATGTTCATGTGTTTGCCTGAAATGCAAATATAATTACATCCTAATCCAGGTAAAGTCAGTGTATACGTTGTCTTAGGGACAGCTAACGATCCAACTGTGATGGCTCATTTCGGAGGGTCCATAACAAGATCTAATTGTTGTATCATAAAATTGAAGAAAAAAAGTTGAAATCAATTTATTTAAGAATTTTAACCAAATACAGGAGATTGTGGGTTCGAATCCCACCAGAGTCACCTGTGGATTTTTGTACTCGGAAAGCACCGAGTACACAGTGCTTCACACGTACATTGGTGTGGCATAAGGGCAAAAATCAAATCAATTGTTTATAACCCAACCCAATAATTTCACCAATCTAATGCTACTCACCGATTTATCTCTTTCTGCCAGTGATGATTTTCCCGGTTCATAATCGATAATACTGCGAGGCTGCTGGTGGTAGCGATCGATGGTGTTGCGGGCACTTGTATTAGGTGAGACGCGCCTGCAAATACATGAAAAAATGAACACAGCTGTCACAATGTTCATACTCTGAACAGAAAAACAGAGAAATGCCTATGGCACATAAGGCCAGGTTTGCTTCTAAATGGAAAAACTAATCAGCATGGTAAGTAGGTATGCAGCTCTTTTTTCTTCCAAAAAAGTTATTTTTGTTTGGCGCCCATCTCATGCCATGACAGACTTTTTTTTTGCCAAAGATTACAAAATCAGTAAAATACAGTCACTGTTCAAAATAAATTTTGACTCTGCTCCAATTATCTTTTGTTTTAACCCTCCTACTACTACAAGGGTCAAAATCAGTCAAAATGTTGATACACTTGCCAAGGTATATCTAGTGCACTTAAAAGTTGAACACTGTCAAACCTTACGTGTAGTAAGTACAGGTCAAAATGAGTCGACCGTTTTTGACTGGTAAAAGCATTGTCTGGTATTGTTCAGGGTGGTCAAAATGACAGTAAAAACCACTCAAAAATGCCCCTGTGTGCATATAGTAGGAGGATTAATAATGTTTTAAAAAAGACGAGCATCTGTTGCAAAATATGTTAAAATAGAAGTATAACGGCACCTTTGTGGTGGTGAACGTGGAGGCGATATGTTCACAGTTGGGTCATGACTCCACTGATCTGTAATAAAGAAACAAGGGAAGATTCCCCGAGTTAAACAACCACATATAGAAGACTTTATTTCAATAACTCTTGAGGGCGCTCTTCCCTGGTCAAGAACATCTGGACACAATATCAGGCCGTGTCCAAATTAAGAATTTTTGGCTACGGCTAGGGCTATTGGCTGCAGAAAAAGACAAAAGGCTGCCCAAATTTTCGCTGTCTTCAGCGAGTTGGGAAGTCTTCAAAGGCGATAGATCAGTTGCGAAGTCACAATTGTTTACTGCAAAAAGTGTGTCAGCCTATTTGCGTCAAGGCCATCGCTTTGGATACTCTACCAATGCATGAAAATTAAAAATTAAAAAACCAAGATAGATGCAGTTTGAGGTACAAGTAATGTCAATCACATTTGTCACCCACTGTTTGGCTCTAACGTTCCAAATATATCACGGTCAAATGCTCTCTTTGGTATAGGCCATTAGATACAGCTCAAGACAATTAACTACTCAGACTTCATTAAGACTGTAAAACTGTGCAGTTCATGCGTGCAAAACAAGCAATTAACACTCATCAATTCACCACACCACAGTGACATTCCAATTAAAAGAAATCAAATAAATGAAATAACCACATGCTACCCTTCCTTATATTGTCACGCAGTCAGATCATGCGAGGTTTGACCACTAATGCATTTCACACAAAATCTGAAATTCTCATGCATGTTGACTTCAAGAAAAATGTCTTCGCCTGGTTTGTGCTGTAAATTTTTTTTTTTTTTTTTTTTTTTTTTTTTTAAATACCTGAAACCTACATTTTCACTTTCCAACTTAAATTTTCATTCAGCTTACAATGAAGTTTGACTCTGTTTATATTACTTGTACGAGGTGTAACAGCAAATTTTGTCCATCGATCATAAATTAACAAATAGGTAGGTTGTAATTTTACATTAAAAAATTGGAAGTCGTCTTGGATGAACGGCTTTTTCCACTTGGAGTGTTAAACTGTCATAGAATTTACCTTATCGAACTGTACAAAAAAAGATGACTGTTACATATTGCCACCATTGACTGTGAACTTCCCCAATGAATATTCATTATTCCTGATGTAAATATATTCATTATTCCTGATGAGTATTCATTATTCCTGATGAGTATTCATTATTCCTGATGAGTATTCATTATGCCAGATGAGTATTCATTATGCCAGATGAGTATTCATTATGCCAGATGAGTATTCATTATGCCAGATGAGTATTCATTATGCCAGATGAGTATTCATTATGCCAGATGAGTATTCATTATGCCAGATGAGTATTCATTATGCCAGATGAGTATTCATTATGCCAGATGAGTATTCATTATGCCAGATGAGTATTCATTATGCCAGATGAGTATTCATTATGCCAGATGAGTATTCATTATGCCAGATCAATATTCATTATGCCAGATCAATATTCATTATGCCAGATCAATATTCATTATGCCAGATCAATATTCATTATGCCAGATCAATATTCATTAAGCCAGATCAATATTCCTTAAGCCAGATCAATATTCATTATGTCAGATCAATATTCATTGTCCCTGATGAATAATTCATTCAGAGTCGGTTCCCCTCTCACCTCTTTCCGGGGCGATAGCGCCTTTAGCAGGGAGCGCTTCATCTTCAAATACATTGTCATCTACTCAAGCATTTGGGGTTAGACGGCAAGCACACATACATGTATGCAGACAGATATTGCAGGTCGGTGGGTGAGTGAGGCACACGATTGGTGGGACAAACAAGAATCGGAAAACGAAACGTGCCAAGACAAGCCATGCAAAGCAGAAAACAAAAGAAAAGAAATCAAATAAAGCACATTTTAACAAAAACATTAGTAGTGCAGAAAAAAGTGCTACAATATTTGCACATAGCAACATCAGGACAGACTTTATACATTAATGAACCATTTTACAGGTTGTATGGCAAGTTAATTTAGGATATAAATGGCTTGATGCAAAATATATTGTGCAAAACCCTGAGAGCTTATCAGAGAATCACCATCGACCTTTACAACAAGGCAACCATTTCGGTTTTCTTGATACATAATAGTCAATGGGATTGATAATGAGGCTCATGTCCAAAATAGACTGCTGCCTTTTCAAACTGTGATTTCGTTTCACTGTGATTTTTTTAATGGCAGTCAGGGAACAAGACACAAATTGACACAGTGCAATAATGGTCTATGTATAGAGATAAATCAACAAATGCAAATGACATAAAACACAATAAAGGGGGCCACTTTGCATCCATCACGTTAGCAGTTTTTCCAATGGTTGTTATTTATTTTTAAGTACCTGAAACTGACCAAAAAGTGTTTCAACATGTGAATGGGCATGCAGGCTTCTACTAGAACTAATTTGAGTTGATTTATTTTATTGATTTATTTTTTTTATTTTTTTTTTTTTACCCTCAAATTTCCATAAAAATTGGACAGAAAAAGTTACCACACTTTTCCGTCCATTTGTTGATGGAAATTTTAGGGTAATTAAAAAAATAATAGTAATTATCAATTCAAATTATCTTTAGGATAAGCATGCATGTCTATTCAAATGTTGAATTTCTTTTTGGGTGGTTTCAGATATTAAAAAAAAAATTACAACCATTAGAAAAACTGCTAACGTGACGGTAGGAAAGTGGCCCCCTTTATTGTGTTTTATGTCAAATACAACAGCAATCCTACAGGGATCTGTAAGTGTGGGCTTATAAGTTAATTCGTTATCAGATGTTGCCATGACGACCACGCAACTACTTAAGACTGATCTGACCATATAACCATAGTTATATTTAAAGACAGCAAACTGGTAGTTGCAGATTGTTATATAAAGAAAGTGTTAAGGGCCAGTATCATCACAATCAGAGCAGACTTTCAACAGGGCATGGAATCGGTGTCCCAGTTTAAGATGAACTCAGTGACTGAAACCTCCTGGCTCATTTATGCAGCAGCAATAGTATTTATGACCTTATCATGTGGGGTATTATTTTCAGTCACCGAGAAAGCACTCTGATTCCATGCCCTGTTGATCATGACGATACTGTCCCTTTAAGTTGTTCAATGTTATGTTGTCAGTCGTGGACGCAAACAGGGAAGTGGATTTCGTAGAACAATGTTGAGATTGCTTGAAGGAATTCAGTTTTAAAAAATATATAATACATGAATTATATGCAAGGCCAGGCCACAAACATTGCACGGGACTACACACCAGCTTTTATCATGCAAAAAACAAAAGACATGCATCTTGCAAAATTTCAAATTATGAGCAGTCGGACTATAACTTAGAGGTTATCTCTTTTTCATTATTTCTGGAAGCCTGTATAATTCTGAGAAGGAAGTGGGATGTGGTATGTCTCTTGTGACCATAAGGGATGAGAAAATTATGCCATGGCACAAATTGTTTGGGTTACTTTTGGTTTTGACGAAGAGTGAGTTTTACAGGCTCTCAAAAATGATGGGGGGGGGGGGAACTGGAAGACTGCTAAAAACTACCCAACAAAAATCAACAAAATTGCCTTCCTGTTATTTACCGTTGTCCTTCAAAGCCACATCATCTGGGAAATGGTAGCTTGGTACATACGTATTAGCTTCTGCGTAGGCAGAGAGAAACGGTTACCTCATGTTAGTACGGGAGGAGGAGGTCACACGTCATTCAGTGATTATATGAATTGTTAATGTTTGGAAAGGGTTTACAATGTTAGACATGGTCTGGGTTTATCAAGGGAGTGTACACCATTGGTCAAATGTCTATGAATACAGCCATACTTTATGAAGAGATCTTTGTATCAGGCTTGGAATTGCATTGTTGTAGGGGCAAGACCACCTTTCCTGAGAAATGGCCATAAGAATGGCAGAATGTCTATGGGAGCATTTCTAAGGGGCACCAAGGCCAAGACCAGGGCAACGAGGGCCATGGCCTCTGTGAAATTCCAGGCCTGTTGTATAGATACCAACCTGTGAAAGTATATGCTTAGCTCGTTGATAAAAACAGTAAAAATGCAGGCCGATTCCTTTGCATGCAATCTAATGTGGAAACGGATCACAGCCTGCGATCCACTTCGGAGTCACATTTGAATTCATGTTTTGAAAATGACAACAAAGCAGATGGAGTAAGTTCTCCCGGATGTTTCGATGATAATTCACTCGGTTACTTTTGGGGGTTAATTGCCAATAGTGTACACCTCCTTAACACCAAGGTGGGAGGAGGGCAGTTACTGTAAATGGATTTCAAACAGGTGATTCAGTATCTCCAGTTGATTAGTGGTTAATGTCATTTGGTATGAAATCATGAACTTGTGTAAAAAAAAATGTAATCTCTGAACTTTTTGACCTTCTCAAAATTGCAGTGCTATTTAAAAAATTAAAAATTAAAAATTCTCCACAGAAGGCCAATTTTCTATCTATGCAAAAAAAAAATGAACATAAGGCTGAAATTTGATGGAAATGTTTAAGCTCTTCAACAATTTCATCTATAGTAGAATTTCTGATTGGATATGAATGATTCAGATACATCATATATACTCAAGATGAACAGAGCGAATACAGCTGATATATAAAAAAAACTTAATATAAATACCAGCCAAGGCTGAAACAGTGAAATGAACTGACGATTCGTTAAGCCTAATCAAGTAGGGATGAGGGGGAGGAGGGGGAGGAGGGGGAGGAGGGGGAAGAGGAGGGGGAGGAGGGGGAAGAGGAGGGGGAGGAGGGGGAGGAGGGGGAAGAGGGGGGGGCACCACATCTCCCAAAACATCATATCCAAAACCATGCTTCTGAGTTAATTAAACCCAGGTTAGCGATTGGATTGTCACTTGGAAAACTTGTCAATACTCAAACAAAACTCATTTGGCACCCGGAACGACTAGATATAGTTCAAAACTGTTACCCTCTCAACAACCAACACCAGTGTTTCCCGCATATGGCAAACGTGGCGACCACGCACCTCACATAACTCTTGCAACAATTACCACCTCCAAAAATGTTTTTTTAAACTACCCCCCCCCCCCCCCCCCATCTACAAAAACAAACAAACAACAAGCAAAAGAACACACAAACAAACATAACAAACACCTACTCAGGTTTGCTTGCGTTTCAACGCTTGCTCTCGCGCCTTTGGTGTCAGCCATTAACTTAACTCTGGTCAATACTCTCCGCTTCCACATCGCACATTATACAATATTTCAGCTTGTCAATCACATTGTAGATTGAGCAGTCTTGCTTGCAGTGTATTTGTCTTGGGCCAAGATGTACTTGCAATAGCAATTATTCCAGTTGAGCTGATTTAACCAAAAACAGATCGTCATAGCAACATGCATGCACTTTTATCCCCCAAAAATGTGTGGACACTTTGCGGACAACACGTCACATGCACGCACTCACAAAAAAAATTTCAGTTTGGAGTAAGGGACAAGGGCCAAGTCATGGTACAGCCAAGCCTTTGAGAAGCCCGGCCAGGCCCAAGCTTTCCCCCTGCCTACTGGTCTATATAATGAGCTCTGCTTGCCTGGGCTAGGCCCTCCAGAAGCCCAGGTTATGTTGGTTGGCAGGTACTGTATTGTTATAGGATTAGGACTCACAAAAGACAATTAGGAGGCCAGGTTAGCCTCGGCCTGGCCGGGCTTCTCAAAGGCTTGGCTGTACCATGACTTTGGCCCTCCTCCCTAAGTGCTTAGTGATTGCTTCACAATGTACCAATGCATCGGGCAGTGCGAACAATCATTTTATTAACAGAGACAAAAAGTTTTTCAGGTTTGGCAGGAATCATAGCCAAACCAAGACTCATATTTTTACCCAGGGAAAACACCAAACACATAAACACCATTAATCCCAAGCTTCACAAGGAATATCACATCAATTAATCCACTCTCATTTACACCTGCACCAAACCACCATTCATAAATGCCCCAGACAGTTCAGATATTCTGATTGGTTGAGAAACGGTGACGTCGGTAAGGTACTAAACGGCAGTTTTAGACCGGTAGATGCCGTTTAAAAGACTGAATATTTTAAGTGCATTACGTGCTTGCTTTCCCGTCTTGCTGGATACACAATTTGAGCCAATCAAAGTGAAGAAGTTGTTACTCGTCTTAGTTGGTGTTCACACTGGGAGTTTCTCTTTTTTTCTTTTTTGGCAACAAACACAACTTAATTTTGATCTTTTGACAATAAAATAATCAGGATGGCATTTATGAATGGGAATAAAAGCTTGACGCTTGGTCTTTACCGCAGGATAAAGACCTCTAGGGTCAAACTGCACGTCCAACTTTTATTTCCTTTATTATCAAAACACAGAGGGAAATGGGTAAATGGATGATAACCAATTATTAATATCCAAAATCAAAACAGATTTGTTTAACCTTGTATCAAGGCATCCATGTAACTTTGGTCAATGTCATCTGACAAAAGAGAAAAATACAAAAGAGAAGGGGGGAAAAAAAAAAAAAAGACGGTTAGTATGGGTTAGAAATGAGCAGTCTTGTTAGGTGGAGCTGATTCTACATGTAGTGTAAGCCCATGCAGCGAAATAACTGCCTGGAGTAAATAATGTTAATTGGAAATCAACTACAGCTTAGGGTTCCTTCACTTTTCCGGAGCAAGCTTCCATGACTTTTCCTGTGGATTTCCATGTTTGGTCATAGAAGTTTGATTTATACTAGTATGAAATCTGTTCCGGAACAAGGGGACTTTTCTGTGTATTTCCATGAATTTTCCCATGTATTTCCATGACTTTTCCCCATGACTTTGCCATGACTTTTCCGTGTATTTCCATGTTTGGTCAGTGAAGTTTGATTTAAGATTAGTATCGAATCTGTGATAATTACACATTCAAAATGGCAACCATGACAGTAAATGATCCACTCTTGATCCAACTCTTTCACAAAAACTCAAAACTTTTCTGCGGTAAAAGCCTTTTTCCTTGTTTTCCCCATGGTGAAATTTTTCCATGCAATAATTAAGCAGGACGGGGCACATCCATTAGGGCTAAACACCCAGATTGATTCCTATAATCAATGGTTAACAATGATTTGCATTAATGGTCATGCCATATTGTTATTGCTAGTAATATGTGTATAAAGCAAGAACTCATTTGGTTAATAAACACCGAAACTGGAATTTATCGGTGATTTCATTTAAAAGATTGGTTTTCAATGAAGGCAAAACTATCCGAAAGAATTAGTAATTTAATATTGCTTTCAGACCATGTTAGTTATTCTTTTTTCTTTAAAACAATTTTTTTTTTTAATGCAAGTTCACCCCAAACAAGGCTAAAAGCCACTCTTGGTAAGGGGCTACAAGAAGAGAAACATGTTTTAATATGGTTTCTATTTTAAGTCACATAAGCAAAACTCTCAAGGGAATGATAAGAGTTTAGTAGATTTAGTTTATCAGTAAGCAAATGGTGCTAGCTCCTTTGTGGTTAAAATAGGCTTAATGTTCGTTAATGTGTTTGATGGGTGATGATCACACAGATTGATCAATTGAACAACTCAACACTGGTATCGGGTGGTACACATTTATAACAAGAAAATATTCTACAAATAAAAATGTTCAACAAATGATTCTACTTTTGATATTGATCGGGATCTTATCGATGTCTTGATTCATGTCTTGCAAATTAATTGCATTCTACTACATGAACACTTAAAAATGCAACAGATCACCATGTTCATGTAACTGTGTCAACAATTCCTGTAACAGTTGGATTATGAACTGATTTAATCATACAAGTAGGTAAAATAAAGTTAACATTTTGCAACCAAGCAAGCACCAGCAGCAGAAAACGGCAGCGTACATTAAGATCAACCAATTGATGCCGTTTGCAATTTTTGTTGTCATCATTAGCCATTTCTGCTGTTTCTTGTTGTGTTTTGTGAGCCTTTCAAAGCAACTTTTCAAAGCAATTTCAATGTACAGCATAAAAATTCAGCAATATATTAAACGAAAAAACCCGTTTGTAACACTGTTAATGTAAAGCGTTGTATGAACATTTGAACATTGTTTGTTGACCTTTGATCTTTGATCTTTGACCTTACCCTCTGGCCTGTCCTGTTTATGAATGGTCTTGAACATCTCCTTATACCAGTCGTGTCTGTTTTCCTCTTTCACATGCTGCAAGAAGAAAAATATATACATGTTTTGTTACTTTAAAAATAAAACTCCAGCTGCCCACAGTAGCTCATCAAAACCATAGGCCAAAAATTTTGCTAAGTAAATATTTTTGCTAAGCAATATAAAACGAACTACCACCCAAAATGCATACATTTTTTATGAAAATTTGGCTGGTCACTAAAGAAATCCGCTAAGCAAATTTTTCTGGTAAGCAACTTTATCTGCTTAGCAGCTCTATGAGATTGGCCCCTGCTGAGCGGATTTCTTTGGTTACCAGCCAAACTTTCACACAAAATGTATGCATTTTGGGTGGTATTCCGTTTTATATTGCTAAACAAAAATATTTGCTTTGCAAAATTCTCTGCTAAGCGGCTCTATTTGTTCCCGCTCTAGAGCCAATTTCACAGAGCAGCTAAGCACTAAAATTGCTTACCAGAAAAGATTTGCTAAGCATATTTCTTTGATTACCAGCCAAACTTTCATACAAAATGTATGCATTTTAGCTGGTAGTCTGTTTTATATTACTTAGCAAAAATATTTGCTTTGCAAAAATTCTCTGCTTTAGCAGCTCTGTGAAACTGGCCCCAGGTTCAGAGCATCAGAGGGCATGAAAGCACACAAAATTCTTTAAAGAGGGGCTCTAAGGTCAAATTCAGTTTTGTGATACACTCATTTTCCAATAGATAGAGTCCTTATTAAAGTGTGAATAAATTACAAGTCTCTAACTTCACTTTAAAGTGGTGTAACATATCATTTTATTTGATACCCTTTCAGAGCAATATTTGAAACATGACGTCACTGTTTTCTTACGGTAAATGAGTCTGTAACATTCCATACAGGAATTTTTTGTTTGTCAAAAAGTCAATTTCAATGCCGATTTGATAAAATATTGTGGAGATTCAGGAATAAACTGCAAATTCACCGTACAAAAATGAAGATACCCATTTATTTGAAATGTGACGTCACTGTTGTCTTTGGATGTTAACAAATTTCACACACGAAGGTTATCAAATAAAATGACATTTTAAATCACTTTAACGTGAGGTTAGAGACAAATTTTTTTTGTAATTTCTTCACACTTTAATAAGGAAGGACTCTTGGAAAATGAGTGCATCACAAAACTAAATTTGACCTTAGAGCCCCTCTTTAAGGGAAAGTTTGATAAGTAAGTCTTGTAGGTTACCAAGTCAAACTTTCACACAATATGTACATTCTTTGCCTGGTGGTCTGAATTATCAGGCTTAGCCAAACAAATTTGCTTAGCGAAACTCTCTGCTTGGAAGCTAAACAAAACTGTCTAAATAAAACATTACAGGTATATATTCCCAGTTAGACTAAATAACCATTCCATGAGCTATTTTAGGATATAATGTTGCTTAAAGGAACATTATTGTCACGATCAACAGGGCATGGAATCGGAGGGCTAGCTCCAGATTAACTCATGACTGAAAATAATACCCTGCATGATAAGGTCATATTACCGATGCTGCTGCGTAAATGAGCCAGTAATTTTCAGTTCCTGTGTTCATCTTAACCAGTTCGCTTCGGAGGACGTGTATACACGCAATTTTTTTGTACAGCGGATCGGAGAGCGTCTAAACACGCATTCCGATTTTTGTGTGTGTTACCGGGAGACTTGTCAACACGCCACACGTGGCGTGCCGTCGTGGCGGCGGACTTGCATACACGCAATCGTTTCTCGGAGTCCATGGGGTCACGGTTCAGTGGCCCCGGACAAAATGCACTGCAAACACTGAACGAGTTCACTCTTTTTATTGATTTTTGCCTAATCCCTTTATCCAAGACCTGTTCCTTTGACATACAAGCCAAGAATTTGTAAAGACGGATTTAATCCATTGTTTACGAGGCCTACAATCTCTCTCCAGGTATGCCGTCTTTTCGACCGGGCGGTGGTCGCTAATAGGCCATTGCTTCGGAGCTTGCCAACGGTCTAATTGTGCTGAACAAACACAACCGTAATTAAAAAACTAGCCATTTAATTCTCGAAATGTCAATGAGTAAAGGTGTTTATTTGGGTGTCCGAACTTAGTTTCATTGACAAAAAAAATTATTAATGGCTAGAAATTTTATCAGATTTTTCACTGAAAATAAACCCGCACGGGGGACCGGAAAAAAAATAATATTCCCGACGTCAACTGGTTAAACTAGAACACTGATTCCATGCCCTGATCATGACAATAATGTCCCTTTAACACCAACATAAATTCAGGAGAAGATGTTAAATACGCTGCCATCTCTGATTATTAACCCTAACCCCCCCTAGGCATTCTGGGTAGGAACCTTCCTGAATCCTCCAAAATCCATCAGTGCACTTTTGGAAACATGCCCTTATCTTCAAAATGCACCATGCATTTTCGTTGATCTTTCATATTCAGCACTTATATGGCCTGTACTTCTTGTCAGGTAGTAATTTTGTCCCATTTGAAGAGGTGAAAGTACCAGTTTCCAACAGTGCTGAATTTTCCCGCAAAACTGCCCCTTGGAGGATTTTGCAGGATTTGGGGGTGGTTAGGGTTAATGACAAACAAAATATTTCATGGGTGATTTCTTTGGCCCCTACCGCTCTCAACCCAATAGGTAATCCTGTCTCATCCGTGGGGCCTATGCCTTCGTATTGCGGTGCTTCTTTATGTATCGTCTTTTTTGTCGTCTCCCTAGTCTTGACCGGGTAGTAGGTGTCCGTGTGGATGACGTCGCCGTCGATGGTCTGCTTCTGGTAAACAGCACCTTCTGGCAGATCACTGGAATCTGAGAAATGTAAGAGTCGGGTAATAATCAAAGACTGAAATTTTTGAAAGACACAGAATAATGTCCACGTATGATAACCGTCATCTCTTAACATTTTATTAGTGCTGAGCTTTACCGGTTAGTTCACTAACCGAAGCTTTCAAAATGCATCAATAAACTTCCCACAATGGTTGTTTAATCAACAATGCGGCAAAAAACGAAAGTCTATAACAACAACACGGGTGGCAAATTCTTCAAAATTTGTTGTTGTTTTGTTTTTTTAATATTGCTTTCAGTTAGCCGGTTAGCAAATTTCAAACCGGTTAGTGCAGTTTCAGGCGGTTAACCAGTCAACCGTCCCAGCACTTATATTGTTTGTATTAACACTGTTGAACTTAAAACTTAAATTTAGGAACAAGTGTGCATCATATAGATGGGACAGCTTACATTCACACATTTTAAGATTTGACATGGGTGCAGTATCTAATAATTGTGAATGTGCTTATAAATGTGCAGGGATCTTTTCATTAGCTTTTACATATGGTGCAATCAGAAATTGAAGTTAAAAATTAAACTTAAATAGTGTACAATGATAGGGGGGAACTGTGACAGTGCAAAGTTGCAGTAACTCTGTAAGTTTATTTTTTTAGGAAGGGCTTGGAGAAGCAAGATTTCTTGAGAACAGGATTACTTTAAACAAATCTCCAATTAAATGGTGGTAAATCTGTTTTATTTTTCACACCATGCTAATTCTTTTACACAAAATAAGCACACACCATGGTTGATTATTTGCAGCAACATCCACAAATGAATACTGAATAAGGACACACACTCAGGATGGTTGGGGGAGAGTGAGAGTGAAAACCGTTACCCCCACCCAATCCTTGAATACAAGTTCAGTACACTAGTGAAATACAACAGACTCAAGATGGGGAGTGGGTTGCCCCGCACCAAACAAGTACACATGCCCGTAGGCTGGAGTGGGGGAGGGGGGTCGGTATTGGCAATACACGTGTGTACCCCGTCCCCTTCAAAGGCAAAACAAGTTCTGTTTGCCAAGCAGAAACATACAGGAAATTATCCCCAAACAATTTGAACATTTCAACTTATTTGAATTTTTATTTTATTTTGTTTTTTCAAAAACGTTCCACTTTCTCCAAAATGCAACCACCCATTTTCAAACCAGCCTACAGGCCTGATACAGTACATGTACATATATAGTTGAGAATGAGAGACACACTGCTTGAAACTACATGTACATCGTGTACAACAGAATGAGGACTGCATGAGACAACAACACCGCACTTCACGATGAAGGGTTTAGCCTTCGTCCCTCTACACACACAGTACATTGATTGAACTCCACAACACCACAACCCTCTTGCCAAGTGCTTTAGACCTGTTAAACATTGAATATCTACGTTTTACTACAAGCAATGATCAATGAGAATCAGCAACCTGGGCAAGTACTGAGACCTGTTAAACATTGACCCATCTTACTTTTACTAAAACTTGTAGCTTTGTGTGGTGGAGATGATAAGTAAAGACTATTTGCAGTGACACCATGTGAAATTCTCAAATTGAGTAGTAATTAGTTGAGTAGTCACCGCAAATAGTCTTTACTTAGTTTTACTACATGTACAAGCAAATTAACCAGTTCGCGTCGGAGGCCGTGTATACACGCAATTTTCTTTTGGACAGCGGATCGGAGAGCGTCTAAACACGATTCTCGGGAATATTTGTATAGATTCCCGTTCGACGTGGCAATGAGCCATAAGCATACGGTGGAAGACGCGGTCTCCCCGGTCACGCTCTGGTGAGCACCATTGGTCGTGTTTGTGCGGTAAAAATAAACCCGCCACAGGGTTCGGAAAAACTTTTTTATTCCCGGTGCGAACTGGTTAATGAGAGTCAGAACGAGGCTTGTGTCCAACATAGGCTGGTGCCTTAGAAGTTGTGATCCAACATTAAGACATCCTAGTTAGAATAATCGGGAACTAGACCTCGACAGCAATTGTGCGAACATATCGTCAGCCCAAACAATTTGTGCTGAAGTGAACAGATGAAGTGATGCTTAAAAAACCACATTTACAACATAAAGCGTGACAATGTGTATGTAGCAAACCTAAGATTTCCAGTGCACTGATTTGGATTTATGTAAAATTAAACTAAAGTTTACATTAAATTGGTAAATACCTGATAACAAAACTACACAATTATCAAAAAAACTCACTTGAAGTTTAGTTGGTACCAATTATCATAAAAAAAATTGTTAGAAGTGTCGTGGCCGAGCGGTCTAGCGCACCGAACTCAAGTTCTGGTGTTGCCAGCAGCAGGGTGTGGGTTCGAGCCCCGGTCGTGACACTTGTGTCCTTGAGCAAGGTACTTAACCATAATTGCTTCGTCCTTCGGATGGGACGTAAAGCCGTAGGTCCCGTGTGTTGTATAATGCACGTAAAGTGGATTGTCGTGCGGTCTAGCGCACTGAACTCAAGTTCTGGTGTTGCCAGCAGCAGAGTGTGGGTTCGAGCCCCGGCCGTGACACCTGTGTCCTTGAGCAAGACACTTAACCATAATTGCTTCTCTCCACCCAGGGGTTAAATGGGTACCTGTGAAGGCAGAGATGGTTTGCTCTATATGCGCTAGAAATGGCAGCAATTGAGCTGTATACTCCCCAGGGAGCTGAGATGGTTTCAGGAATGATTTATGAGCCTTATGAGCCTTATGAGCAGGGATAATAATATAATGCGCCTTGAGCGCCACTTAGTTGGTGGATACGTGCGCTATATAAATCTATACATTATTATTATTATTATTATATTTAAGAAAATACACAAACAAAATTCACATTTTTGGAAAATTGTGAATGCTTTTCACACTTTTTTCATGACATACAGATTTTAGTCACAATGAAACTTCATTTTTATTACTGGGATTATAATTGTGTTGATTGCAAATTGCAAAATGAAAATAAATTTTGAAAAATCAATACCATTACTTCATATAAATAACTGAGCTTAGGCCAAAAAAAAGTTTGTGGTCTCCTCAGAGCTGCACGTCAGTGTCTTCAATTATTTTTTTTTTTTTCCTATGAAATGATGTCCAATTGCATCCAAAATTGTTGCTGGATCATTTGGAATTCTGCCATGCTGTGGTTTAAACAACTTTTTCACATACATGTACGTGTACATGTATGTGTGTGAATGTTTGCCCAATTCGTGAGGCCTCTCTTAGCCACCATACTTTGTATATGGGAAACTCAGTCTGGGAATAACCACGTATACATGTATCACGTATTTCACTGGTTGGCGAAAATAAAAAATGATAACCCCCCCCCCCCCCCCCCAACCAACAAAACAAAAAAAACAAAAAAAAGTCGCCGGACCTATTTTGAAGCCGACCTATGACCAGAAACTGGAGACTTTTTTTTTTGGCCTTAGATCCGAATCGTGAAATAATTTCTAGGGGCCTTACACTGCAATGTTCTGAAGAAAAAAAAATTGCAGTAAAAACATGTACACAGAAACCTATGGAGATAGTTAACCTTGGAAAAATGAATTCAGTGCAATAACAAATTAATTAAATTGAATAGCATATGGTTGTGAATAAAATTAAACCACTTAAATAAAAACAAAATAAGGAAAATAGTAATGAGTATAACATGTGACGAGCTGCAACACGACGGCATGGTAGTAACTATTACGTGTATGGCATGATGTTGCTGCATATTAGAACTGCATTGCAACGTTGTCACTTAAAAATGCATCGCCAATGTTTTCAACTACTCCAAATGAAATATTTCACAAAATAACTGTAAAAAAAAAAAGCATGGTGTATCAGTAATTAAACGCTGCAATGAATTTTGGCATAAATTCGTTTTAGAACTTTATAAATCGTGGAAACATGCCTCTAACAATTCCTTTATGAAATTTGTTATTTTGAAATATTTGTTTGTCTTTCAACAAGGGAAAAAGGTAATTTTCAGAAGTAATACCTGGGAAGCAATGCATCTCTAATGCACGTGTGAATGCTTACAGAAGGCCAATACAAAGGTCACCTGGTAGAATCATGCATAGCTCTAAAAGTGAAGTGCAATTTCATACATTCTTTCACCCAAGAAAAAAAAATGTTTGAAATGCATAACGATTAGCTACTAATCATGCTTGTTCTTTTTTAATATTTTAATAAAAATTACAAAATTCTTAAAGATAAAACTGAGTTATCAATAGTTAATTGCAAAAGATATAGATTTTGTTCATTTTTTTTAATTTGTTAATTTTCTTTTCAAGGGTATTAAGAAGAATGAAATAATTTTGCGTTATTACTAGCAACTAAGCAATCTTATAACAAACATTTTACAAGATGGCATCATACACAGAAATAAAATGTTTACATCAATTTTTCTACCGATTTTTTTTGCTTTCATCGGAGCACTGATTATATCCTTTTCGAAAAGAAAACATTTTTGGAAGCTCAATTTAACAGTAATAATGTGCCTAAATGAATTTATGACGGGACCCAGAATAAAATCATTTTGGAACATATTCTGTCAAACCTTGCTTACCATGATTATTTTGATAAATTAAAGCATTTGTTTTTCCTTTCTTCAAGTGAAATAACGGTGTTCCGATGAAAAGGAAAATTTCAGAAAATTGCTGTTAAAATAGCCAAGAAACGCAGGTGACGCATCTTTTAACACGTTGTAGCAGTTATTTGTCAAATTCTCAAGAACTTGCAAATGGCTGTTTTGACATATTACCAGTCAAATATTTTTTTCAAATAGTTAATAATAGTTAATAATTTCTGTTCGTGAAGGGCTCATGAGGCACTAACCATTCAGTCTACCCATACCAAAATGCATTGGGGGAAATTCCATGGTTTACTCACGTTACATTTTTGAGGTATTGGACCCACTCTTAATACCATAATTTCCTTACTTATATATTTCACTCAACAGTTTTTTTTTCACAGAAGTTGCATTATACTCGGACCTTACTCAGCACAAAATTATTATATCAGAAATTTGTTATCTGTATGCTGTATAGCGTACATACATGTATAACAAATTTCTGAAATTCTTATTTTGTGCTGAGTAAGATCTGGGTATAATGCAACTGAAATTATTGAAATATATATTATCCCTAACTCCCCAGGCCCACTTGCTTACACATAACCTGAATCCTCCCTAACTCCCTATAGGCCCACTTGCTTACACATAACCTGAATCCTTCCTAACTCCCTTGGCCCACTTGCTTACACATAACCTGAATCCTCCCTAACTCCCTAAGCCCATTTGCTTACACATAACCTGAATCCTCCCTAACTCCCTAGGCCCACTTGCTTACACATAACCTGAATCCTCCAAAATCCTTCAGTAGTAAAGCAAGCACATGACATGGCATGTATGCACACATGTGTTTCTAATCTGTGATACATGTACATGGCCAGGGACCCTCCCTGCATGCATGGAGCAATAAACAGTGTCCACTGACCCAAGCACTGACCTTGCAATCACTACAACAAACATGGATGTACATGTACCATGGAAAGGCAAGTATGCCTAATAACCTCAATCCTCCAAAATCCTTCACTTTAGCAAAGAGCATGTAGCATGTAACCTCAATCCTTCAAAATCCTTCACTATGGCAAAGAGGATTTTGGGAGGATTTGGGAAGGTTAGGGTTAAGGCATTATAGAGTGGGCCCAAAACCTAAAAAAAAGTAACGTGAGTAATAATGGAATGGCAACATTGGATTTGTATGCAATCGATGCCCAAACAAAAGTACAACTCGTGCATTTGTAACAAATTGACTACAACAAATCATAAGCGTGCAATGATAAAAAGCAAAAAGCCATGACAGGGTGGAAACAGAAAAGGGGATTCAAATGTCAATACTGCATTAGTTTCTGCATTCAGCTCACCGGTAATGTCAGTGACTGACACGTTCGTGCCAGCATGCAAGGGATTGGCCACTACAGCTGGCTCTTTTGAGACCACAGAGGGCACTATTGGCACTAAAGATGGCGGCATGAGCGATTTATCTGGCGGGAGGTAATCGGCCAGGCTCCGTCCATCCTTTTCACGCTCTACGAGCAGCCATGATTTGAGTTGTAATAATAATGGTGGATAAAACGTGTTAACACAGCACACCATATGGTCCCGCCTTGAACAAAAGTGTCAGATTACTTTTGAAAATTTGGATTTTAGATGCAATAGAAAGCTGTATGTCTATAAATTTTTGATTATATTATTATAAAGAAATATTGATAATTTATCAGTTTGATAGACTGAAATGGAACATCTGTGTAGATTTTTTTTTTTTTTCCTTCAAACTCAGTATGCTTAATCGGACAGTATTGTCACGATCAGAATGGACTTTCAACAGAGCATGGAATCGCCGTCCTAGTTTTAATATGAACACAGTGACTGAAAATTACTGGCTCATATATGCAGCAGCAACGGTAATATGACCGTATCAGTGAGTGTATTTGGAAAATGATATGATGAAATGTTAATGTCCATTTTTTTTCATTTTCATTGGCTTTTAAAACCAGCTACTGAATGCATACATACATGGAACGATGATCCCGGATATGTTTCTGTGTTAATAATTTCCTCAATTAGTTTCATTAAATAAACAATGCACACTCCTTCAGTGTATCTTTCTATCAAGCGATCCCATTATTCAAGCACTGTATCGGTCATTCAACATCTCTAGAACCACAACAACAAAAGCATTACTGTACTTTCCATACTCCAACCACAGATACTCAACAACAAAATGCATTCGCCCCAGTTAGAGGGAAGGTACAGCATTGGTAATGTTGGCCAAACTGCTTCTATGAGTATGCTTGCTCTCTTTGAATCAAGATATACATTGAAGGGAAGGTACAACATTGGTAATGTTGGCCAAACTGCTTCTATGAGTATGCTTACTCTCTTTGAATCAAGATATACAATGAAGGGAAGGTACAACATTGGTAATGTTGGCCAAACTGCTTCTATGAGTATGCTTACTCTCTTTGAATCAAGATATACATTAAAGGGAAGGTACAGCATTGGTAATGTTGGCATAATTGCTTCTATGAGTATGCTTACTCTCTTTGAATCAAGATACATTTACCCTAATTACTCCCAATGTTTTTGGCTCAAAACCTTTCTGAATATGGCAAAATCAAACACCATTAACCACCCAACCGGCCCCATGTAAAGTACCCCTGGCCAGGCTATTACAATACTTAGTCCACCAAAATACAAGAAATCCAGCCACTGGAGTTTGATGGGTTTGGTGTTGTTAGGATACAACCAAAATATGAAAAGGTTCAGCATATTTCATTGTGTCGTTAAAAAGAAGGGGGGGAAAAAAGGGAAAATTCATTCAGATTTTTAAAATTCATTCTAACATAGAATTTCAGAAAGAGTACTCTTTCCGAAATATATACCGGAAATTATTTTACTTTTCTCTGAAATGAAAACATCTCAGACAGAAACTGTTACCAGGGAAAGATTAAAATCCATCATTTATCAGCTTTTACATTAACCCTAACTCCCTAGACAACAAAGCCAGTTGGAGGATTTTGAAGGATTTTTATTGTTTTAATACAATGCCTAGTGAGTTAGGGTTAGCTAAGTAAAATAAAAAAATTCAATTTGACTGAAATCGTATACCTTATCTTCAAAGACATTCAATAAAAAATTTAAAAAAATTGAAATTCCCTGTCCAAAAATAGAAGCCTTTACAGAAATATACACTGTACATTTCTGTTTATGTTCCAATTATCCTACTGAGTGAAGCCATATGCCTGACCCCTGAGACCTACATGCAGGAGTGCAATGGCTTCCACAGCCTCTAGAGAAACTATAAACCGAAGTCCGGTTTCTGGCTTGACATTCAGGGTGATTGATCCAGAGAATGACAGGATTGAGCATTTGAAACATGTGGCATTTATAATTCAAGCTTTACCGGGTACAGATAAATACTACTAACTGGAATGGTCAAACATCCGTGTGCATTTCCTTTGATCTAAACTCTGACCTTTTACTAAAAGCCCCTATACTCTATCTTGGAGTGCCATGGTCGAGCGGTTCAGTGCATCGGATTTGTGTTCTGATGGCCGAGTCGTCAGAATGTGGGTTCGAATCCCAACCGTGACCGGGGTACTTGTGTCCTTGAGCAAGACACCTTACCATAATTGCTTCTCTCCACCCAGGGGTAAATGGATACCTGTGAGGGCAGAGTTGGTTGTTGTGTTTGACTAGCCCATATGCGCTGAAATGGCAGCAATTGAGCTGTATACTCCCCAGGGAGCTGAGATGGTTTCAGGAATGATTTATGAGCCTGATGAGCAAGGGTAATAATGTCATGCGCCTTGAGCACCAGTTTGGTGGATACGTGCACTATATAAGTCCACATTATTATTATTATAGTTGCGTTGGGTGATAAACAATTGGATTGATTATGACCTTACACTGACATAATGTATAAAGCACTGTATACTTTCGGAGTGTCTGTTAAAAAAACCGACAGGCAACTCGGGGGATTCGAACCCACAACCTCCTGCTTACTAGTGCAGATGTCTTAACCTCTCTCGACCACCGAGTTTGCCCGATGACGACTGGCCGGCTAGAATCCTAGCAGTGGGTACAGTCTGACATAAAACTTAAAGGGGCAGTATCGTCACGATCACCAGGACATGGAATCGGAGTGCTTGCTTTAGATTAACTCAGTGACTGAAACTGAATAATACCCCATATGATAAGGTCACCGTTGCTGCTGCATAAATGAGCCAGTAATTTCCAGTGCCCTGTGTTCATCTTAAAACTAGGACATCGATTCCATGCCCTGTTGAAAGTCTGCTCTGATCGTGACCATACTGCCCCTTTAATCACTTGGTGTGGGAGTTGAGGACAGTATCAAACATCCCTTGAAATATTTCTGTCTGATGTGCTGTAACTTTTAGTAAAAACTGAAGACACAAAATTCCAAAATGTATTTTTTTGTCATCCAAAGACAGAAATTCCACGTTGGGAGTGAATGGGAACATTCTGAGTGCATTTTCATTATTTTCTCGTTAACGACACATTCAAATAAAGTGAAGCTTTTCACCGATTAGTTTTTAAACATATATCTTGATTCTTATAAAGTATGGATTTACAGACACTTCGCCAAAAGCGTATACTGGCTTTCAAGATTGATTTCACAACTACGGCTTAAATTATGGCCATCATGTGTAAGTAAATTTGCCTTCCCCACCCCTCAAAAACAGACTAATCAAATACTGGTGATTGGTAAATAGTTTTAATTTGTTTTATAAATAAATAACAACAAGATATCAAAATTGTTTATGTTTTAGAGAACTTCTTATAACTATTCACCCTCCTACTATAGCTGCACTTTAGTGGGAAGTAGCTACAGAGGTCAAAATCAGCCAACTGCCTGTTTTGACTGTTGACCCAAATGTGCACACAGGGGCATTTTTGACCGGTTGTCATTTTGACCATCCTGAACAATACCAGACAATGCTTTTACCAGTCAAAAACAGTCAACTCATTTTACTACACGTAAGGTTTGACAGTGTTTGACTTTTAAGTGCACTAGATATATACCTTGCCAAGTATATGGGGTGTCGTGGCCGAGCGGTCTAGCTTACCGGATTCAAGTTCTGGTGTTAGCAACATAATGTGGGTTCGAATCATGGCCGTGACACTTGTGTCCTTGAGCAAGACACTTAATCATAATTGCTTCTCTCCACCCAGGGGTTAAATGGGTACCTGTGAAGGCAGAGTTGGTTTGCTCTATATGCGCTAGAAATGGCAGCAATTGAGCTGTATACTCTCCAGGGAGCTGAGATGGTTTCAGGAATGATTTATGAGCCTTATGAGCCTTATGAGCAGGGATAATAATATAATGCGCCTTGAGCACCACTTAGTTGGTGGATACGTGCGCTATATAAATCCACACATTATTATTATTATTATTATTATATCACTGATTTTAACCCTTGAGGGTTAATGAAGTAAATATTGTGAGTATGAAATTCCTACTGCTGTGATAATGACACACACAAAACATATGTAAATAGTAAAAAATGATAAACAATCTCTACCTCTCTGGTACTGTAGTAATGTCACTGTTGGGCTGACCGACTGTGGAAGACCACTGCTATACCCCTCCGGCGCAGGTCTGAACTCTGGCCGCCGAGAATCCTGGGGACTCAACGGCTGATCCCCGTATCGCCTGTCTGGCTCCGGGTGATGTTGCTGGGGCTCGCCCGGGCGATAGCCGGGGTTGTACCTGTCCTGGTCGTGTTGATGGTCACCGGGCCGGTAGGGGCTGCCCTGTGACTCGTACGCCTGGTAAGGGCTACCAGAGTGCAGATCACCGTTTGTGACTGGTCCGATCTGCTGGGTAGGACTCGAAGGAGGCGGGGGTTGCCAGGTAGAAGGCTGGCTGGAAGAGGTTTGAGGTGGCTCCTAAAATATACAAGTAGAAGAGAATTGTTGTGACTGGCTCTGGCAAAACCTTTTCGGAGTGACCTCCCGAACATATCGTGAAAATTAACAATGTTCCCTACAACGTTTCAGGATTTTTTTCTTTTTCCATCAAAATCTAGAGAAAATGCTCTATCTCTATATGCAGAGCTGCCAACCCCAGCAGACAAAAAATCGTATTCACAATCCCCAAAAATACTATTTTTAACACAAAAATCGTATTCTTAATAAAAACAACGCCGATGTTGATGAAAGACAAAAACCCTTGCACCTCGCATGACGAAAATCACCTCATGGAGGTGGCCATGTTGATCACATACGCTGCATGCACAGCCAGTACAGCAGTACACACTCACGTACTTAACACAACACGTGGTGCACGCATGCGAGCGATAACGTACACTCAGTACACATGCAGGCCTCGAAATTGCCGTCGGTCTGTGCCATTCCTGCGATGCCCCCCAAAATCACCGTGACATTTCATGGCAATAAATTGCCGTCCCCTTCATTATATCTTGCATAACAAATGCCAACATTAGACGAGAAAAAAAACGATCTTTTTGCTGTTGTTATAAATGCAAACAAACGTTAAAAAGCTATTCCAGTAGACGTAAAATGACGGCAAAATTGGCTTACCGCTGGTGCCCATAAAACCAAAACGTGTAGTAAACACGTGTATCAATTGGTACCCAAGTAGTACTGGGAAACCCACATTAAAATCGCTTGCGTGCATGGTAATTAGGTTCGAAGGAAGACAGCCAATAGGAAAATTTGTTACGCGGCATATGTACTACATTTAATTTGTTTATTGGGGGGGGGGGGGAGGGAGTAGGTGGGTGGGGACCAGACCCAATAACTTACATTAACTCTTTCTCTCTGAGGTGCCCCAGTGGGCTTCCATGGTTTGGGTGCGGCGTTGAGGTCCAGCTTGACCGGTTTGAACTCCTTCACTGGCTTGATCTGGGCCGCGGCCGGACTCCAGGCAGATGGACTCTTATTCTCAACTGGTTGGTACCTTGGAGGACTGGACTGCTGGGGTGACCACACGGCTAAAGTTCGAAAAGAGGACAAAGGGAAATCATAAGAAATCAATTCTTTTTTTCTTTTTTTTTTTTTTTTATTTTTAATTAAATTTTTATGATGTGCAATTTTATACAGGTTCTCAGTTAAATTTTGCTAAGATGATAAATTTGCTACTTAGTAATATTTCATGCTTAGCAGCTCTATGAATTTGGACCATGATGAAGATTGTGGTCACAGTGGTGATGTGGACAAAAACATCTGAATCCCAAACAGTAAAACTTTGCACAGATTTAGACCAGCAAGGCAAAGTTCTTTTTCACAGACATTCAGAAAGCACTGAGTATGCAGTGCTATACACACGTCGGTGTAGGGCAAAATTAAATCAATTGTTTATCACCCGATGCAAGTGGACAAAGAAACATTTACTAGAGCAGGATCTGAACCTGCAACCTTCAGATTACTGTGATGGTGCTCTACCAACTGAGCCATCTAGTCCTATGTCGGTGTCTTGGCGATCACCCTGCTATGTTTGTTCAGGGATAAACACAATGCAGTCAAAAAGAATCTCCAATTACCTGGTTTTGACGGTGATGTCCCAGCATACTGGGGCTGGCTGTCAGTCGTGGTCAGTGGTGGTGGGGGCGCCGGCCATGACTCCCCCGTCGAATCGTAGATATGACCAGGCCGCTGGTCCGACCCAGAGTCGGCTCTCTGCGGCCGTACCGGCTGGTAATAGGTGTCCTGCTTCGGAGGCGACTGGGAATAGTTCTGGTATTGTGGGGAGGTGGCGGAAGGGTTAGAGTAATGCTTGGTGGGAGATGTTTGGGAGGTAGGGTACTGGTTGTTGTTGGTCAACATCCGAGGGGGTGGAGGCTCATCGGGAGAATCTAAAGAAAAGAAGAAAAAAACAAAAGATTTTTTAATGGATTATTTAAGGATTTTTTCAGATGCAATATCGAGATGTTGAATTAGATGTGGAAATGTTGAAAGATACTGTCCTTCAGTTTGGAAGGAAACGTTGAAAGAAATTTACATTTCAGAGTGGAATGTTAGTGTTGCCTGCAGATGACTGAAGTGGCTGATATCCACAGTAAGGTTGCAATTTAATCCCACATGTCATGCTTGTGCTGGCTTCTGGTTCAGTCAAAATCAAATGGTCGGCTTCATTTGAGGTTGATATACCAGTCTTTCAGCAAGATTATGAATGTTTCGGTGGGTCTATGGCATGACGAATGATTCATGCACCGTGGAATTTACCAAATACATTTTTTTTTAAATTGTTTACAGCATTTTAATGTCTTGTTTCTGTTGATATTGATGTATTTTTAATGAGCACTCTTAGTGAGCGACAGCTGGCTACGACTCAACAGAGATTTCTCCTCTTTCAAAAGGCCAACTTAATTCATGGTTTACACGTACGTCTTTGACAGGAAAGAAAGTGGTTTGACATAAATCCAGTGGAATGTGATGGAACATTAATCATGACAGACCCTTACCACATGGGTAATATTTCATGTAACATAATGTTTATTTTGATGGGGTTTTTTTTAAATGGATTATACTCTGGCTCTTATCGGAATAAAAATACACTTCATTTGCATCAAGCAGTATCAACATGTATCGCTGAAGTGCATGTTCTTCGATTTTCATTTTTATCTACATGTAGATGTTAAATGTAAACCATACAACAAATTATTGTTTTTTAAAGATGATCTGTAAGCGCTGAAACGATAAATACATTTAAGGAAAAGGGCCAAAGTCATGGTACAGCCAAGCCTTTGAGAAGCCCGGCCAGGCCCAGGCTTTTCCCTGCCTACTGGCCTATATAATGAGCTCTGCTTGCCTGGGCTAGGCCCTCCAGAAGCCCAGGTTATGTTGATTGGCAGGTACTGTATTGTTACAGGATTAGGACTCACAAAAGACAATTAGGAGGCCAGGTAGCCTAGGCCTGGCCAGGCTTCTCAAAGGCTTGGCTGTACCATGACTTTGGCCCTTCTCCCTTACCCACATGGGTGTCCAAACTATGTATTTCATGAGCAGTTATGTAAACAAATGAATGTTAAAACAAAGTAAAAGACTTGTAGACTTGTATGAATAACATCCAGACTGAAATGCTACATGTACATTAAACCTCTAAGGGCCCCCCCCCCCCAAAAAAAAGTCTCCGGTTTCTGGTCTCCAAAATCATTGCCTCAGACCCACACATCAGCATTTTTATTTTTATTTTATTTTTTTTTTTTTTATTTATTTAATTTTTTTTGTTATGAAACAATGTCCAATTGCAGCCAAAATTGCTACATGTAGATTGCTTGAAATTCTGCCACGCTGTGTTTTAAAAAACTTTTTCCCATAGGGGTATGAACATTTGCCTGATTTGTGAGGCCTCTCTTAGCCACCATTCTTTGTGTAAGGAAAATTTGGTCTGGTTCCAATAACCACGTATCATGTATTTCACTAGTTGGCCAAAAGAAAAACAAGTACGTCACTGCACCAAATTTGAAGCCGACCTACATGTATGACCAGAAACCAGAGTTGTGTTTTGTTTTTTTTTGTTTTTTTTTTGGGGGGGGGGGGTGGCTAATATTAGTCATGTTAATAGCAACTGACAAATTCCCAAGAGTTTGTATATATATCAACAATGTACACACAACGCAAACATGCACAATGATTTATGTTGGAAAAAACATGTTTAACTAACAAAGAAAATACATGTATGTTATAAGAAACAATTTCACGGGTCAAGTCCTTGACATGGTCCAATTTTATCGTGCTGCTTAAGTGCAGCAGAAAATATTGCTTATCAAATTTATCTGCTAAGCAAAATGTAGCCGGGCACCTGCCGGAACCAATGATATTACGTACTGGCATTTTGGCTGGTAACCTATTTTATTTTTTGCTAAGCAACTCTGTGTGCTAAGCAGTTCTGTGAAATTGGCGAATGGGCAGCACTTATGGGATTCGTCAACAAATCCTCATCACACTGCATCCATACTTGTCTGGTTTCCTTGACCACAAATCAATAAATCAACACTGACAAATAATTTTGAAAAAAGCACCAGTCTACTTTGGACGTGAGCCTCAATTTGGTTCCCATAGACTTGTGCAGTGTCTAGTTTTGATGATGACAAATCAATAATGTCCAGTGACAAATCAATAATGTCCAGTGACAAATCAATAATGTCCAGTGACAAATCATTTTCACAAAGCAAAAGTCTATTTTTTGAAATGAGCTTCAAATTAGACTCGAACAGACACATATTCGAAAAATAACATGTTTGCAGTTATGATGAAGATAAATTATATCTACAATGATCAGTTTGTGTTAAATTCTTCTGGGAAAAGGGTTGAAAAATACACAATTTTGTTAAAATTAGGAAAATATTTTTTTTTTTCACAATATGATGAAAGATCAAGAGCACATGTATCAGTTGTACATGTACACATATGCTGTGTTAAATTCTCATAGAAAAAGAGTTGAAAATTACACCCTTTCCGTCTGTGTCACAGCACACAGTTACTTTGACAGACTTCGTATTTCCAGGGGGATTATACTAAAGTGTAATGACACATACAAATAAAAATATGGAAAACGCTGTGTGATACAAGCATTAAAATATTTAAAAATTTAAAACATAGTATTAAAATATTAATAATGTGTGTGGTAGATCCATTAGTAGGCGTAGTTATTTAATAACATGCACTACATGTAGAACACTGCGGATTAAGAGATTTGCCACGAGACAAAATGCATACAAGTATACGTTGTATCCATGAAAAAGTGTATTTGGTTAATAAAAGCTAACGGACATCAAACAGTTTAGGACTGTGAAAACACAACTCTGCAATATTAAATTTATGCACAGAATTTGGGTTTGGGGATATCATATAACAGATTAGAAAACATCAATCAAATATTCAAGTGAATCAATCAGTAGCAATATATGAACAATTTTGAAGAAAAAACAACATATTTGTGACTTTTTAAAGACACATTGTCCATGTTTTTCGCTATTTTACCGGCAATTATTTTTCATCAGAACACTGCCATTTTATTTAATAGGAAAATAAATTCTTTAAAATGACACGCCTCTCAAATCATACGAATCCAAGTAAATATGTCGTTGCAAAATGATTTATTGTGGGTCCTGTCAAAAATTAACTTGGGCACATACATGTACGTAATTACCGTTAACCAAACTTCCGACAACTATCTTGTGAAATATCTCACTTCAATGTGTTTGTCTAAAAGGATATAATCAATGTTCTGATGAAAAAAAAAAATTTTTTTAGAACAGGGAAAAACATGGGTAATATGTCTTTAACATGGGATAACAATATTTTATGACTGAGGCTGCGGCAGTGTATTGAGGTCAATTACAAAATGCACATAAAGAATTAAACATCTGTGGCCATATTCACAACGGAAAGACACCCATGGAGATGATTGGAAACCAATTCTAATCCGTGGATGTCAGCTTTTGTTACTCAAGGCATTGATCCAATTATAGCAAGAGTTGCGACCCTCGTTTGAAGACATCCGTACTCTGAAATTAGTGGATAAAAATCTGAGGATGTACCCTTCCCAATGAATGGATGTGACCTTGTCTTCACATTCAGGGTCATATTTTCTGTCATTTTTTTTTAGTGTGTCATTAAATGCTTACAAAAGGGTCAAGCCCCTCACAGCATACAAAGAACATTTTTTTTAGTATATGGTAAATATATAACAGGAAAGAATGTAGAATACAACTGCCACTTTTCTCTCCAAATATGACAAATATCACAAATTTTCCTCTAAAAGATGATAGAGGGCACACTTAAAGAGAGGAAAGTGTAGTCAAGTGAGGATTGAAAATGATATTTCGGGAGATTTTGAGCAGTGAATTGTATGCACATCCAGTGAAATGTCGGTCATTTTGCCGTCTCCTAAAAACACAAATAGACACTTGGCACAAGTGGCAATTGGGCTTGACATTCTTTCCACATAACATTGTGAAATAGAACCTGATCATCAGTAACCCACTCACCACTTTTTTTTGCAACATTGCTGTTAAAAAGTGTTATTGTGCCATGCATTGCACGAATGCTTGTAACATTAATACACAGTACATGGGCATTTCTTTAAATTGAATGCAAAGCACTGAAATGCATAGACAAATTAATGCTTTACGCGTGTACAAACAGTATGGTACTACTGCAGTAATGGTATATCAAATAAGATGGTCAGCGAATAAGTCTAAAGGGTAAAACTTGGGAATGTTAATACAAAAGTTTGTGCGTTAAACAAATAAAACAAATATTGTTAAATACATGTAAAGTACATCTGTTTGTATTATGAGGGAAAAATGGGTTATTTCCTGGAACAAAGATAGGGAGACTGTATTAGTAAGTATACAACAGTACAATTAAGTGAAACGGAACATTAACCCTAACCACCCCCAAATCCATCAAAATTCTCCAAGGGGCACTTTTTGGAAAAAAATCAGCACTGTTGGAAACTGGTACTTTCACCTCTTCAAATGGGACAAAATTACTACCTGGCAAGAAGTACAGGCCATAAGTGCTGAATATGAAAGATCAATGAAAATGCATGGTGCATTTTGAAGATAAAGGGCATGATTCCAAAAGTGCACTGATGGATTTTGGAGGATTCAGGAAGGTTCCTAGCCAGAATACCTAGGGGGTTAGGGTTAAAGGAAATAGGCTTATTGGCATAATTTGAATTGATGTTGAAAAGATAGCAATATGATCAGTTTGTTTGCAGTATTTCTCAATTCTGAAATATACATTCATGCAAAATACATGTAAGACATTTGGCCAATGTTACATAGAGAGGAACACGGGTTTGAAGTGTGATCGACCACAGCTAACCATCTTTAAAAACCATCCTCTTCTCTTCTCTTTTCCCGAGAATACACTGTTACTTTTAACCATCACATCTAAGGCCACAACAATTGAGTTTCCGGTTTTGTGGTTGGAGCTAAGCTTCAAAATTGGTGCAGAGACGCAGCTTTATTTTTTCAAAGACAGCAAGGTCATTTTAACAAAAAGTGAAGAGTGAATACAGCGCATGATATAACAATGGTTTTAAAACAAAAGCCAAGCTTGACTATAATCAGAATACTTGAGTATTTATAAACAAAAGTATAATCTTGAAGAAGAAAAAATAAAGAAAAAATTGGTGCAGGGGTCTGAAGGGATAACCGGCATGGACAACAAACTAAAACTTTTTTTGAGGGGCCTTATGCTTGAGATAATTATTATTACATACAGAAAGAGCAACTGATGAGTTTTTGGATTAATACAGTCAGATGATCACATATATGTAATTGAGTAAAGTGCAGTGAAACTATGTGATATATATAGCTTAATGTCGCTGTGGATGGTTATTTATTTAGTATTATCAGGAAAACAGAATGGGAAAAATGGAATTAGGACTGGTTTGTGGTAGCACCATGAGGGAAGACTTCATAAGGAGATGCTTTTTATTAAAGGGACAATATCGTCACGATCAGAGCGGACTTTCAACAGGGCATGGAATCGGTGTCTAGTTTAAGATGTACACAGTGACTGAAAATTACTGGCTCATTTTATGCAGCAGCAACGGTAATAATGACCTTATCACGTACAGGTATTATTTTCAGTTACTGAGTTAAAAATCTAAAACTAGCACTCCAATTCCATGCCCTGTTGATTGTTATCATATTGCCCCTTTAACCGGATGGCTTGTGAGATAATTCTTCAGTCGTGTTATAAAAACAAAACGAGATGTTACAGTAAGAAATGTTCCCACGCAGTGCTACCACTTATCAAAGTTCTAGAACTTTCCATTATGGGAAAGATTTAAAGGGGCAGTACTGCATTAACACAGAAATACATGACACATCGAAGTACATGTACAGTACGAGCCTCAAGATTGTCTGAAACAACTTTAGCAGTATGGAATAATTTTCTGCCCACAATTCAAAGCCCTCTGTTGGTGTACACTGTAATGTGCGAGTTGTTTATGTAGACCTTATGCATATGTCACAAACTGAATATCGCCTCCATTCAGAGGCAAACGAAGGTCACTCATTGGTTCATGTATGCGCGCTGTGCGTATACGCACGCACAGCGCGCATACATGAACCAATGAGTGACCTTCTCTAGCCTCTGAATGCGGGCGATATTCAGTTTGTGACATCATATGCATAAGGTCTATTCTCAGTGGCTAAATTTACTCAGATTACATGTATGTCAGATTCTGTTAAGAGAATGCAAAATGCAGTGATCAACGCATTAGGTACATGTACATGCATGTGCGTCCACAGTATATGAACATCATGTACATGTATATCTCTGTTTTGAGGATCCCATAGACTACAGGTTAAGCCGTTTCTGAAACGTAAAAAGGCTGGTTTAGGCCACCAAAAAAAAATTCCAGTTTCAGGTCTCCGCACACGTCACCTCAGACCTGCGCATCGGCATTCTTAATTTTTTTTTGGGGGGGGGGGGCTATGAGATGATGTCCAATTTGCAGCCAAAATTGCTGGAACGATTGGAATTCTGCCATCTTTTTCACATAGGGGTATGAGCATTTGCCCGATTTGTGAGGCCTCTCTTAGCCACCATACTTTGTACATGTATATGGGAAATTTGGTCTCCACATATACATGTATATTCACGTATTTCCCTGTTGGCAAAAAAAAAAAAAAAAAGACTACCAAAAAAGGAAGAAAAAAAACATGTCACCGCATCCATTTTAAAGGCGACCTATGACCAGAAACCAGAGACTTTTTTGGGGGGCCTTATATGGTGTCTAGAATTCATGCTATAAAAATCTAAAAATTCTTGGAAATGACTCACAAAATTCATTCTCCCAAAAAATCCACGTTAAGTTTGTGTTCAGTATGAAACCCAGCTTAAAAGGGAAATCACAAAATTGGTTTTTGGTACATTTCAACTTCCTAGTTTTCAAGAAATACATACTACATGTACTCAAAACAATTTAGGGAACACCGGATTTTTAAACATCAAATAGGTTTGAAATGTTCCATGAACCGGGATTTTCATTTGCAACCCCCCGCCTCTCTCTTTCAGTAGTCATATCATGAAATGTGTAATCACTACATGCATCCTTTATCATCTGTTTCATTGTGCAGTTGTTTCTCATCAATTCTGAAATAAATGATCTTGCTTTAACCCTCCTACTTCTGGTACCTTTTTCATACAAGTTGATCAACCATTTGAAACCATTCGCTTTTGTGGTTTTGAATGGTGAAATAACTGTGTACAGTATTGATTCCCCCAAATGGTTTTGAATGGTAGGTCAGCTAATACAAAACCTTGTTTGGATCTTTCCAAATGGTAGTACAGCTAATACAAAACCTTGTTTGGATACTTCTAAGTGGTGAATCAATGGACCCTCTATGCATTTGAATGGATTTGAATGGTAGTAAAGCTTGCTACCAACACTGTTCAAATGGTATCACCATGTGTGTACAAAACCAATGGGCATTTTGGTAAGTGGAAATTTTGAATGGTTTCAAATGGTCAAACAGTAGGAGGGTTAACTGAGATTATTCCGGTGTTCCCTAAATTGTTTTGAGTAGTATATATCACAAACCAACCTGTGAAACTTTCCTCACAATGAAAGTGCTCATGCTCACTGAGAAAACAATGAAAATCTGTTACATGTTTTGTTCTATTTTTACCTGGCAACTTTTTATAAATTTGACATAAAAATTCCTCTTTTCTCTTAGACGGAATTATTTTCTCAGGATGACTGATACGTGTACCAACTTAACACCAATTAAGTTTTTCGATAATAATGAGTTGTCCCTTCCATTTAAGGCAAATACAGGTACCATATATTCCTTTGTCACACTTCTGCCCCTTTAAGTCTGATCTGATAGGATGGATACATGGACTAATGACATGGGTTAAATGTGTCTGCAATTACGTTTCAATGACATGCTTTAATGGATGGGGGTCATTTGGGGGTTCCATGGTATTTACAGACTTTCTATCCCAATAGACCAATTCAACCACTTATTGAACCACTTATCTTATATCTTCTAGTCAGGCCCTACTCACAAGGAGGAGAAAAAAAAGGCATGCACCTCCGTCTACAGGCTGGTTCGAAAAAGGGAGAGGGTTGGTTTGTGAGGTTTATTTCTGGAGGGGAAGGAGAACCTTCTGGAGAAAGTAAAAGTAAGTCTGTCCGGAGCCATGTCAGCTAATTCAATCCAGGCCAGGGTTTATCTCCAGATTCATAGGCTAAAACAACTGAGAATGTTTTCTATTTCCCCTGGATGGGATACCTGTCTATCGCAGGTTATTTCCCCAGCTATTGCCAGGTACCCATTTATATAGACCTGGGTTGAGAGAAGTACATAATAATAATAATAATAATAATAATAATGATAATAATAATAATATAGTGCACGTATCCACCAAACTGGTGCTCAAGGCGCATTACATTATTACCGCTGCTCATCAGGCGCATAAATCATTCCTGAAACCATCTCAGCTCACTGGGGAGTATACAGCTCCATTGCTACCATTACAGTGCATATACACATGTAGGGCTAATCAAACACAACAACCAACTCTGCCCTCACAGGTACCCATTTACCCCTGGGTGGAGAGAAGCAATTATGGTAAAGTGTCTTACTCAAGGACACAAGTACCACGATCGTGGTCGGGATTCGAACCCACATTCTGACGACTCAGCCATCAGAACACAAATCCGATGCACTAAACCGCTCTACCATGGCACACCATGTAATTATGATTAAGTGTCTTGCTCAGGGACACCAGCACTATGGTCGTGGCCAGGATACGAACCCACGTACTGGCGACTCACAGCCATCAGAACACAAGTCCGATGCACTAAATTTAATTAGACAAAGCGGAACTCAAATCCGGCAAAATGGTTATCGAATAAATGTTTCTTTCATCCAATGGAGGAGGAGGGGTTTCATTTCGGCCTGACATGAACACCACATCATCACCAGTGGTAAAAAAAATGAATCTACAATAGACAAAATGTCTGAAATACCATGGAAATGCTTGTTACTACCACTGAAAAGGTTGTCACACAGGGTACTCAATCATAACAGTCCTGCGATGTACATAGGATTGAGATTGCCTGGGTACCATCAGGGAGTATTCTGGGTGGCAACGACCCCTTCAAGTGTTACTGCCCCAAAAACTGGTTAGAAATGATACACATTCACTCAGTGATGGTGTTGATGACGTGCACATCATGCAGAGCTACATGCATTAATACCTGGGTCCCTCGCTATACCCTGTTCGGTCTGCCGTGCAAAGAACATCTCCGCCCCTCGTGACGACTTACGCACCCGGCCGATACCAACAGGTTTGGATGGGATATCTGCACAGGCACAACATGCAGGAATAACCAAGCAGGTAAGAAGGAAAAACATATATTTAAAAAAAAGGTGCAAAAAATAAGGGGAAATAACCTTGATAACACAACATAACATGATGATGAGGTTGCATGTACCGTGAACAGGACAATATTTAAAAAAAGCTTAATAACCCTAACCCCCTAGGTATTCTGGCTAGGAACCTTCCTGAATCCTCCAAAATCCATCAGTGCAACTTTTGGAAACATGCCCTTATCTTCAAAATGCACCATGCATTTTTTATTGATCTTTCACTTAAGCCCTGAACTTGCCAGGTAGTAATTTTGCCCCACTTGAAGAGGTGAAAGTACCAGTTTTCAACAGTGCTGAATTTTCCCCAAAAAGTGCCCCTTGGAGGATTTTGCAGGATTTGGGGGTGGTTAGGGTTAATAAACAAAACAAAACTAAACTTGTTTCCGTTAACACAAGTAATAATGACACTATATAGTATAATGACACTATACAAGTAATAGGGACACTTTTTTGGAAAAATTCAGCTCTTTTAGAAACTGGTACCTTCACCTCTTCAAATGGGGCAAAATTACTACATGGCAAGAAGTACAGGCCACAAGTGCTGAATATGAAAGATCAACAAAAACGCATGGTGCATTTTGAAGATAAGGGCATGTTTCCAAAAAGTGCACTGATGGATTTTGGAGGATTCAGGAAGGTTCCTAGCCAGAATACCTAGGGGGTTAGGGTTAAAGTGAGTTTTTAACACTGAAAACATATACCTTAACTGAACATTCATATAAAATGTTACCAAAAATAATCTAGGGTTATAAAACCTATTCACTTAAGCTCATATAATTTTCAGTGTTTGTGTAAAGCGCATCAGAATGTCTGTGTGATGCACTGTATACATACATGTATAAATAGATTCGTGCTGAATCATCATTATAATGAATCTGTGTACATGTACATGTAAAAAGTACATGAATTTTGCAAATGTTTGCACTCCAAAAAATATCAATATCTTTCAAGCACTACCATCATTTCGTATGTCTTGTTGCAAAGAAATATCTTGTATAAAAAAATTATAATAATGATGTTTTTTTTCTTAATATTGCAGTCAGGTGGTTAGGTTCAAATCCAAGTTTGGCAATTTATGTACATGTGTACGTGTGAGCACAGTACATGATATAGTATACGTGTTTTGAGAGTCATGTATGCCATCTTCATAACATCACGTTTTCACAAAGTGAAATGAATGGTTTGCATGTACAACAGTTAAAAAGAAACACGTCGTGTGCATGTACTTAATTAAGTTGTGCGGTTCATTAACCTACAGGTAACGTGTACGTGTAGATGTAGGCCTACATGTAAGTATAAAATAAATGTAACTACTTAACATTGGCAGCTTGCCAGTCTGACGTTAAAGAAGCAATATCGTCACTATCAGAGCAGACTTTCAAACAGGGCATGGAATCGGTGTCCTAGTCTAAGATGAACACAGTCACTGAAAATTACTGGTTCATTTATGCAGCAGCAACGGTAATATGACCTTATCCAGGGGTGTGATTGAAAAAATCCACGTAAATTTTGCTAGGGATATTGGGGCCGCTGTTGTGAACAGCGCTGGGGTGAAATCTATAGTTCTGAGCGTTCGCTTTGCTTTCCTTTATTGCTTAAATCTTTAAAATTCGGAGGATCACAACATTGCGATTTGTAAAAATCCGAAAATCCGGACAAATCTGGACAAAACACACCCCTGCCTTATCATGTGGGATATTATTTTCAGTCACTGAGTTAACCCTTTCCTTACCATAGACGACTTTAGTCGACTGCACTCATACCCCCCTCTTCCTTACCATAGGCGACTTTAATCGACCAAGCTTTCACACAAAAAAGCACTCAAGCCTGAGCACAAAGGCCATTTGTTATAAAGCTGTAGTTTTGTCTATGTTCACCCTCCATACCCAAGCTTACAATGGTTGGAAAGAGCAAGATCGGATCTTTCCATTGATGGTGAAATAAAATAAGGTTGCTATTATGCAATCCCTTCAAATTGGAGTTGAAAGATCCCAAATGCCAAACACCTACGGAGCGCCATGTGTTTGTGTACAAAAAAGTGTTTGAGTTTACAGATCACACTGAGGAAACAAAGACCGAGAACTTGGACATTTATTGACCAATCTTAATGTTTTTTGGATTTTATAAAAGGGAATTCAATAAGTAAGATATTTTTTATTATTTATTTTGGTGTAAAACGATATCTTCAAGGTGATAATAGAGTTTGTAAAATTGGTCATTGAACACAAGCTTTCTGTTGTGTAAGAATGTGCGCTTCACGCTTGAGTGGCAAACAATGCGGTCACCAGCGGTTGTTTATGTCAAAACAATTCGGTACTGAGAGGGTTAATCTAAAACTAGCACTCCGATTCCATGCCCTGTTGATCGTGATGATATTGTACCTTTAAAGCTCCTACAAGGAAAAATTTGGTCAGAGACTACTGCCATTAATTACACAATTTGCAGAATGCAGACATTTTCTATACATTTACACTGATTGAATGCCATTATCTTCAATGTTCATGTCTTGTACTGAAAGCGAAGATCACTTTGCAATCGAAGGCATTCTAACTTTGCAATAAATTATCAGCCAGGCATGTGGATGTGTAAAACGTTTCATACAAATTATTGTTAACGGCAGACATGTTTGACTCTTCATCTCTGCAGGCCTGAATGTTTATCTGCCATGTGATTTAGCTCGGTATGTGTCTCACATGGACTGTTAGAAATTTGAGTTGGGGGGGGGTGAAGACTAAAGGACGCGCAGGCACAATACACAGCGTGACAAAAATGTACAGTTGTACACAAATGTCCCATTAGTGTTTCCTTTTTATCCTCTGTACTACAAAAAAAAAAACTGACTTTTGAAAGCCACTATAAACTATTGGTAACATATAATGATCACAATTTTTACATCAAACTTGGTGTAAAGCTGATGGATGTATCAAACATCCCTTGTACATGTCTTAGTTTTAGGCGCGTTTTAGAAGCAATGGGATTGGCAATGGACATTGTTTCAATTTCCGCGTCATTCTGCCGTAATAGGTCGATTCCTGATTTATTTATTTTTTAAATGTGTACTATTGTGTATGGAAATAAAACATCATTACATTGTACTGTATGCTCATTAGTGTACATGTACAAACTGCATGTACCCGGTACATGTACAGTGTGTCAAAAGTGATTACACATGTT
Source organism: Zoroaster sp. YZ-2022 (assembly GCA_029582265.1). Classification (NCBI taxonomy): domain Eukaryota; kingdom Metazoa; phylum Echinodermata; class Asteroidea; order Forcipulatida; family Zoroasteridae; genus Zoroaster; species Zoroaster sp. YZ-2022. The sequence continues at coordinate 16,269,022 of CM055824.1, forward strand.
AGTCTTCAAAAGTGGCCCCCTCCATGATTTTCCTGTAAGATTTTGTCAAATAGAACTTGTCAAAAATATGTACATTTACAAATAAACATGTAAAATGTTCACGAATACACACAAGTCTGGCTATACAAAATAAAAATATGGTTAATGACAAATAATACACACGTAATGAGTAAACATTACAACATCTCAGATGTCTAGATCATGCTTGTCCATAAATAATATTATTCAACGATTAAATTGGGTTGAACAAGACTCACATTGAAATAAGATACAATTTGAATTTAAATCAGGCAATATGGCATACAGTGCATCGTACAAAATACACAATTCATGTGCTTTCTGGAGACATCAAGACATGCAAATCATCGATCATGCGAAGCTGCTGATTGGTTGTTTGTTTGGAACATCTGTGCAATCACCAACGAAAACAACATCCATGCAAATGAGCCACCAAGACTTGAAGCCCACTCATTGGTTCCCCTACGAATTGAAACATGCAAATTAGTGGTGAATCCGTGTATTAAAAATCCTTATTTATGCAGTTATGCAAATTACCAGGTGAGGGCTGAGGCTGATTGGCCGACAGGTAGAGCTTCCTGCGGACCACCTTGGGCTTTGGGGGTACGATAGGGGGGATGTCCTCTGTGTCAGACTCTGGGGGTGGGGGAGGGACTGGGGGTGAGGAAAAGGCATAAGTCGCTGTGTCATCCTTTGACCGGGGTTGGAAAGCCACTGGTCTCCATGGCGACGCATCCTTCCTTGAAGCTGTAAGGAATAACCATTTGAAATTAGAATTTCAGTTGAATGGTTCATCTGAAAACAAATCACAGATCTGTAACTTAATTAAAACTTGCTTCAAACAAATGCATGCTAAGGGATGTACATGTACATGTACAATATGATTTGCAAATGAAATAATATTTTTGAACAGGGTAAAAAAATAAGTTTTTATTAAGCAATATTTTCATTTTCCCTACATTTTTCAATGTAGTAAGCTCCCACTCTGCAATATTCATGTCACCAGTCATCCAGAAAGAATGTAGCTAACTAACTGAACCATCATTTTGTTAGAACACTTGACTGGACAAATCCATGATTTAGTTATCTGTCAATCTTAACATGGTGCATACCAAACAGCATTTTAAAAAAATCCCAATTAATAAAATCTGAAAGACGTGTTGACAGCAAGTTTCCCCGTCATAATCCCCACTAGCCCAATTTAATACCACCAAGACTATAATGACATAACGGACAGAAATCAAGCCCAGGGCACAGTCCCCTTTCACAAGTTTATAGCAAAAATAATTATCCCTTTTGATAAAAGCAATCTTGATAAATTGGTTGTTGAAAGCGAAACCCGAGCGACACTTTTTTCAACAATGTCCCCGTCTGTACATTCAGAGGGAATGATCTCTCCTTTTTACGTTACAGCGAGCAGTAATGATATGAATTCCATGCATGCAGACGGTTTAAATATATATATATATACAGGCTCTAGCCAACCGAAGTTGGCATGATGCTGCATGACTTGCCTTGTTTATCAATTATGCCATTTCTAAATAGGCATTGTCAAGGGAAACCTGAGTTTTTATATGCAAATCTGGATTATAAATTCGGGTTTGTCAAAACTGTGTTGAGTTTTATATGGAAGTCTGCATTACAAATTTGGGTTTGTCAAAACTGTACTGAGTTTTTTATATGCAAACCTGGATTATAAATTCGGGTTTGTCAAAACTGTGTTGAGTTTTATATGGAAGTCTGCATTACAAATTTGGGTTTGTCAAAACTACTGAGTTTTTATATGCAAATCTGGATTATCAATTCGGGTTTGTCAAAACTCGATATTACATGCAGATTTGAGGATTAGAGTTACACCAATTTATTTTTTATGAAGTTTCATCACAGGCATTTATAAAAGCAGTTTTGGTATTGTTAGCAAATGAATAATAGCATTTTGCCTATGAATAATAATGAGAAATTATGTTGGTGTTTTAATTTTTTGTTCTCTTAAAAAGGTAAGGTACGGAATTGGTAATTCACAAATAACAAAACTGTTAAATTATAACATGAAACTGTACTTGGTAAAGAGCTGATGGGACCAATTTCATAGAGCTGCTTAGCAGAGAAAATTGCTGAACCCTAACCCTGCCACACGCAGCACAGTGCATCAGGTGGAAAAGTCTGGTGCACTTTGATGCATTCAGCTGTCAACACCAGTGCATAAGCAGCCAAGTCTGAGGCTATTGAGAGATGGTCCCATTGAACAATGCCAGAGTTGTATCCTGCTGCGTTGGGTGACCACAGACTCCGAGGCAGTTCGGCCTTGAGATTTGTGACCAGATGGATCTTGCTCTGCAGCCAAGTCACTTTGACAAACGATGCAATCTGATGTGTCTGGCAGGGTTTCTAGCCAAAATACATGTACCCTGAAGGGTTAGGGTTAACATAAAAACTTGCTTAGAAGATTTCTTTGGTTACCAGCAAACTTTCATACAAAATGTATGCATTTTGGCTGGTAGTCTGTTTTATATTGCTTTATAGCAAAAATATTTGCTTAGCAAAATTCACTAGTAAATTTTGCTAAGCTTAGCAGCCGATTTTGTGCTTACTGTACGTTTTTCATTTCATAGCGCTGCTAACCGTTAGCATAGAGAAAGGCACGCTAACTTGCCGGCCGTTATTGCTAGTACATGTAAATGAGTGACGCAACAATACAAATCCATGGTGAATGCGCACGCGCCGCTCTGAATTTTCTTGCTAACCTGTCAAATACGCTTATGCTTAAGCAAATTTGTCTGCTATAGTTAGCATGAAAATATGCTTACCGGTAAGCAGCACTGTGAAATTGGGCCCAAATGTTGCGGTTACCAGCCACAGGTTTACTCAAAATGTGTACACTTTGGATGGTAGCCTGTTTCAAAAATCTTTGCTTAGCAAGTTCTATGATATTGGACCCTGATGACGGTATCAATCTTTACTAGAAATAATTTTGGTGCTGGCACTTAAAAAAAAAATAGTGAAATAATTTCCGCTCTGAATTTAGGTCAGATTAACTCTTTCTTAAATATCGCGTCAGAATGAATACCAAAAATTGGAATGCATTTTCACGATTTTTTTTGTTAACGACACAACGGAATAAGCCGAAACATTCACAGGTTGATTGGTGAGCGTGTATCTTGATTCAAAGAGGGTACCATACTCTTAGAAGAGTTGAAACCCATAGTTTTGCCATCATTACCAATGCTGTACCCTGAATACCATCCCTTTAACATGGTGCAATACTTTTTGCCAAATTCATCATGACAACATATTAATAAATCATAAGAAAACCCAATTCAAACCGACTGTCTGAAAAGTATGGGTTACCATGGTAACGGCATGCTCATAAAAAAAATCAAAGTTCAAACCAAACAGCATGCATAAAGGTATGAGGCCAACACGGGACATTAAAGAATTGATTTGAGGTCAAAGTTCAGACATCATGTTACATGGGATCTCTTTGGGGAGTCTTCAAACTTGAGGAGAGTTGACCTATTTATTTTGTCAGCAGCAGTTAAATGTCTGTTGGACCCATCCCAGCAGATTAACAAGCGCTTTGAGAGTGGCATATGCCTTGTATATTTATATATCAATGTCAGTTCCATTCCGTTCCATTTAATTATTAATTTGGACTACAGATGTGAGACCATTTTTAAAGCACTCCCTAATGAATTAGTTTATGAAGGGAATCAAAATAACAGCACATGTATTACCTTATTCATAGTTTTGAGGGGAAAAAAAAGCTTCCATTTTTATCAGCTTGAAGTAAAGATGTATCTGCCCATGGTTTGTCCTAATGTATTTTTACTGGAGATGTTCTTTTTCATCTGAACATTGCTATATTACTCGAGGAAAGGAGAATAAATCCTATGAAATGTTCACAATTCTCGAAATAATCATAAGAAGCATGGTTTTACAGTAAATAATTAACTCCTGAAATCAATTACGGTGGGGTACCATCATAAATTTATGTGACAGACAAAAAGTTACTCCCCCTCCCCTTTAAATTTATTTAATTACATTGCTTTTCCTTTAATTCTGATATCTATGCGCCGTTTTCCTTTCGTTACATTTAAATCACTTTTCTTTATATGTATGTATATATATACAATGTAGCTTTGCATGGTGAGGATGATAAGTAAGACTAATTGCGGTGACACCATGTGGAATCTCAATTGAGTAGTAGTTAGTTCTGAAAAGAACTGGCGTTGTACCCCCAGTTCTTTTCAGAACTAACTAATGTACTACTCAATTGAGATTCCACATGGTGTCACCGCAATTAGTCTTACTTATATATATACACAAATTAGCCCGAATTCTGGCGCCCTCATAAGCCAAATCTACACAAGGAGACACAATCTAAATCACTCCTATCCTTTTATTCAGTTTCCAATAAAGCATTGATCGTCAAAGAGAAGCTTTTATTTCCCTTGTCTGTCCTTTGGCCGGTGTCACATTTATTTAGGCGCTTAACCCTCCTTCTGATAGACCATTTGAAACCATTCAAAATTTCCACTTTCAAAAATGCCCATTGGTTTTGTACACACATGGTGATACCATTTGAACAGTGTTGGTAGCAAGCTTTACTGCCATTCAAATCCATTCAAATCCATTCAAATGCATAGAGGGTCCATTGATTCACCACTTAGAAGTATCCAAACAAGGTTTTGTATTAGCTGTACTACCATTTGGAAAGATCCAAACAAGGTTTTGTATTAGCTGACCTACCATTCAAAACCATTTGGGGGAATCAATACTGCACACAGTTATCTCACCATTCAAAACCACAAAAGTGAATGGTTTCAAATGGTGCATCAACTTGTACGAAAAAGGTACCAGAAGTAGGAGGGATAAATTACTGGTAAACCAAGCATCCAACAATTCTTTTCTGAAGTTTCTCATTTCATAGTATTTGTTTGCCTTTATGTTCAGGAAATTGGCAGTAAAATTGCGCAAACGGGCGATACATCTTTATTTAATTTTTTTATGAAATCACAAATCTACTCAATATTGTGCTGTTCATTCAATCTCATTTATTAATTAATTTATATTTCTTTATTTGTGATTGGTATTGCTTTACTCTACATGTACGTTAATAAACTTGCGAAAGAAAATACCATCACTGCTTCGTGACCGGGGCCGTATGAAAAAGCTGCTTCGGTGTCGTTTTTGTTTGCCAGGTTCCCGTCGTGTGGCCGGTTCCTGAGGGCGTGGCGGCAACGACGTGATTTGTGAGCACTCTTTAGTCACATAACCAGGGGTTGCTTGTGATGGGGAGGGGGAAGGGAAGGGGGAGGAGAAGGGGGGCGATCGGGTTTGATTGCAGGTACAGTAACTATCCGAGTTGGGATTTTCTATGAGAACGAGTTCAGAGGTCAAGATTCAGTAGAGTCAAAGGTTATTATTCAGATGATGATGGGTAAAACGAAAAGAGTATTGGGAAACAGAAGAAAGATTCAAAGGAAGGAAGAGGAAAGGATAGCAAGGAGTGGAACAGCAGAAGAGGGGAAAATGATCAGAAAAGGGGAGGAATCATGTATGGAAATGAAATGAAAAGGTTCAGAGTTAGTTAGGGTTGATGAATGGCAAGATAAGCAAAACAAAAAGTGGGAAACATTGTCAAATCAAATCAGAAATTGGAAAACACTATAAAATAAAAATGCTAAAAATTAAAACAGAAATAGGAATTACAAAAGTCCAAACTAAAAATAAATCAATTACACAGCCAAGCGCATCAAACTCATTCACAACAAAACACAAAAATCACTAAAGCGAATCGGCAATAATGCCAAAGTTGAAAGAGCGTTTCCAATGACTTCTCATGCCAACGGGCCATACCATTTGATCTCACGGGGATCACGACTGAATGAGGATGGTACGTCGCTGTGTAAATAATATGCAAATTAGGGGGAGGGTCAGAGATGAATGAAAAAAGAAAATGCATCAATGCTCAGTAGGAAAATATTAGAAATGAATGTATTCACCAAATTCAATGATTATGACAAAAATAAAAAGGATGATCACAGACAATGAATGATTTTTTTTTTCCCAATAAAGCTTGTAAATTAACCCTAACCACCCTGAATCCATCAAACTCCATCCCCCTGTATTGGAAGATTTTGGCAGATTCAGGATACCTCCACATTGAGCATGTGGCGGATTTTGATGGATTCAGGATTTCAATAGTTTTTAACTGCTTGGTCATGTTGGTTGATGGATTATAGTCACATGTACTGTATATGTTTGTTAGATTTTGATGGATTCTATGCAGCAACATACATGTACTATACAAATTTTCATGTGAGCATGGTATCCTGAATCCGCCAAAATCAACCAAAAATTTAGTGGTGGATTTTGGCGGATTCAGGATATGTCCAATATCTACACTGGCGGGATTCTGATGGATTCAGGACACCAGCATTTTGTGTGTGACAAAATTGGTGGATTTTGGTGGATTCAGGATACTTTCTAGTAAAAATACCCAAGGGGTTAGGGTTAAAAGGAAGGTACAATGTACAACAATGGTATTTTGTAACTAACCTGTGAAAGTTTCATCACAATATTTATTTTTTTATTTTTTATTTTTTTAAACAAGAAAAACTGGTACATTGTACTGTATGTACTTGCTATTTATGACAGCAACTTTTGTAAATTTGACATAACAAATCTTACTTTCTCTATTTTTTTATAGACAGAATCATTTCTCCGGATGATTGCGGCCTGCACCAACTTTACACCAAGGAAGTTTTGAGATGATAATTTGTAAATTTGATAATCTGATAATTACCAATGTTGTACCTTCCCTTAAAATATGATGCAAAAACCTTCTTGATGGTTCAAGACATTACTGATCTCGAAGATATCCCGCTTCGCTTGAAAGTTTTGTCCAGCTTTTGAAAAGTTTTCTTTAGCATATCATTTCTTTTGTTTTGTGGCAGTTTAACATCATCTTACTCATTTAGCAAACAACTTACATTCGATCATTCTCCTAATAAGCATCTTTACAATAATCTAAACAGAAGGAGAAGAGGTAGCTTGTTCTGCCGTAAAATAATTTGTTAATAATAATGGACACTTACATTATATTGTGCCAGTACCCGCCAAATTTGACGTTCATGGCGCATGAACATTATTACCCCTGTCATCGGGCCGGTTATATCATTCCTAGTACCATCTCAGCCCATGCTGCCAATTGTGTAGCGCAACAAGCTTATTCAAACACAATTACCATATCTGCCCTCACAGGTCCCCATTTATGCCCCTGGGTGAAGAGAAGCAATTATATTTAAGTGTCTTGCTCAAGGACACAAGCACCACAGTCGCGGCCAGGATTCGAACCCACATTCTGACGAGTCGGCAACCAGAACACAAGTCCAATGCACTAAACCACTCGGCCATGACACCCCATAACAATTTGTTCTTTGCTCTTAAAGTCTTAAGCTGAATTAATTACACAATTTGTCCTTCAAATTGTTTTACATATACCACCACATTTTCATATTTTACAGCATGCTTTCTTAAAAAGGCCAAGGGTCACAGGTCATGCCAACTGACCTTTGCTCGAAGGCGGTGTCCAAATGACCCCTGACATGAACTTCACCGGAGCGTCGCTTTCAGGCTCCGAGTCATATCGAACCGTGGTTTTCCTTGGATAGCCATAAAGGTTCTCCGACGAGCCGCTCAGCCCTCGAGACGGGGAGGGGGAGCGGCTCCTGGTCGTCTTGGTAACCTTGGTCGTGGTGGTGCGGGTCACCGACACGTTGCTAGGGGAGAAACCGTGGAAGGTGACCCCGTCTACGGACACAGTCTCGTCATCGACTGTGAAGTTGTTAACACTCTGTTGGCCTGATAGGGCAAACTCACAGTGATTAAATATATTCCTGAATTTTGGAAACATCAAAACCTCCACACTGATTTACTGCTCTGATCATTTAAACAGTAAGAAATACATACAAATTTGTCAATCAGCCAGCTGAAATAGAAATGGGATTAATTCCAATCTGCAAAGCAAATTAAGGTATTTAATTACATGTAGAACACAAAACTCAATTACAATCTGACAAACAATATAATATATAAGTATCCATGAAAATGAGCAGTGGTGTCATTGTTTGTGTGGTGATACACAAGCAGTGCATTGTCAAGCACTCTCAATCTTACCTATCATACTTGAACTGGTCTGCGCCGACATGTTGTTGTTATTATTGTGGATTGCTGGACCGTTTAATAGAGGCTGCCTGCAAGCAAATAGACACCGGAATTGTGACAAATTATGTTGCTTTATGTACATGTACATGTAGGTGTATAAAGACTAGATTGCCAGTCAGATTTGTCCAGTCCATAAATGGATTAAATGAAGTAAACTGTCAAAGAGATATGATGCCAAATGCATCAGCTATTAAAGTGTGTACAATGACAGCATTCACAGCAATCCTGAAATACTTTAAACAACCCAGGGCTATTTTCTTTTGAAAAGGGAGAAGTGACAACAAAAACGTTCACTCTATCTGAATATCTGACTACTGTAGGTCGGGCTCACACTGAAGAAAGTGTCAAAATTAGACAACAAAAATTGTTAAGGCAAATTGTGTGTACTGCTTATTTATTTCTTTAAACCCTGACCCCCTAGCTATTTTGGCTAGGAACCTTCCCGAATCTGCCAAAATCCAACACCATGCACAAACACTACATGTACCACCCAACTGTTGGACTTAGCTGGAATTGGGACACCCAGTCCCATACAAAGTATCCCTGTCTAGGCTATACAGTACCGAGTCCATCAAAATCCAACAAACCTTGCTGTTGGAGTTGGAATGGTTTGGGGTGGTTAGGGTTTAATGTTTGCATTATTTTAAATTTAGCAGACATGTAATATACATGTATACATGTGCACACGTAGTTTGAATCTCCAAAACTAAATTAAAATTTTTCACAAGATTTTTTCACATTTCGAATTTTCCATGAAATCCTGAAATACTTTCAACATCCTGAAGCTATTTTCATTTGAAAAAGGAGAAGCGACAACAACATAACATTCACCTCATATGACCTTCTATATAACTACACTGTGGGTCTGCCTAATACTGAAGAAAAATGTCAAAAATAACCAACTGAAATTGATGTACAGTGTGTTTATAAGGCAATTACTTTGGTGCTACTCATACGTGTATGTGACTGGCTCTGACAAAACCCTAAACCAAAACCTTAAATCTTCCCTACAAACAGTTTTGTCTGAGAAGCTAAATAATTTCTAGTTTAAATTTAAGAAAGAGTGCCCTTTCCTAAATTTCAAATAAGAATGCATAGAAAAATTATTATTTACATGTATAATAATTTTGCAAATTTTCAACGCAATAAGCTGAAACTTTCTGTTTGACTGTTGACTGTTTCGTGTATATCTTGATTCAAAGAGAGTAAACATACTCATAGAAGCAGTTTGGCCAACATTACCAATGTTGTACCTTCCCTTCAATGTCTATATCTTGATTCAAAGAGAGTAAACATATTCATAGAAGCAGTTTGGCCAACATTACCAATGTTGTACATGTACCTTCCCTTTAATGTATATCTTGATTCATAGAGAGTAAGCATACTCATAGAAGCAGTTTTGCCAACATTACCAATGTTGTACCTTCCCTTTAATGTATACATGTATCTTGATTCAAAGAGAGCAAGCATACTCATAGAAGCAGTTTGGCCAACATTACCAACGTCGTACCTTCCCTTCAATGTATATCTTGATTCAAAGAGAGTAAACATTCTCATAGAAGCAGTTTGGCCAACATTACCAACGTCGTACCTTCCCTTCAATGTATATCTTGATTCAAAGAGAGTAAGCATACTCATAGAAGCAGTTTTGCCAACATTACCAATGCTGTACATTCCCTTCAATGTATATCTTGATTCAAAGAGAGTAAGCATACCCATAGAAGCAGTTTTGCCAACATTACCAATGTTGTACCTTCCCTTCAATGTATATCTTGATTCAAAGAGAGTAAACATTCTCATAGAAGCAGTTTGGCCAACATTACCAATGCTGTACCTTCCCTTCAATGTATATCTTGATTCAAAGAGAGTAAGCATACTCATAGAAGCAGTTTGGCCAACATTACCAATGTTGTACCTTCCCTTCAACACTAATCATCCCAAATCCTTCAAAATCAACCAGAGGATTTGAATGATTTTGTAGGATTGAGGCAGGTTTGAAATTAAACTATTGGATGATTTTGGAGGACCGAGGGCTTACATGTCTTTAATTGTGGATGATTATGGAGGATTGAGGTATTTGGCTGAATGAGACGCTGGAGGATTTAAGAGGATTGAGGATGCTATTAGAAAAAAAAACAATGAATTTGAATGATCGGGATGCTGTAAGCTTACGTAGTGTGAATCCCTTACTTGTGCATGTAGAGATGTGTGTGCTAGGTGGGTTATGCACAGTCACGGTTCATTGGTTTCAGGTTGATGATGAAGGATTGAGGCAGTAGGAATCCTCCATAAAACTCATATTGGATGATTTTGAAGGATTGAGGCCGTTACCCACAAAGAATATCAAGGGGGTTAGGGTTAATGTATATATATCTTGATTCAGAAGAGAGTAAGCATACGCACAGAAGCAGATTTGCCAACACTACCAATGTACATGTGTATATCTTCCCTTAAAAACTGTTTTATATTTTCCAACATGTATGAAATAAAGCTATGGTACAATGTACATGTATATGTGTGTAATAAAAAGCAGGGTGTGTACCCTGCAGTGTTATTTTTAGAATCTATAAGTAAAAGGTCCACTTACTTTGAAAGAACTAATTCCAGATGTGAGGATGCGTTGCGTATGAGATTCAATGCGTCATGCTGGTCTAGCTTGTATGTTGGTTGTCCATTTATTCTCTCCAGTGAATCTCCGATATTGATACTTGCACCAGCTGCCTTGCTTCCAGGGTTTATCTGTAAGAAAAAAACCCAAAGTCAATACTTATTATCCGCTCCTTACAGGACCTACTGAGGGCACCCTTTACTTAAAAGCAGCTGCCGTCCAGAGGGCAATGGCATATTGCTGGGAGCATGTGTTACTGACTTGATTTACGTTCAAATGTTAACGGTAACCAAGGAACTGTACGTCTGCCGTATAACCCTCCTACTTTCAGTATAATTTTCTATCGAGTTGACAGACCATTCAAAACTAGAAAACTTTCTGTTCATGAATGGTGGATAATCTACATGCACATGTATATTATGTAGATAAGTACCATGTACAGTTACAGTGTAGGATGCATTCACCACACAGCACCATTTGGCATGCATTACACACATGTACACACAAGTTGACTAACCATTCAAAACTAATTCAATCAAAACTAGACATCTATTCCTGTGTAGATAATAGTACCATGTACAGTAAATATATGCATTCACCACACAGTACCATTAGGCAAGCATGTACATATATGTACAGTATATACATTTTGTATGCTGGCATGGCATACATATGTATATGAACACGTTATGTACAATTGTAATACCTTTATCATTCAAAACCATTGAAATGATACTGAATGATCAATCAACACGAACGTTCCTAATGAATATACACAGACAACTGTATGCTGTGGTGTACAGTACAAACGTGCATTTGTGCAGTACATGTCATGCACCTGTCATTCATGTAGACATCACACCTAACCGGGTCACACTCACACGTATTTCAGCTCTGACAAAGCAATTAATTTAACAATTAAACAATAGGTATGGCAAACAGTGACCTCATAATGGTATGCAGTTATTCATCAGTGATTCATATGCTTTAAATGTTGGATAAAGTCTTAATGTAAACAGAAACACCCACATACCATGTGCTTTCAAGGGACAATATCATCACAATCATTGTCCTTTTCATTAACATATTGTACCATTTGTACATAGTTATACCAGAGGGTCTATGGTTGCAAATGTACTGAACTTTGTTAATTTTGGTAAATTAAAATACACGTGTACATAATAATAATAATAATAATAATAATAATAATAATAATAATGTGGACTTATACAGCGCACGTATCCACCAAACTGGTGCTCAAGGCGCATTACATTATTACCCTTGCTCATCAGGCGCATAAATCATTCCTGAAACCATCTCAGCTCCCTGGGGAGTATACAGCTCAATTGCTGCCATTTCGGCGCATATGGGGCTAATCAAACACAACCAACTCTGCCCTCACAGGTACCCATTTACCCCTGGGTGGAGAGAAGCAATTGTGGTAAAGTGTCTTGCTCAAGGACACAAGCACCATGGTGGCGGTTGGGATTCGAACCCACATTCTGACGACTCAGCCATCAGAACACAAATCCGACGCACTAAACCGCTCGACCATAGCACTCCAATAACAATACAACTTAATTATCCCATCGAAGAAAAATTCACTGGAATTTTACAAGAATAAAATACATACCATACTGTACATGTACAACAAGAGGATCCTAACAAGATTTTTATTTTTTTATTTTTTTTTTATTTTAAAAATTAAAAAGTATTTTTAGGCAGCGCATTAGATCAGATCTGGCAACTTTACCAGCACAGCACCTTATGACATAAACACAATAAAGGGGGCCACTTTGATTCCGTCACATTAGCAGTTTTTCCAATGGTTGTTATTTATTTTTAAATACCTGAAACCGACCAAAAAGTGTTTCAACATGTGAATGGACATGCAGGCTTATACTAGAACTAATTTGAGTTGATTTATTTTATTTTTTTATTTTTTTATTTTTTTATTTATTTTTTTACCCTCAAATTTCCATAAAAATTGGACAGAAAAAGTTACCTCACTTTTCCGTCCATTTGTTGATGGAAATTTTAGGGTAATTAAAAAAAAATAGTAATAATCAAAACCAAATATCTTTAGGAAAACCAAGCAATTCGATTCAAATGTTGAAATTCTTTTTTGGTGGTTTCAGATATTTAAAAAAAAATTACAACCATTTGAAAAACTGCTAACGTGACGGTAGGAAAGTGGCCCCCTTTATTGTGTTTTATGTCTTATAACAAAAAGTGTTCCATATTTTATTTATAATCTGAATAGAAAAAGTCCCTAATATTTGTGTAAATCCATTCCTGTGGTCATTTGCATGGCACACTTTTTCACTCATGCCTTTGTCAAAGTAATCCCTCCCCGATCCCACGCTCTCCAAATAAATTCCTTTTCAATTCCCATCAAATCCTGAATCAATTCCCACCAAATGACCCAGGACCAGGATTATAAACACGTAGATCCCTACATACACACACTGTACACATGTTAACTTCAAAATATTTACTTCATCATTTGCATAACTCCTGACCCAGAGCACACCCCCCCCCCCACACACACACACCTCACAAGTCACCAAGAACCAGGCTACAATTATTTGTCCAACCTCCATGGTACAATGTGAATTGGAGCACACAAAACCCATCAATGCATTGGCATGATGAAATTCACATTGTTGACTTGTGGCGGAGACTACTTGAAACACTGGTATGGATGACATCCCTGGAATCCAGTCCCATCCTTGGTATGAGGCCGAAGAGGTCAATGACCTTGGAATACTCTAGAGTCCTATCTTGTGAACCAATTCCTTTATATATTACACAAGATATTAATCCCATTTTTGGAGTGTCAAAAATATCCTTACTTATAGCAAATTAATGTACATGTGTGTTGTACTTATTCATAGGTTGATGAAATTCTTGCGTCAGGTGATAAACAATTTAATTTTGCCCTGCACCGACGTGTGTATAGCACTGTATACTTGGTGCTTTCCGAGTCTGTGGAAAAAACTTTACAGGTGACTCGGGCAGGATTTGAACCCATGACCTCCTGCTTACAAGTGCAGACGTCTGCACTTGTAAGCAGGAGGTCGTGGGTTCGTATCCCGCCCGAATTACCTGTAAAGTTTTTTTTCCACAGAAGTCTGCACTTGTAAGCAGGAGGTCGAATAAATCAGTTAAATTACTTATTCGTTAACATAGCCAGAAAAGCAAGTAAACTGCAAAGGAAACAAAGATAATTCTCATAGATGGTCCTTTTACATTCTTATTTCTGCAAGCAAGCACAAATTTTGCAATTTTGGAATAATAGGCTAATTGTTTTAATGTACATTTTATTACCAAGAGCAAGTAATTACATGTACATGTACACTCACGGAATTTAAAAACGCATCAACTTATATTTCTCAATAAATATGTATAACTTATATGCAGTGATAAATTGAAGCCATAATTGTACGTAGCACTTTTATTGTGTCAGTATGATGTGAAAATTTGCGCTCATGCTTGACTGAGAAAGTATTGATTAAAATATCATAAATATCTGCTGTTGAAAAAAATGTGAAATATTGGGATGATGCATTTTTAAATTCCGTGAGTATATATTTTTATAATTCCAACATACACATGACATGTTCATAATAGTTCTGTACTGTAAACATGCACATATATGTGCAGTTGTATCTGTCCTGTACACATGTGAATATCTGGTCTTGCACATGTAACTTTCCAAAATATATATATGACTGATTACTGCAACAAATCCATCATTCCCTCTCTAGCTAAAATGTTATAATTTGTTGAAAGTACATGTACTTTGTCTCCCTGTTTGTGCAATTTTTCTTGCAAATTTTCTTGCAATTCTCCTGAAGACGATCAGAGCATACTGATCGAAAGTTCGACTTGTAACCTCAAGTTCTTTTTCACAACTAATCACCACTCAATAGAGAACTTCACCTGGTGTCACCGCAATTAGTCTTACTTTCTTGCAATTAGTTAAATGAAGTTTTAGTGTTTCAGGCCTGGAATTTCAAGGAGGTAACAGAGGCCATGGCCTCTGTTACCCTGGTCTTGTTGCCCTGGTCTTGTCGCCCTGGTCTTGTCGCCCTGGTCTTGTCGCCCTGGTCTTGTCGCCCTGGTCTTGTCGCCCTGGTCTTGTCGCCCTGGTCTTGTCGCCCTGGTCTTGTCGCCCTGGTCTTGTCGCCCTGGTCTTGTCGCCCTGGTCTTGTCGCCCTGGTCTTGTCGCCCTGGTCTTGTCGCCCTGGTCTTGTCGCCCTGGTCTTGTCGCCCTGGTCTTGTCGCCCTGGTCTTGGTGCCCCTTAAAAATCTTCTGTTGGAAGTGCCCTTTAACTCAGGAAAAGTGGCCTTGCCCCTACAAGAATGAAATTCCAGGCCTGATGTTTTAATCCAATTCTGTCAGTGTTCATCTATTTCTTTGATTTGAATTGTGATTTGGATTTAATTAATTAATTAATCTAGTCTTTTATTCCACCCCGACCAAGTTTGATGTACATGTATTAGACTGATTAAATGAAAGAAAGAAAATTCAATGAATGCACTGCAGATCTGTACTATAATTTTTATTTTCACTTAAGAAATTGATTTTGTGCATTCCATACATTACCACCAAATAAATAAAACCTCATAAATGTCACACTAAACACGTGTTGAAGTTCAGGGCAATTCAGAGAATGCTTTCACTTAAATCCTTACTGCCATTAATTTAAAAGTACATGTACACTACACATATCTTTAGCAGCTGTAATTGGTTGCATAAAGAGTGCCCTCAAAAGTTCATGCACAGAGCAGAAACAGAACAAATACAACAACATCAATAACGATTGACAGAAAACGATGTACCGTTAATTGCGTGTAAAACTCTGGAGTCAAATACTGTACATGTAAGATGTTTTTTCCAGATTTTTTTTCAGACTCGCTTAATCCTAACCTCCTAGCTATTTTGGCTAAGAACTTTCCTCAGGGGTGAGATTTGACAAAAGCAAAAAAATCCTGAAAAATGGGTAGCGGGCCTGGGTCTCCCTTTGGTCTAGAAGACAAAGCCCCCCTGAACCTCCTGGATGTCTAATTTTATAGGATTTACAGACTTTCCACATCCATATAAACAAGAAACTAGAGGTTTGGACACAATACAGGCTACTTCTTTCTTTCCTTGGTGGCTATTTCTCTTCTTTCAAGACAATTTTGAGGCAAAGGGAGATTTGTGAAAAAATCCTGAAATATCAGAAAAATTTCTGAGAAATCACAGGCCTGCTTCCTGAATGTGCCAAAATCCAACACCATGCACAAACATTACCACCCAACTGTTGGACTTAGCTGGACTTGGGACACCCGGCCCCAGTCCAGTATCCCTGTCATCAGGGCTATACAGTACTGAGTCCATCAACATGTATACAACAAACTACATGTAAGCTGTTGGAATTTGGATGGTTTGGGGTAAGTGCAATACTGATGCCCTGTACTATGACCAACATCAAGTCATGTACATTGTACACAGTGTAGCTCCAGCTACATTGTATGTACATTGTATTTCCATATGATGTTCGATATGCAGCAGAGTGCATCCCTCTCCCCCCCCCTCCATCCCTCTCCCCCCCCTCCCCCCCCCCCATCCTCCCATTGTGTCTTCATTGTGTTCCAGGAATCTTAGGAATTCTTTAGAGGATTTTTTGGGGTGAGAGGTCCGTTAACAATAGAACAACAGTGTGTTAGTGAATATGGACATTTGGGCAGGGTGGCACTCTGCTGCATATCGAGCATGGTATACTGTAGCTATTTCTGTGATTCATCTACACTGTACATGTACTACATGTACATACATGTAATATTATACAAATACATTTATGCAGGCATGGAATTTCACAGAGGCCATGGACTATGTTGCCCTGGTCTTGAATATTATTAGAAGTACCCTTTACTCAAGAAAAGTGGCCATGCCCCTATAAGAATGAAATTCCAGGCTTGTTTATGTACATAATTCATCCACATTTGGGATAAACCCCTGTGGTCTTTAAGTAGGTTAACTTTAATACTGACCACAGCTGATGGTTTGATTACATTATAAATTCACCAGGGACCAATCAGTGTGCTGGAGCTATGATTAATGCCTGTTCCTCAATGTATCTCAGAGTGACCATCACAACCCCACCCCCCCCCCTCCATCTCAAATGTATTCCAAATGTCATAAGTTGAAATCTGATCAATACTTAGATTCAACAGAATGCCCCCAGGGAATTACAGCCAAGGGCTCTTCATCTACAAGAGCATGAACATGAAATTTTTTTTTAACCAAGCTTAATTACTTATATCATGACCTCGGAGATAACAAACTTTTTTAAGGGGAAGGTACAAGATTTGTAATTACCAGGTTATCACGTTTGGCCAAAAAGAAAAACTCTCCTGTTACTGGTCTCCGTGTGAGTGTCATCTCAGACCCGCGCATTGGCATTTTTGGTTTTCTTTTTTTTTCTTTTTTTTAATGAAAAGATGTCCAATTGCAGCCAAAATTGCCGGATCGATTGGAATTCTGCCGCGCTATGTTTTAAACGACTTTTTCACATGCATATGTAGGGGTATGAACGTTTGCCCGATTTGTGCGTCCTTTCTCAGTAAAAGAAAAATTACCATCCCCCCCCCCCCCCCAATATTAAAAAAAATTAAAATTTTAAACTTTTAAATAAATACATGTACCTCACCACACTATGACCAGAAATCAGAGGCTTTAAAATTGGTAAATGTACGTTAAATTGGTATCAAAGTATCAATTATCCTTGGCAAAATTATTTCATCTGAAGTGCTTTCATCTTAGGGATAACAGTAATTGTTATACATGTATATGTCTAATTCACAAAAAGTTGCCGTCTGATAACTTTTAGTCAGCATAAAAACATCAAAAACGTTTTTGTGTCTTTGTTGTGCTAATTCTATGGTGTGATTTATGAAAGACTACTCTTTTAAGCAAACTTATGGACCAATAATTTCTTTTCACAAAAAAGTACTTCAAACAACATTATTTCTTGAGAAAAAAAGGAACATGTCTGTGACATTTCAGTCGGTTGCCATCTGGTAAGTTATTGAAAAACATGAAAACATTAAAAACCTGGCATTTTCTAAATATTTTCCAAACTTTTTCAAATATTTGGCAAACATTTCAAAAGTTTTTTCTCATAATTAATTAATCAATCTATCAATCATTCTCCTGAAGACGATCAGAGCATACTGATCGAAACGTCGAGCTCTAACCTCCAGTTCTTTTCAGAACTAATTACTGCTCAATTGAGAATTTCACACGGTGTCACCGCAAACTGTCTTTACTTAATCAATTTATATTTAATCCAATGTTTCAAACTATAAAAAAAAGTACTCGAGAAGGGGAAAGTTTAGGATGGAGGGTAAGGTTCAGGAGAGTTATTGGAATTTTATATTTTGAATCAACCCCACCCCCACCCCCTTTGACAACAAATATACATTGTACAACACTGATAAGTACACATGTATGTGTATTAATTAACCCTCCTACTGTTTGACCATTTGAAACCATTCAAAATTTCCACTTACCAAAATGCCCATTGGTTTTGTACACACATGGTGATACCATTTGAACAGTGTTGGTAGCAAGCTTTACTACCATTCAAATCCATTCAAATGCATAGAGGGTCCATTGATTCACCACTTAGGAAGTATCCAAACAAGGTTTTGTATTAGCTGTACTACCATTTGGAAAGATCCAAACAAGGTTTTGTATTAGCTGACCTACCATTCAAAACCATTTGGGGGAATCAATACTGTACACAGTTATTTCACCATTCAAAACCAAAAAAGCGAATGGTTTCAAATGGTGGATCAACTTGTATGAAAAAGGTACCAGAAGTAGGAGGGTTAATTATAATAATAATAATAATACACACACTGTACAACAGATTCATACATGATACACTTGTACAACTCTCGCATTATACAGTAATTCCAAACAAAAACAATTGCTAATATTACTTCGTGTCACTACTTGTTATGGAACAGCACATTCATTCAGTTAATACACAAAGCGTCTGTGCAGATACTGGTAAATAAATTCCCCTCCCTTGAATCAGCTGCGGTCTTAACCACTCATTTAATATGTAACCGCTACACAACAGTGAAATTGAACTCGGCGAAGGTTAAAAATACACATTTTTCTCCCTCCTCTGCAATTTAAGAGGCCCAGGCCTTTACATCTACGCAGGGTGCGTGCATCTGCCGTGAGTCAATTGGCCGGAGATAGCTCTGTGCAATCCATATGGCTTGGGGCTGTCTTAATATGGATATGATATTGCACTGTAAAATGATTGTGTAAATCGTTTGAGTGGGACGATAAAAAATTATAGATGTGGGTTGTGGGAACAGATATGTAATGACATATAAACATGGTGCTGTGAATACCAGTGTGTACATCTGTACTTTGTTCTGCAAAATCATTTAGCACAAGTGCACACATTCCATTGTAAGCAATGATTATTGTTCACTGGAAAATGGTTAACTATAGCTTTAAAAAATGATTCACTTACATGTGCACAGTATACAGACTAAGTTTCCCTTTTTTTCAAGAGCTCAAGAACTATACCTGTGAAAGTGTATTTCTTCGGGATGGTGATGAGAAAATAGTGTCCTCAGACGACAACAAAATTTCATTTCCAATATCATGTACAGCATGAGGAAATCATTGTACTCAAGCATGGTCCATTGGTACATGTAATTTCTCCTTATTGCCTGCTTATAAATTGTGGTAAAACTTTGGCCCATTGTTGGAATTAATCAAACTCATTGGAAGTATTTGAAGAGTTTCATAGCAAAATGCTATCCATCCATTTGGCTGAGAGGATACATGTATATTGCAGATTTCAGAGAAGCTGGCGTGGCGTTTATCGCAGTTTCGAATAAAACGTGTGTAATGATTGAGTTTATATAGTGGTTATATCACGTTTTGCTAAAAACTGAGTTGGAACTTGTGTTTGCGTACCTGTGAACGATGCCTGAGTGATGTTGGTGCAAAAGTTTGAAATATGGCGTTTATCGCATTTTGCTATGAAACTCTTCATTTAAAGTGTCAGTATCGTCACGATCAGAGCAGACTTTCAACAGGGCATGGAATCGGTGTCCCTAGTTTAAGATGAACACTGTGACTGAGAGTTACTGGCTCATTGATGCAGCAGGAACAGTAATAATGACCTTATCATGTGGGGAATTATTTTCAGTCACTGAGTTAATTTAAAATTAGCCCTCCGATTCCATGTCCTGTTGATTGTGACGATATTGTCCCTTTAACTACATGTAATATAATAGCACCTCAATACAGAAAGATTTCAAGGGATGTTTGACACCATCATAAACTTTACGTCAACTAAGTTTCATGTTTTCTGTAATTATTTTTAATGTTTTTCCAAAATACCCTTCATGTACAGGGGGCTTTGAGTGCACATGGGGGGATTTTGTAAATGTGTACATGTACATGTAAGTAACAAATCACTTTGTACATGTACAGTGGAGTGCCATGGTCGAGCGGTTTAGTGCATCGAATTTTGTGTTCTGATGGCCGAGTCGTCAGAATGTGGGTTCGAATCCGCAAGACACTTTACCATAATTGCTTCTCTCCACCCAGGAGTATATATGCTGGTAATGCACCTGTAGACACTCGCTTCCTGGGCTGCCCGTGTATTGATATCAGAAAACGTGGGGGATTTGGTACCTTTGGTGCCAGAGTATACTTGCCGAAACGTTGAGAACAAAACCGGCTCTTCTCAGAGCCAACACCTCTACTTTAGAGATTTGTTACATGGTGCTTCCGAAAACTTTCCTAATTACCTTCGTACCTGTTGGCCAAGGGTCTTGACTTTGGTCAATGCACATGCGTGGTGATTCAACATCCCCCACAAATACTGTGCCCCCATACATGTATGTGGGGATATGAACATTTCCAATTCAGTACCAATCCCCACATCAAGAGATATATATACAGCCCAGAATTGACATTCTGGGCTGTATAGTACATGTAACCACAGCTGCTCATATATGTACATTTGTACATGACATGTACATTTGTACGGTAGTACATGTGTAATTTGCCTGTGGTACCATGGAGGAAGGAACATGGGGGGTGGAGAAAGGGGGAACAATTGATACATGTGGAGTGCCATGGTCGAGCGGTTTAGTGCATCAGATTTGTGTTCAAATTGCAGTCAAAATTGCTGGATCGATTGGAATTCTGCCTTGCTGTGCTTTAAGTGACTTTTTCACATAGGGGTATGAATGTTTGCGCGATTTGAGGCTTCTCTTTACCACCATACTTTGTATATGGGAAATTTGGTCCCTGCGTATACAATGTATCACATATTTCCCTGTTGGCCAAAAAAAAAAAAAAACAGTACATGTACATGTACATGATGTATGTTCAAGTATCTTTCAATAACACATCTGAATTTAATAGCCGGCATTAATTTTCTAAATATACATCATTATGTGCATATTTTGCAGTTCATGACCATTTTGAACTCATACACATTACAAGCACTTCAATTTCAAAAACACTTTCACGCATGACATTTCAAATAAATTGAAATGATCACACGTCACTTGAAAATTGAATGGCACAGGCAGCGTATGGTTCACGCCTCAATGCCCTTGCTGGAAACAAACTATCGGAGTGCTTTCCATGAATTCAAAGCCCAACTGTGAGGAAAAAAGACTAATGATACTTTAGGTACATAGGTTAATACACGTAGATGCTGTCAAATCATGTATGCATCAGGCATGTGGTCGTGGGATACACAGTTGGCAGGGTTGATGGCTACCACAAACTAGAGATTATTAAAACCCTCCTACAATCAGTGCAATTTTTGAAAAAACCCATTCAGGCGACTCCAAGCCATTAGCTGTTGCCAGTGGCCTCTATGGTTACCCTTCTGTGCACTGTCACACCACTGAGATTGCAGGGTAAAGTGGTCTCCCATTGATACATTAAAGGCCATACTAATATGTTCAAACATTTACAGTGGCCTTGGGTGACACACAGTTGATTTTGTAAGATTACTTGGAAAGGACAGCAGGCTTGTCTGTACTAAAGGTTGGTGAAGAACATATTGAAAATTTAGTGGATCGGAGTGGCCTCCATGTGTAGGAGGGTTTTAATTTGCAGACACGATACATCAACAAATGGCACCACAAGTCTATTACCTACATGTACATGAAGTGTGCCACACATGTACATTGTACTATCCTAGTCCACATCATAGTACTCCAATAACAATGGATTTGGACCATTCATGACACATTGTTTCACAGACTGTCGCACAAGGACAGTCTGGGAGACTTACCCGGCGTGCAAGAGAACTGTATCTCTCACGCGCGCACCTAAGCGCTTAGGGCATTTGCCCCACAGCTGATGGTTCGCCTGCATCTATAGTTTAAGACTGCCTCTAGTTCTAGGAATTCACTTCTTGCGTCAAGCGCCTAATCCCATGATGCCCTACGGTAGGCCGGGCAGGGTAGCAAAACTTGTGACCATGCACGTTGTGCGTACGTGCAGTAGGAGCACAATGCCGTGGTATGGTTTTAAAAAATGGTGCCCAAAATCCCACTTGTCCTACAGAACGATCGATTCCTGTTATTGCTAGTCATTCTGAGCATGAGCATGAGCAATTAAGCACATTTTCCCAGGACAGTACTGGTTTTGCCAGTATAATGCATAAGCACATATATATTGCCAGGACAGTACTGGTTTTGCCAGGACAGCACTGGTTTTGCCAGTACAATGCTCGTTTTGCCAGGGCAGGGTTGCCAGTACAATGCTCGTTTTGCCAGGGCAGTACTGGTTTTGCCAGTATAATGCATACATGTACATATATATTGCCAGGACAGTACTGGTTTTGCCAGGACAGCACTGGTTTTGCCAGTACAATGCTCGTTTTGCCATGACAGTACTGGTTACTGCATAGTGCAGGTTTTGCCATACATGTACATGCACATATACATCATGTCATGTACATGTACACATGTACAAACCATGCAGTACATGTACATGTACATACATGTATTACACATGTACACATGTGATGTACAATACAATGCAACTGCAGGTTTTGCTCTGACAGCCCTTTTTATGCAATGACAACAAAAACATTTGAAAAAAGAAATTTAAAGTTAATTCTAAAATTTATAAACTACATGTACATGTAAATTAAGAAAAATTTATAAAATTTAAGAAAATTCAAAATTTACCATCAATTTTTTTTATCCAAATTTCTTTCTACATACATACAAACATAGTTATTTTCATTGTGTTGTTTCAAAAAGGAATAACAACAATATAATTGTTTTTATTATAAAGGAAAATGGTGGTAAAAACAAAAATACCAACTTCTTTTGTACTTTGAAGCATTGAAAACTATGTATTAAAAAACAAAGCTGAAAAAAATGGCTAGAACATGTACATGTACATGTACATTAAATTAACGTGTAATGAAAATAACGGTTTCATAATACACACGTACATGTATTGAAGTACACAGAGGAAGATTTACATACATACATGTAGTACATGCCTCAATCAGTCTGTTATTAGATACACTTACCTTCGAGCAAGTTTCAGCAATATTAAACTCCAATACAATGCCCAACACCACTGACAAAAATTCCAATCAGGGAGACAAAACACTAATTCTGCTGGTATCAATTAATATTCACAGTAAAAAAAAGCCTCGGTCCAGGTAAGATTATAACGTCACTAATGACATAAATCAGATGTCACTAACTATGTATACACAACCACAACAACAATTCCACAGGCCAGATATTCGTCAAATGCACTGCAAGCCAATGTGAAGGCCCTATGTGTACCAACTGAGCTCGGTATCACAGTGTCACCGAACGGGAGCTAATTGAAACTCCAGTTATAATTACACTGGCTATCTGGATATGTGTAGATGATCAACGCGGTAACGAATGAACCGCAGGGACAGTTGTACATGTACTTGGATATCTCGCTCCTAGTCTAATGATGTCATGCTGTCCTTGTAGTAGAAACAGACCTTGTTCACCTGAAGTGATAGTTTCACAGAGCAACAGCAAAAAAAAGGTGGGCGTTATAAACAGATTGAGATGTGGCTGGCCTGCCTCAAAACGAAGTATCAAAAGGCAAGCAGATTCTATTCAGTGAGACAGCACGATGTGAATGCAAACCGTTTTGCTTCAGCGGAGAGCACTAGTGGCTTAGCAGGGGTGATGTAATTGTTGTCCTGTTGATTCCAATCTAACCGCTGGGTAAGCCCATAAGAATTTCGTTGAACTAACTACTAACAGAGAGAGACACACTACTGTCTGTGATTCAGAAGCATGTGTGTGTGTGTGTGTGAGGGTGTGTGTGTGTGTGTGTATGTATGTAGTGATGGGAGTCTTCAAGAAGAGTTAGCAGAAATCATCCTTATTATGTAACAAACAACCTAGAATGAGGTTATTGGATTTATTTGCCATAATAACATCATGGCTAAGAGCAACATGTAAAACCAGTCTCTGCACTGGCCCCTACATGTACCACATACTCCATGCAAAACAAGCTGGTATGTGTGGCATGCAGGCTTTGCTCCAAAGAATTTTGGATGCAGGGCTTTTAACATTATCTGTGGCTAAAGCAAATAAGTCTTGTTTCTCATTGCTTTACCATAGCATACACAGGTGCGGATCCAGGAATTTTTTAGACGGGGGGCACACCCAACACGGACAAATGTGAGCGCGAAGCGCGAAGCCCTTACGGCGTAGGGTCCGGGGCCCTTAAAGCGAAAATTTTGGATTCTGGATGCTCTGTGGTGCAATCTGAGGCGATTCCTGGCCAGTTTCACCTGACTTTTTTTGCAAAAGTTTTCAAGATTATATGGAGAATATATATATATATATATATATATATATATATATATTATTATTATTATAGCCATTATTTTTAGCCATTATTTTTAGCCATTATTTTAGCGATGTCATGACTACAACAATATAAGTTTCTCCCTCCCCGATTTTTGGCATTTAATTTGCAGTTTTTGACTTCAGTTTTAATTTATCCGGAATTTTTCTTGGTTTTAATTCAGTCCAGTTGAAATTTTCAAGAAAAGGGCTTGATTTCATACTGTTCCTTGCCCTGTGTTAAAACCATCGGCAGATCAGCTGCAAGACTCATCGTACTTCGCAGGCCTATGCGTACTGGCGTAGAATCCGACAGTAAATTGACATCGGCAATTGTAATTTCCACACGGTACCCCGACCCTTCTTCAGACGAAACGGAACAATTTATAGACGTGGAGGAATCGGGTCAAGAAACCAGACTAGCTTGCTTTGCACCCGATCACAGACTACCGATTGCAAATGAAATGTAGACTTTTTTTTTTTTTCACTTTTTTTTTTTTTTTTTTACTCAATTAACCCGGTGGCACGTGCCCCCGCAGACCCCCCCTGGATCCGCGCCTGATACATACATGTACACTGTACCTGTACATTTAAGTAATGTTTTCATTTCAAATCTGTACTGGACAGTACTGCAATAAACTGAGATAAGCTGGTCAAATCATGTTCCAGTGCACTTTTATACATGAACATGAAGTTCAATAATTTAAAAAAAAAAATTTGTTAATAAATCAGTTTTTATCTACGATAAATTAAAGGTAACTTTTTGGATAATTAAACAAACATTTTACAAGTGGATTTTATACTGTTTGTTTTTAAAAGTTTATGTTAAAACTAACTACATGTAAGTTTTTATAAATTAAATGTCAGGTATAGAATTGTTAAGGTAATTCCAAAAATTGTTTTTTGAAATTTAATGTGAAACCACAGAGGCAGGATGGTGAAACTTACTGCCTAGAAACAGTTTTGTTGTCACTTTTAACACTTTTTAACAAAATTGACTAACTTTCCAGTTCGTATGTAGGAAAAAGTACTCTTTTTTTTTTTTAATTAGCCCTATAAGTTTATGGCAATGTAAAACCATGCTCAAGTAAATTTCCCCAGAACTGAACTGAACAGAAGAAAAAAAAAAGACAACATAATATAGCGCCCTCTACTGGTTTTGTTCAGTAAGTTTGGAGGATAATTTACTGGCATCATGGGTATACAGTGTGTACATAATTTGTAAATCAATAAAGGACTACCGCATCATTTGTCAAAATAAACCATCCAGTCCATCTCCATAAAATAAATAGTACTTTACTTGAAGGCTTATCGCCCATGTTTTACCGGCAATTTTCCAGAATTTTTTTTGTTTTCATTGGAACATTGATAATTCCCTTTTAGAAAGAAAAACAATTACCTTGAAAAAGTCACAAAATAGTTTTCATAAGCTTGGTTTAAAATTTAAAAAGTGCCGAAAAGAATTTAAGATGGGGCCCACCACTCATTTCATTTTTGGCACATACATGTACATGTACATACATGTACATAAAATAGCAGTGTTGTGATGAAAAGTGGAATTTCCAGGAATTGCCATGAAAATTGAGAAATTTCCAGTAGGATAATCATGTTTAACCCTCCTACTGTTTGACCATTTGAAACCATTCAAAATTTCCACTTACCAAAATGCCCATTGGTTTTGTACACACATGGTGATACCATTTGAACAGTGTTGGTAGCAAGCTTTACTACCATTCAAATCCATTCAAATGCATAGAGGGTCCATTGATTCACCACTTAGAAGTACCCAAACAAGGTTTTGTATTAGCTGACCTACATGTACCATTCAAAACCATTTGGGGGAATCAATACTGTACACAGTTATTTCACCATTCAAAACCACAAAAGCGAATGGTTTCAAATGGTGGATCAACTTGTATGAAAAAGATACCAGAAGTACATGTAGGAGGGATAATATATCCCATGGCAAGCCTTCCACCCTTCTGTGACTGCAAGGGTCAAAATCAGTCAAAATGTTGATATACTTGCCAAGGTACACGTATATCTAGTGCACTTAAAAGTAGAACACTGTCAAACCTTACATGTAATAAGTACATTTACAGGTCAAAATGAGTCGACCATTTTTGACTGGTACTAAAAGCATCTTGTATTGTTGAGGGTGGTCAAAAGTACCCAAAAAAGCACTTGACTGGTTTTGACCACTACAGCTACTTGCCACTGAAGTGCAGCCAAAGTAGGAGGGTGAATTAATAATACAAATTCCATCAATAAAGGAACTTAAATGTAGCTTTATTTTTTTCAAAATTAACCAACAAATTTTTGTAAAATCTGGATTCACAAGGAATTTAAGATTTCAATTTAAGGTTTACCTGTTAATAATAATAGCATTTATATATAGCGCTCTTACACGACTGAAAGGTATCACAGCGCTTTACAAAATGGATCAACTTAATAATTTCTTAAATTAACAGTGAATAAAATGAGATGTAATTCTTAAATTAACAGTGAATAAAATGAGATGTACAACAAAGCTAAAATAAATGAGTCTTAAGTTTACTTTTAAACATCTGAAGTTCACTAGTACACTGTATGACGAATATCTGATGGGAGATTATTCCACAGATTTGGCGCAGAAGCAAAGAAACCCTTATTTGCAGAACAAAGATGAGTGCGGGGTTTAGAGAGCATCTTTTGGTCAGAACTAGAGCGAAGTCCACTACGGTTAGGTTGGTATAGCGAGATAAACTCGCATAGATAAGATGGTGCATTATTAGAAAGGCAATTAAAAGTAATAGTCATAATTTTAAAATCGATACGTTTTTGTACAGGTAGCCAATGAAGCTGTTGGAGGAGCGGAGATACATGGCCATACTTTTTACCTGTTGTGTTAGGACAAAATAAAAAACGTCCCGATTTCTGGTCATACACTGTAGGTCAGCTTAATTGAAATCGGTGCAGTGACATGCGTTTTTTATATACATGATACATGTACATACGTGTATGCCTTTATTTGAACCAGACCATATTTCCCATACACAAAGATTGGTGGCCAAGAGAGGCCTCACAAATCGGGCAAACATTCATGTGAAAAAGCTGTTTAAAACACAGCACGGCAGAATTCCAATTGATCCAGCAATTTTGGCCGCAATTGGACATCGTTTTCATGGCAAAAAAAAAAAAAAAAAAAAAAGCTGAAAATGCCCACATGTGGGTCTAAGACCTTTTTTTTGTTTTGCTGTACACGAATGCCTTTTATTACTCTTGTGGAGTGCCATGGTCGAGCGGTTTAGTGCATCGGATTTGTGTTCTGATAGCTGAGTCGTCAGAATGTGGGTTCAAATCCCAACCGCGACCAGGGTACTTGTGTCCTTGAGCAAGACATTTTACCATAATTGCTTCTCTCCACCCAGGGGTAAATGGGTACCTGTGAGGGCAGAGTTGGTTGTTGTGTTTGACTAGCCCTATATGCGCTGTAATGGCAGCAATTGAGCTGTATACTCCCCAGGGAGCTGAGATGGTTTCAGGAATGATTTATGCGCCTGATGAGCAGGGGTAATAATGTCATGTGCCTTGAGCATCAGTTTGGTGGATACGTGCGCTATATAAGTCCACATTATTAGTAGTAGTAGTATGTAGCATTTATTTTAGCACATTGAATTTTAAAAACAGTGTGATGTGTGTATACTGTATACATTGATGTACTAACTACTGATAGTCCATGACATGTGCCCAGCAGGCTAGCACATCCACCAGTACATAGTACAAGTACACACGTACATGTACATGTAGTATGAAAACTCAATGAACCAATAACTGACAAATTTAAATGTCCACAGAAAGAATCAAAAAGAGAGCTTTTATCTAGTTTCAATGAGCACTACATATACATACATGTATGTACACATGTACATCCATGACCAAAGACAACATGTTGTTGCAAGTCCTCATTCAGGCATTCCCTGTAATCTCCAAAGGAATTGATTTATAGAGGACTGATTGTTGGTACAATAAAAGAGTGAACTCTTAAACCCCCAGGAATGTACTGTAGCATGAGGAAATCATTGTACTAGCATGGTCCATTTAGGCAATCTCTCCTTATTGCCTGCTTATAAATTGTGGTAAAACTTTGGCCCATTATTGGAATGGATCAAACTCATTGGAAGTATATATACTTAAAGGGACACTATCATCACGATCAGAGCAGACTTTCAACAGGGTATGGAATCGGTGTCCTAGTTTAAGATGAACACAGTGACTGAAAATTACTGGCTCATTTATGCAGCAGCAACAGTAACATGACCTTATTACATGTATGTGGGGTATATTTTTAGTCACTGAATTAATCTAAAACTACAGCACTCATGATTCCATGTCCCTTAGTTGATACTGTCCCTTTAATTGTGAGAAATTCCCATTGTTGCTACAGTATCTGTGTGTATTGCTGTTTAACCCTAACCACCCCAAATCCATCAAAATTCAGCACAGTTGGACAAACTGGTACTTTCACCTCTTCAAATGGGGCAAATTCACTCCCTGGCAAGGAGTACAGGCCATAAGTTCCGAATATGAAAGATCAACGAAAATGCACAGTGCATGTTTCCAAAAGTGCACTGATGGATTTTGGAGGATTCGGGAAGGTTCCTAGCCAGAATACCTAGGGGGTTAGGGTTAAAGAAGGTTCCTAGCCAGAATACCTAGGGGGTTAGGGTTAAGCTTTTTTTGTATTGTCCTGTTCAAGGTACATGCAACCTCATCATCATGTTGTGCTATCAAGGTTACTTTCGAGGTGGTTAGGGTTAATTGTCATTATGGTCTGCCTGTTGTCCTGAAAGTTTGGCCCATTACTGGATCATACTTATCTCTAAAAACGGATTGTATTTAAAGAACCACTTAATTTACATTGTAACAATTGCCCATTGTTGCTTCAGTATACATACAGTTAGTTTGCACAATTGCACTACACTATTGTGTACAGCATGTACCACATGCTGGGAATGCTGAAAATAGAACCTATTATTTCACAAATATTAAAATATGTATGTCTACAGCTGGGAAAATTGAATATAATGATGATGATTCTTCAAGAAAACAAAAAGTGCAGTGAACACTTTTGCTTCTATCAAAATACCACTCAAAATTCACATTTGTACTTAAACAAAAATATTTCTCCGAAGAAAATTTTAGCAAAATGAAAAATGAAGAAGCATTACAAACAAACACAAATATTTCTCCCTAAAAATTTTGCATAGCAAAATGTTTGATCGAAAAAACATTACCGTACATACAAACGAAATTATTTCTCCCTTAAATTTTTGCAAAGCAATTTCCATTTAACCAAAACCGTTCCCTCAAGCGTACAAACTGACAGTAAACCAGCCAAACATACAACAATTTTGTTTAATATGCATGTTTCACTGCAGATCAGTACTTCCACAGGCTTGCCAGGAATGTCCCGCCCTCAGCTATGGTGCTGTCTCTTCCCTGACATCTGTGGTATCTGGCCTGGCTTGGATTTCACAGGAGGAGGAAAGTAGATAGCGATCAGCCATAACAACTTTGGTATTGAACTGCGAAGCCATAAATCTTGCCAGAGAGTGTACACAGGATTGGAGGTGTGATGTGAGGACTGGGTTTCAAGGTTATCTGCAGGAGTTTCTCAATAATTGTCAATTGATAAACGCAGTATTGGGAATATTCACAGCGTACATTATACTGTGTAAAAAACTTCAATATTTGTTTTGTATCACTTTTTGTCTTCTGCAGTTCATAATTTCCCTAATATGGTGGAAAAGTTGTTTCCACACAAAATTATTTATTGGGATTTCTTTATTTATGGAGGTCCAAAAGTAGGCAACTCAATTTTCTGTTATTTGACAGTAGAAAAGCAGATTTAACGTTTTCATAAATTGCATTTTTCTAGTTTTCTACTTTTCTGGTAGCAGAAAATAAGATTGAACATTTTGGTAAAACCTATTTTTCCAAATTTTCATTTGTCAGCTCTCCAATATTTAGATTTTACATATTCTCATTCATTGGCGGTCCAAAAGTGGACATCATGTGTTATTCTGATTTTCTACTAGCCGAAAAGCAAATTGGACGTTTTGAACCTCCATACTTTATTGGAATAATTTATTTTACAATAAAAATTGTTATAAATTGTTATAAATTCAATTGTAGAGAAAAGCCATTTTTTCCTTGGTAAAGGGCACTTCCATTAAAAGAATTTAAATGTCTATACCCCAGATGCCAATGCAATGACTAGGGGGGATGGATGCAATTGCCTGAGCTACATTGTAAGTTGAAGTTTGAAAACCT
This sequence comes from Zoroaster sp. YZ-2022, assembly GCA_029582265.1. Taxonomy (NCBI): domain Eukaryota; kingdom Metazoa; phylum Echinodermata; class Asteroidea; order Forcipulatida; family Zoroasteridae; genus Zoroaster; species Zoroaster sp. YZ-2022. The sequence continues at coordinate 16,300,118 of CM055824.1, forward strand.
GAAATACTGTAATCTAAAATGTTAAGTACATTTAGTTGACTCTTCCTATAGTTGCGGAGGAAGGGAGGGTGTTTTTGCCAGATGAACTTTAAAACAATTTTCTCCAAAAATTACAGACCGTTAGAGCTACATGTACATGTACAATCTTCGCAGAATTGGCGCATTGACCCCCTATCATGTTTACGGTTGGAGCAATGTTCTACGTATCCATGGCTACTGACAAGTGACACTGGAGGAGTGGACAGCGCTGGTGGGGAGAAAAGTAGAGATGGCACGAAAGAAAATTGATACTGGTTTCAACACTTAGACTGCAACATCAAAATTGTATTTCACCAAATAACTTCATTTCAACCGACTAGTAATATTGAGCAAAATGAAAGTTTTTGTAATAAGTAGAGAATTAGCTGATTTGCAAACTGCTTACCAACCTCAAGGACCTGTGGTATAAATGTAAAATAATGGTTATCGGCCTTACGTTTCAAACCTAGCAGGTTCTTTCTCAAAGGCAAAATGGGAAATTTTGCCTTTGAGAAAGAACCTGCTGCATGTAGGTTCGAAACGTAAGGCCAACAACCATTATTTTGACAGTTTTTTTCACGGGAAATTACACAAAGATTAAAATCTCTAGAAATGAGGTACGTGCGTGTCACACACATTTTAATGTGATTAGATCCCCACATTTATTTCACAATCTACAATGAAAGAGACATTTCCAGTTCATGTAAGAAGTGATAATAACTAACACAAATGGCTTTTGAGACTACATGTAGATACGTATGTACACAGAATGTAAATTGCCAGTTGTTACTCAGTGTATAAATCAAACAATAATAAGCAAAGATACTCCATGAGGTCACAGGGTCATTTATAAGTTCTGTAACAGAATGCACTCCATTCACATCTTGTTTTCATACTTAATTGAAACCATTTTGCTTGTAAAAGTTGCACCTGAATGATTCCCCTTTATTTTGTACCAAATGGAGTATATCCGATTCATCATATTGAAAGCAAAATCTAGTGAGCTCAAAAGCAACAATATTTTATTTGATCGGTGTATACAGGCAAACCCTCTGTCGCTCACAAAATGTTCAATGACGCGTGTGTGCGTGTAACTCATACAGTGCATTGTACCTGCAGCAAAATTATCGGACAATCGATTCCAAATATTGTTCCTTTACAAAACGTAATTCCTAGAACATGATTCATTGCATAGTAGTGATAGTGGTGGTCAGAAGTTGGTTGGATATCAACTACAATGCATGCGTTCAGTACATAGAGTATTTTCTGTGGTACAGTATACACTGCACCACCCAGCAAGGCTCAGACAATAAGGGATATAACACAGACAGCCACTGGTATTTCCCTTAGAAACAGTTGCCTCTTTAGCTGTGCACAGTTACTGTACCGTAGCTAAAGGGGGTAGAATGTCATATCCGACCGCCACTTTTTCTCATTCAATATAACCAATAATGTAATCTTACCTACATGTATCCAGTAAGGTGGAGAACATATGGATGATGATGGACATATACTTCAAATTATTCCAGGATATTTATTTCATGAAAAATTTGGCATTTTTGGTAAACGATGACTTCCTCAGTCATATCATGGAGGTCTATTTTATACCTCCATGGTCTGATCTTGTCAACTCCTTCAACATGGTCATTATACATACGAAGTGGCAACTATAATAGGATCCTTCTATTTTCTGAAGGGGAGGACTTTTTAGAAGGGAAATTTAAGTCCGTAAACCATCATAAAAGTGGATTTTAAAGATAGTTTTCGCTTTCTGTACCCCCAAGTGGTTGTAAACAAATTCCAAAAATCCCCTTAAAAAGTGGCGGTCGGATACGACATTCTTTCCGCTAAAGGTATGATTTGACCCAATGACAAGACCTTTGAGATACAATGTACATGTACAGTAACTGCAGCTATTGCCTCTTGGAATGTTCCCATAGACCTAATTTTCAAAACAACCCTTACGCAAGGAAAACTGCCTTGCAAAAATAAGAATGAAATTCAAGACCTGGTTAACCGACCGAAACTGCACTCATCATTTAGAAATTTGCTAACTGGCAATTTAAAAAAAAAATACATCTTAAAAAACACCCAACAATTTTGGAAGAATTTGCCACCCATTTTGTTGGTCTAGACTTTCTTTTTTTTGCGGCATTGTTTATTAAACAATCACTGCGGAAAGTTTATTGATGCTTTTTGATTGAAAATTTATACAATCTAGTTTGTGTGGCGGTCAGGTACTGACTTTCGGTTAACCGTTAACCGGTTAACCGTTAACCGGTTAACCGTTAACCGGTTAACCGTTAACCGGTTTTAAAACCGACCGTGAAAGTTTTGGTTAAACGGTTAACTGGGAATTCCCAGCACTAGCCTGGAGTACATAAAGCAATTACATGAAGTATTTGTAACATTTCTGCTGCACTATGTAATAATTATTGTACAAAATGTAAAGTGCACAAATTCAGTTTTAAAAAAAAACATGCTCCGAGTCTAAGGTGCTTAAAAAAATGAATAAATTATGAACATGCAATATTACAACAACAACAAAACTGATTGGCAACATAATGCACTATGCAGACTCAGCATTTCATCGAGGATTTGAAAACTACTCGTCCAAACTTATGTAGGATTTGAAACCTGCCCATCCAAAATTTTTCGCGCTTCACACAAAAAACAAGCATGAAGCTATTATGGAGTGGGGCCCCGATTTTAAATGCTCTCTGGTGCAATCTGAGGCTTCATAATTGTTCCTTATTGGGAATTCTGAGCCTACACATAAGCATCTCAGGCAGTAGTTTCCCAATTAATGTATATTAGTCTAAACAGTTTTTCCCCTGCCGTTCTAATCAAAGCATGACCTTTATCCATTTTACTGCTTGGCTTTTTAAAATTATTGATTAACCCTAACCACCCCCATATCCTCCAAAATCCTCCAAGGGGCACTTTATTGGAAAAATACAGCACTGTTGGAAACTGGTACTTTCACCTCTTCAAATGGGACAAAATTACTACCTGGCATGAAGTACAGGCCACAAGTGCTGAATATGAAAGATCAACGAAAATGCACGGTGCATTTTGAAGATAAGGGCATGTTTCCAAAAGTGCACTGATGGATTTTGGAGGATTCAGGAAGGTTCCTAGCCAGAATACCTAGGGGTTAGGGTTAAGTTACATGTTTTAAAATGAAACATCAAATGCACATCATAAATTTCCCATTGGTTCTTACTTAGTCCAAACATATTTTGTGTACAATGTCAACATTTGAAATTTTAACAAATGTATTGAGGGAACACAATATCTAGAGCACTCTGTTCCGGGTCTTGGCAAATGTTTGTAAAATAAATGCCACATGTGTTGCACATCATGACATTGCTAGACATGTGCACATTAAATGAAAACTAGAAAATATTTGAGGAATCATAAATTATATCACACACACACACACACACACCCTCACGCACATTGATTTGTGGGGTATTCCTTTGTTCGTTCTATTATCCCTTTTCCTTATAATTCTCCTGTGGGGTACAAGATTTTCTATAGTTACCTTGTGGGGTCCAATTGTTCTATTGTGTTTTGGACCCCACAACGAATGGTGTACGTTCACACACACACACACACACACAGACCGTTGTTGCTATCACTATGTGGACATTCCTTTGTTCTCATGTACTTAAGCACAGTAATTTCTTAAAATCGTTCCCATTTCACACAGAAGAGTGTTTTTTGAGCGGTTTTCGTTCTATTTTTCCCTTTTAATAATATCCTTCGATTTAAGTCAACGAACCTGCTTAGACAAATCACTAATTTCAGAGATATTCGTACTTTTCCAAAGTCCAAAAACACTGTGTGGACGTGTGTAAGTCCACACAGTGCACAGAGTTCCTACACTATGTGGACATCCTTTCTTCCGAAGTCCACATAGTGTATGCTACGCCTGTGCACACACACACACACACATTCCCGCACGGGGCGTTGTGGGGACAAAATACAAAGGATTTTTTGGATTAAAACGCTGGGACACACAAAATGTCCCCACAGCTAAGTAATTCGGTTCCTTTATATGTCCTCGGTTTACACCATAAACACGCACACACACACACACACACACATATTCCCATGAGGCTAGGGGACAAAATACAAAGGATTTTGGGGATTAAAAACGTTGTGGGGACACACAAAATGTCCCCACAGCTAAGTAATTCCGGATCCCTCTTTTGTTCTCTGCCCCCATAACGCGGCCAGTGCCTACCCACACACACACACGTGTGTAAACGCCTGCAATCGGGGACATCCTTTGTCAAATTCCTTTGTCCAAAAAAGCGGGGACATATTGTTCTCCATTGTGATAGCAACCGGGGACTATTGTCCCTTTTCTTATATGTCCCCGGTTTGAATGCGCTCACACACGCACACATACACACAGGATGTCTTTGTTGTCAAGTTAATTTCCATTTTGTACTATGATATGAATTTCTCTGCATGGGATCATCACATCCATCTGTTGATAAGTTTGGTTAGACCAACTTTTAACCTACATTTCTGTTTGGTCGAATTACATTTATTGACATTGTACAAGTGAAATATGTCTGGTAGTTAATGGATGTGAAGGATTGGTTTTCCCCAAAGAAACTTTACACCAGTTGGCGGTTAAATACAATACTTGCAAATTGCATACACTGTCTAATAATAAGACTTAAAGTAGGGTTTTCAGTTCGTACGTGCTTGACCGAAGCCCTCCACACGCACAGCGCATCGCCCTCAACAAAAAACATCAAAATTTTAATCTCAAAAATTCTATTACTTTTACCCGTCGAAATCTTACATGTAATAGCTCATTGGAAAGCTTATAGTTTCAGCTATCCAACAATGTACATAAAATAGCAATCGGAAGTACATGTACGTGCGAAAGCCTAGGTTTTTATTGAATGAACCACTCTCGCCCCGCCCAGCCTTTCGCGAAGTGTTCCGAGATCGCGTGCATTCGGCCCATAAAATTTGCCGCGCTCTGCTGAGGGCATCCACTTCGGAGCTGTCTCCGCACCAGAGTACATTGTGATTGACATGAAAACAGGTTTCCCTATTAAGTCAAAGGGCTCCTTTACATACCCAAGCTTGCTCCATCTCCATATCTACTCTACAACCAAAGTTACGCAGAGATAAAAAGTAAACACCGTTTTTCGAGGTGAAATCTTCAAGTTGAAAGGTAAGAGCCGTGTCTGAATGAATTTTACACCTCTTTTCTATCATATGTGAAAGTTTTGAGCCGATATTGTGTTTAGTTTTGAGCGGAGAGTGTATTTTTTACACCCTTTCAAAATCTCTTTTGAGGGAAACGAGCACAAACGCTGTGCGTGTGTGTAGGCTGATTCAACGGTTTTGGTGCCATTTAGGGATGTACACAGTGTATGGACAGTCGGGCTTCATCGAATGCTGTATACTTGATTAAATAAAACAGGATTCCTCAAAAACTACTTGTCCGATTTTCTTGATTTAAAAACCATTGTATTTCTTTCATCAAGACCTTTAATTTGAGCATATTGGTTTAGGAATAATTTTTTCACCTGAAAACCCTACTTAAAGATATTATTACGGATTAACAAATAACCTGTCCCTGACCCTGACAGTTTTTACTACTTAGGTCAAGCGCTTGTCCTTTCATGCTTTTATCATGTTTATGCAGGTAGCTTGACCAAATTTATAGCCTTGCAAAGGGTAGGTCGGATCTATAACCACATAATGGTCTATTGTATAGTTAAAGTTGTATTCTTCAATGATAATAATGAAACTTGAGAAGGGTAGAATGTCGTATCCAACCGCCACATTTTCTCATTCAATAAAACCAATAATGTAATCTTACCTACTCAGTAAGGTGGAGAACATATGGATGATGATGGACATATACTTCAAATTATTCCAGGATATTTATTTCATGAAAAATCAGGCATTTTTGGTATACGATGACTTCCTCAGTCATGTCAGTCTGATCTTGTCAATTCCCCAGTTAGTAACCAACACGGTAATTGTACATGTGCAGTGGCAACTGTAATAGGATTCTTCTATTTTCTGAAGGGGTCAATTTTTTTAGAAGGGAAATAATGTCCGAAAACCATCATAAAAGTGGATTTTAAAGATAGTTTCGCTTTCTGTACCCCCAAAAATCGAGTCATTTTTTAACTGGTTAGTGGTTGCAAAAACATTCCAAAAAAACCTTAAAAAGTGGCAGTTGGATACAACATTCTTTCCCCTGGGAATAACATTTCTGAGCTGCAGGCGCAGTACTACAAAGCACTAAATAACGTCAATTACTCAAAGTCAAACAACCACAATTACTGTCATTATAATCCCATTTGTCAAGAATTGTAAATATTACATACTGCCAGCATGGCTAGTGCCATCACTATCAGACAATCATTAAAAAAAAATTATAAATCACCCTTACCTTACACTATAAACAATAAGCCTTATCGCTAATAATAGCAGCTACAAGGAATTGTGGGATGTCTGTGGGCGCAACAGCGCCACTGCGTGCTGCGCGGACAAACAAAATATTATTGACGTCACAAAAGCTGCGCCAAACAGATGCCCCTTTTTGTATCCCTGTATGCTTTGCGGCAGTTGCTTCAGTGCTATATTACTAGCGATAAGGCTTATAACGCGATCAAATATTAATAACCGAGCGTGTTTTATTGCTAAGAAATATACAGCGCCCCCACACGTTCTTAGAAAATAAACACTGCACAAAAAAAGTAGGATTGGCAATGATTCGGGAAAATTTTTACTCACCTTCGAGACAACCAGGGGTAGCCCTGTCCCCCGTCCTCCTTTCAACCTAAATCCCCATGGAGAACCACCCTCCAACACGACCGTATAATTGGCCATTTTTCCTCTCATGCGGTTCGTTTCAAAGTCCACGAATGAGGAATTGTTTTCAACGAAAGACTTTGAACGCGAATGTACAAGCGACATTCTTCGCTGGCGCTGCGACCAAGCTAAATAAACGGGTTTGGGGTCATGTCAAAGAGGAAAGGTCACAAGACACGTTTTACTAAACTTCTGTCAGTCTTTTGATCATTTCTGTATAGCAACGGCTAGGTCTCCGGTCAGTACACTCATACACAGCACAATTATTGTCTAATTGGATAATTATACGTGCAAGTAGATTCATTCATTCTTTGCTAAATACTTCAAAGACCACACAAACGTTGGTGAACCAATCATGAGAGGATCGAACACAGACCGCACCCATTCCCCATATAATACTGCATGCAGCCTTGGCCTTGAAAACAAAACCGAAACATTTGGACTGGGAAGCACAATATAAGTTCAAGCAAAATTCCAGCGCTCAAAAACGACGGGGATGGGGGGAGGCTTTCTTAAGATATGTATGGTACTGAGTCAAGATGTACACCAACAGTTCTGATTCCAAACGCACGCAGTACACTTCAGGCACATACCTTGGTGTCAGATCCACTTTACAGACTAGGCCTAAGTTGTAAATGTGTATGTACATACTGGACGAGATAACAATAATAAAATTTTAAAGGGACAATATCGTCATGATCCACAGGGCATGGAATCGGAGTTCTAGCTTTAGATTAACTCAGTTACTGGGAATACCCCGCATGATAAGATCATATTACCGTAGCTGTTGTAGGGGGGCCTATAAATGAGCCAGTAATTTCCAGTCACTGTGTTCATCTTAAACTAGGATACCGATTCCATGCCCTGATGAAAGTCTGTTCTGATCGTGACAATATTGTCCGTTTAAGAAGGAAAGTCCTCTATACATGCAAAGTCATTACAAATCCAATGTATGCAAAATTACACCCTAAAATAAATATTTTAAAAGAAAATTTTTACTGCCAAATAATACTCAGAAAAGCCTACTATCGAATGCCTCAGATATACAACGGGAAGACCGTATCAAGAGGTACTTGATTAGTTCATACCGATGTTACACTCGACACAAACATAATGGAAGGTATACACTCCTAAATTAACATTCCCAAAATGGTGGGCGGGGCCAGCCCTACCCCACATTTTGGCAAAATAGTGTCTGTCGGTGGTATGGAATAATACGTGCTTTGTTACTGGGGCATTCGCACAGTATCACCTCCATACAGGCCCCCACATATTTTCCTCGTGAAAACAAAACCGAATTGGCGGCGCGATATCAAAGTTCAAGCCAAATTCAAAGTGTTCAACGTGGGGACTGTCTTGATGCGACTTAGGTCCAGATGTGTATACTGCTGTACTGTATAAAATGACAGTTCTCATTTAGTTGCAAATTATGATACGTTGTTCGAACTAAGAACATGCGTAGTAAACTTCACTGGCACCATAATGTGCACGGGACCCGGTCAACTATATGCGACAAAATCTTGAAAATTGAAATACACGCAGAAAGAGATAACAATGTTATTGTCGAGAAGAAAAGAATACAAAATATAACAAATCAGCAGAATACTGAGAAAAATACCTTCTTGAAAAGGAGGTAAAATTTGCCCTGTCAAATAATATAGAAATTACCAGATTCAACATTTTAAAAATAAAAACTCACTTGGTGAAAAGTTAATCTGAATTGTTATTTCCGATATTTCGCATTTACAAAAAGATGTCATCTGGAAACTTTTGGGGGGAAATGTATAAAAACATTTATTTTTAAAGTGATTTTACCAAAAAAATTCTCATTTTCCTCTAAAACGTGAGCACATTTTTGTAATGAAACATTCACAGGTTAGTTTTATGATACATTTCTTGAAAACTGGAGGGTTGAAATTAATGTATTTAACCGAATATCAATTTTGTACCTTCCTTTAAAAAAAAACCAGTCTGAACCAACCAATTTCATGTCTCGCCATTTTAGTTCTCTTAAAGGTATGATACATCATTGGTTTTTTGAAGAATGCATTAATTCATTCCGATCATCTAGTTTTCAAAATACACATCATAAAACTACCGGTAACCTTTGAAAATTTCATCAAAATCGGTGTTCACGTTTTCGAGAAAACAGCGAATAACGGTTTCTGTTTTATTAGTTTTTTTTGCATATTCATATTGTGTTAATTTCGATTGTTGCAATCGAAATCAGCTGTTGCGTATTTGGAGGTCTTCATATACAATTTTCTCGGAGATGACAGCATTTCAGACGGAAATATTTCTTTAGGGCGATTGGTACAAGTATTACCTTTGTAAACATTCAGCTTTCAGATTAAAACTCATCAAACATTTTTTTTTATCATTACCAAAGCTATATCATACCTTTTATTATTGCTCTCTATACGCTTTAATTAAAGAGTTAACTAAAGATGCATCGCCCGCGTTTTTCACTTTTAAGGCAATTCTTTGATATTTTTGTTTACAATGGGACAATGATAATTTCCTTTAGAAATGAAACAAAAAATACTTTGAAAAATGGTTGTGCCAAAAATTAATTTATGACGGGACCCACCGTAAATTCATTTCGGTGCATATTTACAGTAAACCTTGCTTTTCATGATTTATTTGAGAAATGTGCAATTTTCAAGCGTTTTGATTTTCTTTCCTCAATAGCAATGCAATGACTGTATAGCCCGGGGTGGGAGATGACAACCTTCACGTGGTCCACCCTGTTTCAACTAATGTCATCAAACCGATGTATGCAGCTACTAGCACTCTAAGCTGCTCATCATCATACGGAAGAAGAAGACTGTATAGCCCGTGTACGGCAATTATTTCTGAAAGTATACATAACAGCAAAAGAAACGTCACCCCCTAAATTTTGTTAAGTAATTATATTATTAAACATAATAAATATACAATGTTGTGGGATGGTTGGCTGCCAGGTCAACCAAATTTGCCACATTGTGTTCGTGTTACACTCCATACTCATAATATTCTTCATTAAACAAATTATATTAATTATAAAATGAAAATAATAAATATTTTTAGGGGTGACGTTTCTTTTGCTGTTATGCATATTTTCGTTTTCATCAGAATATCTATTCTAATCTTTTTTTGAAAGAAAAGCAATGAAGTAAGATATTTCACAACATTTTCCCAGCCCGAAGTTCGTCAATTTAGCATTCAAATTCGTTTTCGTGCATTTCAATACATTAAATTTCGGATTTGCGTCATTCATTTTAGTGGTGCACATTCAATTTCGCCAGATTTGCTTGAATGAGGATTGCACTCGAGTTTCATTTTCAGTTTCATTTACAGGCAATCAATTTCGCACAATGGGAATTTCTCACCAAGTGTTTTTCTCATTAAAATTTTCGTTAATGTTTCTACATTCTTGTTCATAATTTTTTACTTGTTTTTATCATTTGTTTCCACTCAACGTATTTCTCAATTAATGTATTTTGGGGGCATTCCTGAGAATTTCCCTCGAACGCCTCAATCACGCTACCCTGGTATCAAAGCCCATTTTTATGCAGATGACACTCAGTTATACATTAATGTTGATCCCCGAATACCCGGTGAATCAGATCGCGCAATTTCCACTTTATCTAAATGCATTTCGGAAATCAAATCATGGATGTCTAAAAATATGCTACTCCTCAATGATGACAAAACCGAATTTTTTATTACTGCCAATCCCAACATTTTGCATAAGTTTTCAGATATCTCTTTTACCATAGGTAAAACTATTATCAAACCATCCAAAACTATAAGGAATCTTGGAGTAGAATTTGATAGTGCAATGAACATGTCCCATCATGTATCATCAATTTGTAAGTCTGTTAATTTTCATCTTCGTAATTTATCACGTATCAGAATGTTCATTGATGATACCACATGCCACCATGCAGTCCGTGCTTTAGTAACTGCTCGACTTGACTACGCTAACTCACTTCTCATAGGTTCATCAGCCAAAGAAATTAAAAGACTTCAGCGACTTCAAAATAGGGCTGCTAAACTCATATTCAAGACAAAAAAGTCTGGCCATGTATCTCCGCTCCTCCAACAGCTTCATTGGCTACCTATACAAAAACGTATCGATTTTAAAATTATGACTATTACTTTTAATTGCCAGTTTCTAATAATGCACCATCTTATCTATGCGAGCTTATCTCGCTATACCAACCTAACCGTAGTGGACTTCGCTCTAGTTCTGACCAAAAGATGCTCTCTAAACCCCGCACTCATCTTTGTTCTGCAAATAAGGGTTTCTTTGCTTCTGCGCCAAATCTGTGGAACAATCTCCCATCAGATATTCGTCATACTAGTGAACTTCAGATGTTTAAAAGTAAACTTAAGACTCATTTATTTTAGCTTTGTTGTACATCTTATTTTATTCACTGTTAATTTAAGAATTACATCTCATTTTATTCACTGTTAATTTAAGAAATTATTAAGTTGATCCATTTTGTAAAGCGCTGTGATACCTTTCAGTCGTGTAAGAGCGCTATATATAAATGCTATTATTATTATTATTATTAATCAAGCGTGCTCGGACTACATCAGAGCACGCTTGATTGAGCACGGCTCCAATGAGTGAACCAATTGCTACTATGAAATTGAAACATTGACAAAAATGTTTAACAGTATGAATTTCATTGCACAATTGTCACAAATGCTTGCCCAACGAATGAATGACTGTACCGCCGCGGGAAGCTTAGGCGAAATTGAATGCTGTTGGTGAGTATTTTTTTTTTTTAATTGGATGCGCATTTTTGTTAATTGCATGACACATTAAATGAAAATGAATGATCATTTCAGCAAATTGAATGAGGATTTTGAGCAGCACTGCAAACGGTTTCGCGCGAAATTGGTTGACGCTACATTGAAATTGGTTGCTAAATTTACGAACTTGGCCTGGAAAACCAAGGCTCATATAAATATATGACGGGACCCACAATAAATTCATTTTGTGACATATATTTACTAAACCATGGTTCTCGTGATCAGTTGTAGAAATGTGTATTTTTAAACAATTCGTTTACCTTTTCTCAAGTAAATGATGAAAAACTAAATTTCCAATAAACATTAATTGTGAAAAACACCGGCGATACATTTTTTGCCTTAATAATTAACCTGTCCGTGGCAGCTTTTTATGTCTGAAATCTTGGTGATTTTTAAAATTATTTTTCTATATTTTTTATCTGCATTCACGCGATTTTGCCGCGAAATTGTTTCGGATTCTCTTCCCTCATTAAAATTTGTCTGTGCGTGTTGTTCTGAGCGATGTGATAAAAGCTTCTGATGAAGAGATAGAAACGTGATGTAGCGCCCTCTAGACTATCAACTTAGCTAACCAAATAGTTTATGACATTAAAGAATTGCGCCATCAACGGCCATCACATGAGTAGTTAGGGACAAAATCATAAATTTGTGTATGGGAATTTTAGACTTTTTTGATATACAATTCAGTGATTCACAGTCACAACATTTCAATTAATAATTTATGTAATTCCTCATTCTTCATAATGTGTTTTTAATCAAAAAGAACAAAGAAAACATGAACAACAACAACATTTATAATCTGAACATTTCAATCCGTAAACATATTTGCTATTGAAAACAAAATTCAAGTTAATCCCTGAATGTCATCAACTACCGCATTAAAATAGCACTAACTAGGGTTAGCAACATTTGTGCAGTCGATGTTGTGCTTGCAATAAAAGCTGGTCGTTCTCTCTTGAAAACTGCGTCCGATTTTGTTTATTTTTACAGGGTAGATGACCAACATCAACAACAATCGTGGCGTCGAAAATGAGCTTTCTTTTGTAAGTATTTTGAGAGAAATTACTTGTTTTGATTTTATCGGTGACTCACCAGCTCGTCGCTGACGACGAAAGTTGAATGCCATGCCGTACCAATACCATCCATGCAGGTAGAATTACCGCATTACCTCTATAAAGCTCTATATCTATGCCTATGGCTGTACGTATGGCTATTGTTATCATATAATCAATTATCAGGCTTCAATTGTTTACAAACAGGAAAGAATGTTGTATCCGACCGCCACTTTTTAATGTTTTTTTGAATTTTTTTTGCAACCACTATGGCACTAACCAGTCATGCCAGTTAAAAAATAAAATGATTCCATCAATATTTGGGGGTACAGAAATCTTTAAAATCCACTTTTATGATGGTTTTCGGATGGTTTTCCTTTCTAAAAAAAATCCTCCCCTTCAGAAAATAGAAGGATCCTATTAATAGTTGCCACTGTGCATGTACAATGACCATGTTGGTCACTTATGGGGAGTTGACAAGATCAGACTGACATGACTGAGGAAGTCATCGTTTTCCAAAAATGCCTGATTTTTCATGAAATAAATATCCTGGAATAATTTGAAGTATACGTCCATCATCATCCATATGTTCTCCACCTTACTGGGTAGGTAAGATTACATTATTGGTTATCTGCCTGTTCAACTGCCTGTTTTGACTGTTGACCCAAATGTGCACACAGGGGCATTTTTTACTAGGTTTTACTGTCATTTTGACCACCCTGAACAATACCAGACAATGCTTTTACCAGTCAAAAACGGTCGACTCATTTTGACCTTTAAATGTACTTGCTACACGCAAGGTTTGGCAGTGTTCTACTTTTAAGTGCACTAGATATGACACAAAACACAATAAAGGGGGCCACTTTCCTACCGTCACGTTAGCAGTTTTTCTAATGGTTGTAATTTTTTTTTTAATATCTGAAACCACCCAAAAAGAATTTCAACATTTGAATAGACATGCATGCTTATCCTAAAGATAATTTGAGTTGATTATTACTATTATTTTTTTAATTACCCTAAAATTTCCATCAACAAATGGACGGAAAAGTTAGGTAACTTTTTCCGTCCAATTTTTATGGAAATTTGAGGGTAAAAAAATAAATTAAAAAATAAAAAAATGAAATAAATCAACTCAAATTAGTTCTAGTATAAGCCTGCATGTCCATTCACATGTTGAAACACTTTTTGGTCGGTTTCAGGTACTTAGTTGGTGGATACGTGCGCTATATAAATCTATACATTATTATTATTATTATTATTATTATTAAAAATAAATAACAACCATTGGTAAAACTGCTAACGTGACGGATGCAAAGTGGCCCCCTTTATTGTGTTTTATGTCATATACATGTACCTTGGCAAGTATATCAACATTTTGACTGATTTTGACCCTTGTAGTAGTAGTAGGCGCGTCAAACACACCGTTTTACCCCACTAGACAAGGCGTAACAACATGAGAATTTGCAATTTTTGTGATGGTATTTAGAGACTTTAAGCATAAGAAAGCAGCTTATTTTTGATATAAAAAAATATAATCCTTTATTTATTAGAATGCGAAAGAAAAATTAGAATATATTTTAAAAATACACAATAAATAACATTCTGAATTTTCCACCTCCCGTGCTCCCGGCTTGTTTCGAAACAACGTTACCAACGCATCTGAAGCCTCCAATTTTCAAGTTGACATTTGCACCGGAAAGAGTTGTCGTGTCTAGTCGAATGCGGGCACCAAAAATAAAGCCTGCTTTGCAAGGAACTGATTTCTACGTGCGCGTTATCGATAGGCGAGTCTGGGGGTGCAGAAAACATCGTTGAAAATTCCGTCGAAGATCTTTGAAAAACAATGCCAATTTCGCAAAACGCGGCACCATAAACCGAAAGTACGAACGATAATCCATCCCCATATGAATTTGGAATGAAATCGGACGTCATTTTCCAGTAGATAATACGATATATAATCGCACGTTTTTCTTCAGACGGCCGGAAGCAATTTTTCACGACCGCCACGGTAACGCGGAAACACACACGATGCAGTTGACCGAGCGAGAGAGATCTACGATCACTCGCTAAAAGTGTCGGACTTTCTCCCGAAAATCAACATGAAATTGCCAGGATTTTAGAGGAACATGGTGATTACAAGTTCCTGAACATTAACATATGTTATAAAGTGGACTTTATTTGTAAATACATTAGTTCTTATTGTCTCAATTTATCGTTAATTTAATCCGAAGATTTGAAAGAAATGTCGATTCAGTGCGTGCATGCTGCATGAACTATAGCGTTTGCAATACGATTGTAATGCGCATGTGCAGTAGGCTACTTGTGGTGTGAGGATGGCATGCATAGCGTCTGCAATACGATCATGCAGCGCATGTGCAGTAGGCCACTTTTTTTGGATAAACAATGGGGAAGAAAACACAGTGCACGAATCAATGGGGAAACTGCAAATCAATTTTGTACTTTTCCATACATTTTGCCCCCAAAAACAACTTTACAGATTATTAAATTTGGAGATAAGAGTTATGATAAAGTTAAAAAATATGATTTTTTTTTTTTTTAAGTTTGAAGGATTTAAAAAAATATCACTGGTCTCACACAGAAATTTACAACAACAAAAATGTAAAAATAAAAAAATAATCGGTGAAAATTCATAATTTTTGACTGGATCATGCACAGCATTTGCTTTGAAGTGGGACTGCCCAGGACAATGGAGATTTGAAATTATTGTCAAGATTTATAAATTATTGTCATTATTTATAACGTTATGAATATATAATTAGCTTATTAACCCTCATATAGGTTTAACACTCAAAGACACTCAAACTTTGTATATCTCTCTTAACCCATTGACTTTGTGCAGTGCACTCAAATACATGCAAACACATGTGGCTGTGTGATAGGTCAAACCCAAAGACACTCAATTTGTATGTAACTCCCAACCCATTGACTTTGTGCAGTGCACTCATACACAGCTCTGTGTGACTCTGTGGTTTGACCTACATGTACCAATTGGCAATGCACACAAAAATACTCAAGTGACTGTCTGAGTGCCGTGCTGACTGGGCCAAATTTCAGCCTGGGCATAGGAGGGTTAAAGTAATGAAAAACAAGGCTTTTGATCCTAAATTACCTGTGAAATTATTATAATTGTTTTTCTTTTACTTTGAGTATATTGGTATTCAAATGTTTACTCAATGAACAAATTTGAGTGGAATAGGATTGACAGAACTTAACTTATGACATTTTTGCATATTTAATTAGCCAGACTTAGTCTCCAGAGCTAAAAAAAGGAAAATTTTGTGTTTAAGCCCAAATTTATGCCAGTTTTACACAACCATTAATGTTCTCAGCTTGGAACACATTTATACTTTAAATATGAGTAACAAAGACTCAGAATATGCAAAATGATTCACAAGATCCTCTATAATCATTATGAAAAGAATACTTAAAATATGCAATTTTTGAGAATTTACGGTGATTTCGGCTTAAAAAAGGCCCATTTTGGCACTTTAAAGCTTTTTTACTGAGCTATATCTTCATAATGTGATGTATCCTCTGGAAAAAACCCACTGATATGACAAATATAGGCAACATACATACAAGAAAAGGTGAATTGAGATGCTTGATAGGTGTAAATAAAATAAATGAGATGGTATAAAAACATTTTTTGTTTATTGTTGCTTTTTTGACATTTGTTGTCTAGGGAAACAGCACATTCTGAAATCTTTATCGGACCATAACTTGGTAATGCCTTGACCAATTTTTAAAATTAAAAGTGTTCTGTAATCTACTCACCAAGCCCTTGAAGAAAAATTCCAACATAACTTCCTATAAGCAATTAAAAAATTTTCATTGTCCCCCCTAGTAGTAGGAGG
This sequence comes from Zoroaster sp. YZ-2022, assembly GCA_029582265.1. Taxonomy (NCBI): domain Eukaryota; kingdom Metazoa; phylum Echinodermata; class Asteroidea; order Forcipulatida; family Zoroasteridae; genus Zoroaster; species Zoroaster sp. YZ-2022. The sequence continues at coordinate 16,316,733 of CM055824.1, forward strand.
GTGAGTGTACATCTCTGGAAAGTACCAGACTACAGAATTAACGACTTATAATCAATAAACATACTTTTTGTGAAGTTGGTGATGGTAACTAAATGTCCTAAGAAATTATTCAGTCTGACATGCTGTCATTTTTTTAGAAGACGTGAAATGTAATTTTGAAATTGGATTTCCCACAGAATGCATCAGGGGTCGAAATTAACACTAGTCTGCTAGTCCGAGGCTAATGGCTTTAACAGCTGGACTACTAGCTGCTGGGGTTTGGGCAGTCCCATGGGCTTGTGAAAAAAAATTAAATAAAAATACGCAAAAAAACATTCAGTATGATCTCAGCATGATCTCAGCAAGAACATGTTACTCACCAGCTCACGGTTCATTTCTTTTTCTTGTATTTATATTCACCTTTTGTTCAGGACTACTAAAAAATGAGAAGGACTATTTATAAATGCCCAAGACAGTTTAGACAATCTGATTGGACAAAATGTAATCACGTGGGGGTGTATTAACGGATGGTATAATCTGGCTTATCAAAATCAGAGCAGCGCATATGTGCCAGCCCTTTCACCAGCTGTATTGTGCAATGCGCGACGTGGATTTGAACCAATCAGAGTGACGAAGATTGGCATCATGCACCCGACTCATGTACTTTGGAAGTGTTTCATGTGTACCCCAAAACATGTGAATTTGCCCATTTCTATTTGGCTTTATTCAACAAATATTACATTTTTTTTGTTTACATTTTGAAAACGAAATTGATACGGGCATTTATGAATGGGAATAACAGTTTGGTCTTTACCGCAGGTTAACGACCAGTTTTGTGCGTGGTAACAATGTTGGTTTCTACCTGTCCGTGTCTCTTCACACTCTCCAGTCTTACAAAGAGTGGATGAATTTACAGATATTTTACGAATAGTGTGCATTCCCATTAAACATTTCTGTCACTCTGTTGCGATGTGCGGGGGTGTTTTTGTGTGGGTGTGTACTTGAGGCTGTTTCTGTTTTGTCCTCATTGTTCCACACAGTGTGTTTCTCTAAAGGACTTTTAAAACTGGAATTCCCCCCCAATTTCTATCCAAACAGCATTCAGGCATTAATTTGTTAAAAAAAAAAAAACTTTTAAAGGGAAGATAGAACATTGGTATAAAATATTTGGAAATGTACATTCATGTCAGCTCTTAGTTCACAAGAACTTTAACCCTAACCCCCAAGGCCCATTTGCTTACACATAACCTGAATCCTTCCTAACTCCCTAGACCCATTTGCTTACACATAACCTGAATCCTTCCAAACTCCCTAGGCCCATTTGCTTACACATAATCTGAATCCTTCCTTACTCCCTAGGCCCATTTGCTTACACATAACCTGAATCCTTCCTAACTCCCTAGACCCATTTGCTTACACATAACCTGAATCCTTCCTTACTCCCTAGGCCCATTTGCTTACACATAACCTGAATCCTTCCAAACTCCCTAGACCCATTTGCTTACACATAACCTGAATCCTTCCAAACTCCCTAGACCCATTTGCTTACACATAACCTGAATCCTTCCAAACTCCCTAGGCCCATTTGCTTACACATAACCTGAATCCTTCCTAACTCCCTAGGCCCATTTGCTTACACATAACCTGAATCCTTCCTAACTCCCTAGGCCCATTTGCTTACACATAACCTGAATCCTTCCTAACTCCCTAGGCCCATTTGCTTACACATAACCTGAATCCTTCCCAAGTCCCTAGGCCCATTTGCTTACACATAACCTGAATCCTTCCTAACTCCCTAGGCCCATTTGCTTACACATAACCTGAATCCTCCAAAATCCTTCAGTAGTAAAGCAAGCGCATGACATGTATTTCTAATCTGTGATACATGTACATGGCCAGGGACCCTCCCTGCATGCATGGAGCAATAAACAGTGTCCACTGACCCAAAGAGGCCACCATACATGTACTTTGTGTATAGGAAATTTGGTCTGGTTCCAATGACCGCGTATACATACGTACATGTATCACGTATTTCACTGGTTGGCAAAAAAAAAAAAAAAAAAAAAAAAAAAAAGCGTCACCGAAGACTTTTTTGCCTTAGTATAAAATATGCCAAAAAGTTAATTATTGGCCTCTCGTTTCGACCCTGCCATTGTCACCGCCATCCCAACCTGCCTGCCAGTCGGTTGGTGCTCTGGGAGCCAAAGCATGGTCGGAAGAATAGAGGAGGCCAGAGGGCAAGCTTCATAGGCGTGCACAAACGCAATGTCGGAGCAGAAATGGGGGAAGAGCTGGCCAGGTGCATGGATGACAGGGTTGATTGGAATATCCGGAGGCGATCCCGCCTGCGGGCGACCTAGTTGCAGTGGCAAACCAGGGTTGAAACATGAGGTATCTTACATGTAATTAACAAAAAAGGAATTATTACATTTCCAGACATAGTTATGCTGGTCTAATTTAAACCAGTCTCTTCTGTCAGTTTGCCGCTTCCCTCCCCCTTCCCCTACCGAGTGAGAAACATCCATTTTTTCTTAAAACGTGTAAATTACGGGTATACATAGCCAGAGAATAACTTGCTACTGTTTGTGTACAGTGAACCTTTAGAAATATTTCTTTGTCATAAAATTCCCCCACTAATCAGATAAAGGTACCCGGTACATTGTACATCGTATCTTATCAACCAGACATTTAATTAACAAAAGAATTTATGAGTATGTTTTGAAAGTCCATATGATATAATCTGTCTGTTTCCCACTACCGGGTAGTAAACAGAAAGTAACCGTGGTACATACATTCTATGGTAAACCAGGATGCAGTGAACTACCAGTCTGCTGTTTCTCAAAAGGTTCCAATATGCAAATGTGTGGTTTACGTTTCAAGTAAACTTCAAGAGATTGACTTTGCACATGTATCATATAGCTAAACATGAACTGTAACAGTTTCAGGACTTGTGACTCAAAAAGTAAACATGCATCTAAACTGTTTGTGTCGGGTTTGATGTCGTTCAGGTGAAACTATTTTTAACCCTCATATATGACTGCAAGGATCAAAATCAGTCAAAATGTTGATATATTTGCCAAGGTATATATCTAGTGCACTCAAAGAGTCGAACACTGTCAAACCTTACGTGTAGTGAGTACATTTACAGGTCAAAATGAGTTGACCGTTTTTGACTGGTAAAAGCGTTGTCTGGTATTGTTTCAGGGTGAAGTCAAAATTACAGTAACAGGATTCGTACGGGTCATGGAAAACCTGGAAAGTCAGGGAATTTTGCTTGTGCATTTTCCAGGCCTTGAAAGTCATGGAAAAGGGTAAACGTCTTTAAAAGTCATGGAAAGTCATGGAATTTTAAGACTTGTTAAAACCAGTTCGCGTCGGAGGCCGTGTACACACGCAATTTTTTTTTCGCACCGTGGATCGCAGAGTATCTAAACACGCCATAGGAAACTCCGGAATATTTGTATGCACGCTCGGTCGCGGTTGACGTGATAATGAGCCACGTGCGGAAAGTGACGTGCACAGAAGACGTGACCACACGCTGTGGAAGCTTCCATTGTCCTTTCGGGTGACGTGAAAACACGCATTTTGGCAGTGCTCGTGCTTCGGTTGACGTGTTATTGTGCAACACTTGTTCGGCACAAGAGCGGGGGCCGTGTAAACACGCTCGCTTCACATGGGTGGTTGTGCGGGGGCACTCGTAAACCTGTTCCACACCTTTGTCTTTGTCTCCATTGAAATCTGTAAAGCTGCGGTATACTAAGATTTCTATAGACCAATTACCGTGCACCATTGTCCCATTGTTACTCGGTACCATGCCACTCGGATAATGGGGAAGGAATCCTTCCTCCATGCTCGGTTGACGTGTAAATACGACGAAGAATTCTTTCGAGGGCTCGGTGGACTTCTAAAGACGCAACACCAAACACGCCCTCTTGGCTATAATTCCCACGGAAAACTCGCCAATTTATCTGCTAATAAGCTAAATGGGGGTGTCTCGTCTTAGTTTCATTGACGTAACCAAAAAAAAAATCATGCAAAAAAAAAACGTGTTTGTGTGTGAAAAAGAAACCCGCACAGGGGCCCAGAAAAACTTTTTTATTCCCGACGCAAACTGGTTTTAAAAGAAAAAGAAACAAGGCAACCAAAAAGACACAATTTCTGGGTCACAAGTTCACATCAAAGAAATGTCTGCCTACTTTGGAAAGTTAAATGTATCAATTTGGGATTAGAGCCAAGACAAGAGTTGGGGCTATTGTTCACTTGACAATGACTGACAGGTTGTGGTTTTACACTCCCAGACCAAGAGACAATAACCTCAGGGACCTGGTTCTTGGCTGGTTTACAAGCTATTATAAACTAAACACGTGGTGTTTGTCCCACTCTGCCTGGCACGCGGGTACCCAGCTCATCTGGTTTTTGCCTAAGCAGTGTGGTCGCGGAACCAGTGTCGTTTAATATTGAATGCTTATAAATAGATCGCGGCAGGCCGCATAGTTACAAATGCTGTGCATCAAAAACATTCTCTTGAAAAGAAACAAAGTTGCCGGCCAATTAAAATGTATCAATAAAGCTTCCTTCAAGATGAAATAAATCCCTCAGTGGCAACAAATTATTGTTGTTCACAATTAGTTCTCGAACTGAACAAAGGAAATTTTGGGGTGTTTTTTTTTCACCATGGAATAAATTATAGCGTATCGGCCGATTTATAGCGTATCGGTATTTTTTTTATAGCGTATCGGGCATGCCTGGCTAGAACACTGGTGTTATGCGAATCTACTTAGATTCGCGTTGTTAATGTTGGGCGCGAATCTTCGCGCGAATCGAAAAGTCATGGAAAAGTCATGGAATTATCTAAGTAAAAAAGTGTACGAACCCTGAGTAAAAACCAGTCAAAAATGCCCCTGTGTGCACATTTGGATCAACAGTCAAAACAGGCAGTTCGCCGAGTTTTACCTCTATAGCTATTTGCCACTAAAGTGCAGCTATAGTATGAGGGATAATGAAGACACTCATGTACCGTACCCCATGTGAATGCACAACATGTATATTTATTTATATAGCAATTAGCATACTGTTTGTGACGATTCATGCACGTATGCAGGAAGTGTACCTGCATGGCTCTTGTTTTGATAGATGTGAATTTTCTGAATTTCAAAGGGAAACATAATAAATACTTATATTTGTTTTTCTGAATTTTTAATTTTTTAAATTTTTTGTTGTTTGATCATTATGAGCAAAGCAAAATTAATATCGGATCACACTTTACATGATCATAATCAAATTTAAGGGTGTGCGTTTCCGGTTATTTCGGGAACCGGATACCCGAAGTTGGAAATCTACGGATACCCGGGTACCCATAAACAGTAAATAAATACTCCCGAATGTATAAAATAACCACTATGAACACAAGTTTCTCTTGTTTTATTAGAGTCAAAGTAAATGCGGACTTACTGTAATAATTTCCTGCCTACAAACGACTCGTATCATCCCCATTCCTCACACACAAAAAAATGTTTAAACAAAATCGGAGACTTCCATTTTATGGCTTAAATGCTCAGTCAAAATTGTCTAAAGTCGTTTAGATAATTGGAACCGAATAAATGGAACCGGGTAATAACAGTTTCAGTCGGGTATTCGGGTTCCCGGATACCCGGCACAGTCTTAACCCTCCTATAGGTTTAACAATCAAAGACACTCAAAATTTCCATGTACCTCCCAACCCATTGACTTTGTGCAGTGCACTCAAATAAATGCAAGGACATGTGGGTATGGTAGGAGGTCAAACCAAAACCACTCAACTGTATATATGCAGCACATGCACAGCTCTGTGTGACTCTGCATATAACTTATGTAGGACATACACACGTGTGGTTGACTGCCACTAACTCCAGCACTCTTAGAGAAAAATACACATGTGTGAACACACAGTCACGCACCGTAATTGTGGGGACATTTACATGCTGTGAGACACAGTTGTGGGGACAAAAATCGACCGAAAATGTTATGGGGACATGAAAATGTCCCCACAGATACGGCGGTCATGCCGTCCCTTTTGTTATCTGTCCCCACAACCTTGCCAGTGCCTACCCAATTGGCAATGCAACCAAAAATACTCAAGTGACTGTCTGTGGGTGCGGTGCTTACTGGGCCAAATTTCAGCCTGGGCATAGGAGGGTTAATAAAATTGTTACATATATGTGTTTAAGACAAGGTACGACATTTGCAATGACCAGATTATCAATTGAATTAAAGGGGCAGTATCGTCACTATCAACAGGGCATGGAATCGGAATGCTAGCTTTAGATTAACTCGGTGTCTACACCTGTACTAATACCCCACGCGATAAGGTCATATTACCGTTGCTAGCTGCATAAATGAGCCAGTAATTTTCAGTCACTGTGTTAATCTTAAACTAGGACACTGATTCCATGCCCTGTTGAAAGTCTGCTTTGATCGTGACGACACTGTCCCTTTAACAAAGTATTATCTAAAAACTAATACATGTATGTACGTGGTGTAAGGTACATGTATGTATGAATCGATCATCTGAGAAATCATTTCCTATTTCTGAGAAATCATTTCCTATAACGTGCTTTCATCTTGTTGAATTTACAAAAAGTGACCGGACAGAACATTTTGTTTAAAACAAATAATAAAAAAAAACATGAAAAAATGTTGTGTTTTGATGTAGGATTTGAGGTTTTACATGGTGGTGATAGATGTTATGGAGTTCTTTCGGGTACACCATGTAATGAGCTCTCTCTTTTTTTTTTTGACAAAAAAAGTGATGGCTCTGAGAAGAGCCGGTTGGTTTGTTCACAACGTTTCGACTAGTCTGCTCTAGTCATCGTCAGTCTCCAGTCTCTCAGATGATGACTATCTAACAGACTAGTCGAAACGTTGAGAACAAACCAACCTGGCTCTTCTCAGAGCCATCACTTTTTCCAAAAAAAAGAAAAGAAAAAAAAAGAAGAGATCATTACATGGTGTACCCGAAAAAACTCAATAGCACACTTTGTGCTTTGTTTTTCTAATAAAATGTGAGCACCTCTTCTGCTGAAATGTTCACGGGTTAGTTTTAATTCTTGAAAATGAGAATATAATTTACAAAATACATGTGTATATCATATGTACCAATGTTGTATTTGCCGTTTAGATGCAGTATATTTGTAATTGCATTGTAGGTACATGTATCTCGGTACATAATTTTTTTTCTATACTATCATTGTATATTGTTTGTAATCATGTTTTTTCTTTGTTTCCGCGCCTTGAGTGCCCAGCAGGGTGGATATGTGCGCGCTACAAATCTTTATTATTATTATTAGTAGTATTTATTGTAATCAGATACATTTTCTTCTAAGATCTGATCATGATCAATGTTCAAAATCCTTTAAGCACATCAAGAATGCTGTCTGCACAACCGTATATTCCACACAAGAGATAATGCTAATTCCTCGCAGTAGAATAATCTATACATACATGTAACAGCAAAAGAAACGTCACCCCCTAAATTTTGTTAAGTAATTATATTATTAAACATAATAAATATACAATGTTGTGGGATGGTTGGCTGCCAGGTCAACCAAATTTGCCACATTGTGTTCGTGTTACACTCCATACTCATAATATTCTTCATTAAACAAATTATATTAATTATAAAATGAAAATAATAAATATTTTTAGGGGTGACGTTTCTTTTGCTGTTATGTATACATAGGCAAAATACATTCAATGATGATGTGTCCTCCCAGTTGTTTTTTTCTTCATTATTTAAAGATGTATTGCCCGTGTTTGTACCGTCTCATGACGATGATGAGTTGAGAGCGTACTAATCGAAACGTAGAGAAGACCTCGAGAAGTCCCCATGGTTCTCCCTGAACCACGTTCTCCCTGAACCACGTTCTCACTCAGCGATAGTTGAGAAACGAGTTGCCCGAAAAAAGGCTCTTTTCAGAACTCTGCACCTCACTTAATTAGCGATAGTTGGAGATAAACGCACGGTGTTACCGCAAACTGAAAATGATATTTTGTACTACAGCGGTTTCTGAAATTGGTTGTTTTTGTTGGAACATGAGATATTTCACAAAATAGCCGTCAGAAGCTTGGTTTTCACAGTACAACGGCACCATATTAATTTTAACCCTCCTACTGTTTGACCAGTTGAAACCATTCAAAATTTCCACTTACCAAAATGGCCATTGGTTTTGTACACACATAGTGATACCATTTGAACAGTGTTGGTAGCAAGCTTTACTACCATTCAAATCCATTCAAATGGTTATTGAATGGTGGATACACTACTCCTTGGTGTGTTTCCATAGCCGAATGGTTTCAAATGGTGAATGTACTACACAGTGGCTTATAAATCATTCAAATGGTTTTGAATGGTGGATACACTACACTTTGGTGTGTTTCCATAGCCGAATGGTTTCAAATGGTGAATGTACTACAAGTGGCTTATAAATCATTCAAATGGTTTTGAATGGTGGATACACTACACCTTGGTGTGTTTCACAAAACGAATGGTTTCAAATGGTGCATCAACTTGTCTGAAAAAGGCCCTAGAAGTAGGAGGGTTAAATGAATTTACATGTATGACGGGACCCACTATAAATTTATGCCTGTACATATTTACTGTAAAACCATACTTCTCTCGCTTCATGTAAAATAGCAATGTTCTGATAAAAAAAGACATTTTTTGGAAATTTTCAGAACCACGGGTGATTCATCTTTTTAGGGAATTACATGTATACATGTACATTGTATTTAGTGTACTATACATCTCATGATTATTTTGGGAAATGTGTAATTTTAAAGCATTTCTTTTCCTTTTTCTCAAGCATTTTTTCCCCTTTCCTTTAGTAAAGTAAATTGCAAGAAGAATACAGAGAAAACATTGCCGATCAAACGATACATCTTTAACAATTGATTGTTTATTTCATTAGGCCATTGTCTAAAATTAAGGACCCAACGCCCAAAAATTTCAGATTTTGGAGAAATTTCTTTTAAATCGCCGGCCAAAAATCACAATTACTTAAGATTTAAAAAAATCAATCAATCAATCAATCAATGTTTGCAGCACTGCGGCTGTATTTTGACATTCCGTGCATGTATCGCATATTAGTGTATACATGATTGCATTTACATTGTACCTTGCCGCATTGTAAACTCTCCCTTTCCCAGCCCCCTCTTACCTGCACATTTTCATGCAATTCACGAAGGCGGTCTGGTTGCCACTCAATAAGTCACAAATCATCGGTGCTGTGAGGACGCTCTAATGGAAGAGCGCCCTCAATAAAGGCGCTAATAGAACTAAATAGAACTAAAATAAAACTAAAAGCTCTAATAGAAGAGCGCCCTCAATTGGTAATTTTTATTTTACTGTTGTAGAAAAAAAAATCCATAATTTAAAAAAAAGGCCTTTATTTGATCTTTTCACTTAGTACATGTATACATTCATTTATCTCTATCTGTGTACATGTATAAATTTGCTATCAGTACAACAATACATAATTATACATGTACATGTATGTAGTCCCTACATGGCCGTGTATATGTACATAATGCATGGGTGTGGTCCCTGTATTTCTTGTCCCACTGTGAATTATTAATTCCAAAAATAGCATCATCATCATCTAACCTTGCTCTATAAACTCATTATGCATAATTATGACATTCCATTCCATGTTTGTGTAATGGCTTATAATTGTTTTGATTAGGAGTGCTATGAGATAATCCTTGAAGAAATGAAACTAGAGAATGTTGCTGTCATTATTACGTAAATATACTGGTTTATTTGAATAATTACATTAACCCTCCTACTGTAGCTGAGCTTTAGTCGCAAGTAGATACATATCGTGTTCAAAACCAGTCAACCGGGACATTTTTGACTGGTTTTATTGTCATTTTGACCACAACAATACAAGACAATGCTTTTGGGTCGTTCCATGAACGTGGGACCCAAAGTGTGACATGGAGGTCAACATTTCAAGTTCATTAAATAAAGAAAAAAAAACCCAGTTTTGTTACCTTATTTATCATAGTTTTGTAGGTTGTCATCTTTTAAAATAATAGATACAAACATTAAAACTGGTGTCATGTATTTACGTCCTGCTTCACCTGATATGAGGTTAACAATGTAACAAAATTACAAGGGGACACCGTGTCTTGTTACGTTGTGTAATATACTGACTAAAGTTAATGGATCAAAATAGGGGAGACCCAAGAAATTTTTTGTTGTTGTCATAGTAGGTCTGTATGAGATGCAACAATAGGTGAAAGTTATAATCATCAGCTCATACGATGTAAGGAATAACACAGGCCCCAATATCTGAAATACATGGGAAAACACAAAGTGTCCCACGTTCATGGAATGACCTTTTTACCAGTCAAAAACGGTTGACTCATTTTGACCTGTAAATGTACTTACTACGTGTGAGTTTTGACAGGGTTCGACTTTTAAGTGCACTAGATATACGGTACCTGATTTTGACACTTGCGGTCATACAGTGTAGGAGGGTTAAGGGGAGTTAAAACATTGGCAATTTTGGCAAAACTGCATTATTCAGCATCAATGCATGCACTTTATTTTAATCAAGATACAAAGGGAAGAAACAACATTGATAATTACTTATTTCTGAAAAATGATTTCCTATAAATAGCTTTCATTGGAACTGAAAAAATGGAACTGTAATGGTGAAGTGACAAAAATGTTTACAGACAGCCATTTTTTTGTACAGAATTCTGCCCACGGTGGTCGGCGCCGGAAGCCCTGACTGTCACTCAGGATCCCACGACCACCACTGGCAAAAAATTTGTTTTTTCCCAACCACCACTCATTTTCCAACTTGCATGCATGTATTTCCTTTCACAGATTATTAATAAAAGATGTTGCTTTTACCAGTAAAAATTTAAGAATTTCGGAAAAATAGCTCAAAATAATTCCCTCCCCCCCCCATTCTGTGGCATGGGATACCAGTCCTGAGACACAAGAACATGCGGACATGCAATGCCGTGTGCAACATGATGTCTTAAAGATGATCCCACAATTCCTTAAGTACCAATAATATTTTCTTATTGTTCGGTAGGCCTATGCACAATCATTAAATGCTAAGGAATGTTCAGGAATAGATTGGGACCATATAGTTGCCTTTATTTGACCCACCCATGTCACACTCCAATAGTTATCATATGTAACCATTAATGTGGAAAGACCCATTTATTATTATTGATTCAAATCAAAGTCAGCGGTACACTCTGCCTTTGATTTCAACCTCCTGCATCTGAGAACCCCTGCTTACGCAGCCAGCATGTACTTTAAAGTAAGATTAAACCAAATCCCGACAGGAAATCCCATCACCATTTCATGCCTACCCATGCATACCATTCCCACATGGTGCCGACGACAAAGAAACACATGTCCATTTGGTCACCAGTAAGTATTGCATGAGTGGTCAACTCAATGAGAAGTGTAGAAAGGGTCTCTCCACACTAATGCATACAAAAGATAACCATTGCAGTGAGACATGGGTAATAAATACAGAATCAAGCATTTTATCCCAACTTATAATTCCTGAGCCATTTATGCTTGTGCTTACCAAACATTAAGACCTATTTGGGGAGTAGTTAAGAAATTATAGGGTCATCTTCAAGACGTACTGTTTGTGACAGACATTTTTATTTCAGATTGACAGGACATACAGGTAGATACATGTGCATGTAATAGAATTAATTAATTGACCCAAAGGTTGTTCCATCTACATGTTACCAGTCAAAATTAACAAACATAAAAATCTTCTAGGTATTTAAGAAATTAGAATGTGAATCACGTATGTAAGATGGACAGACATTTTGGGTTTAATTTATTTATGCCCATGTGGCAAACGTTAAATATTGAAGATTATCTCTCTGTAATTTCTATACATGTGCATGTAGATATATAATGTCTGGAGGGTTGACTTGATTTTGGATGGTAACAATCCCTAATACATGTGCATGTAGGATATATGTAATTTACATGTATGTTGAGGGACAACCTTTGCCTGAACCAGTCCATTTGATTAAATTGTCAATTTATAACAAAATGTCTGACCCTGTGACAAAAACGTTAGGTCTTGAAGATAATATTCCTGCAATTTCTTAAATATGTACTCACCGAGTCTTACTTTTAGCATTTATAATCTTCTAGGAGCTTAGAATGCACACAGAACAAATAGATGGAAGACAAAATGTTTTATTTCAGTCAATTACAAATCCGTGTTACTCTCCGTTTGTGTGCATTTATAGCCCTTCTGCGACTGCAAGGGTCAAAATCAGTCAAAATGTTGATATACTTGCCATGGTATATGTAGTGCACTTAAAAGTCAAACACTGTCAAACCTTATGTGTAGTATGTACATTTACAGGTCAAAATGAGTCGACTGTTTTTGACTGGTAAAAGCATTGTCTTGTATTGTTGAGGCTGGTGAAAATGACAATAAAAACCGGTCAAAAATGCCCCCGTGTGCACATTTGGGTCAACAGTCAGTTGATTGATTTTGACCACTACCGCTACATTTGTACTTGCCACAAAAGTACAGCTATAGTACATGTACATGTAGGAGGGTTAGTGTAGAGGGACCCAGAAGTGGATCCACTCACATAAATTCCACCTAACTGAGTCAGCTCATGTTTATTGCCAGGGCCCAGTTTCAGGTTGCTACATGTAAGTAGAAACAATTACTAATTGGAAATCAGGCCTGATTTCAGTTTTTTTTTTACAAATCTCCCTTTGCCTCAAACTTTTTTTGAAAGAAGAGAAGTAGCCACCAAGGAAAGAAAGAAGTAGCCTGTATTGTGTCCAAACCTCTGGTTTCTTTTTTTTAGGGGATGTGGCGAGTCTGTAAATCCTCCAAAATTAAAACATCCAGGAGGTTCAGAGGGCTTTGTCCTCTAGAGCAAAGAGAGACCCAGGCCCGCTACCTATTTTTTAATGATTTTTTTTACTTTTGTCAAATCTCACCCCTGTAGAAATATTTGCTTAGCAGTTTTTCTTGGTTACCATCCAAACTTGCACATAACAAGAGTACTCTGGCTGGCAGTCGGTTTTTATAATGCTTAGCGAAAATATTTTTGTTAATACAATAACCAGTCAGGCAGGTAACTCTAAAAAAAAATTCACCAGACTATCAATAATTTTACCTCTGGACCAACATTTAAAGGGACAGTATCGTCACAATCAGAGCAGTCTTTCAAGAGGGCATGGAATCCGTGACCTACATGTATGTAGTTTAAGATGAACACAGTGACAGAAATTTACTGGCTCATTTATGCAGCAGCAACGGTAATATAATAATAATAATAATGTGGACTTATATAGCGCACGTATCCACCAAACTGGTGCTCAAGACGCATTATATTATTACCCCTGCTCATCAGGCTCATAAATCATTCCTGAAACCATCTCAGCTCCCTGGGGAGTATACAGCTCAATTGCTGCCATTACAGCGCATATACATATGTAGGGCTAATCAAACACAACAACCAACTCTGCCCTCACAGGTACCCATTTACCCCTGGGTGGAGAGAAAGCAATTATGGTAAAGTGTCTTGCTCAAGGACACAAGCACCATGGCCGCAGTTGGAATTCGAACCCACATTCTGATGACCCAGCCATCAGAACACAAATCCAATGCACTAAACCGCTCGACCATGGCACTCCATATGACCTTATCATGTGGGCTATTAATTTCAGTCACTGAGTTAATCTAAAACTAGGGCTCCGATTCCATGCCCTCCTGATCCTGACGATACTGTCCCTTTAATTAAAAAGAAATACTTTCTTAGGATGATTGAACAGGTACATACTACCAAATGCCTTATTGTGTAAAGGTCCACCTCTGCTTATTCTTCTGTGAATTACATGTATATTTTGTATTCAGATGTCAGAGATCAGTTTTGTATACAATGTGAGCTTGCATAAACCAGTGTACTATACATGTATATTATTTCAGTTCTAAAGTACATGTACAACTGTACATGTATGCTCTGACAATTCCAAAAACAAAAACGTTGGAGTCAGATACAACTTGACAAATTGCAATTCCATTCATAGTGGATTCCAAGTTTCGTGCATAAATTTGCCATTATGGCAGGAATTTACAGTCCAAAAATGTCTAAACAGCTAACTTTTAAATTGTCAAAACACTCTAGATACATGTACATGTATATGTATAAACAATAACTTCAAACCTGCCGCCAAGAGTCAAGATTTAATCTTCAGAATCAGCTTTTCAGAAGCTGGAATTGTCTATCATGGGTACATGTACTTGATTCTTTAAAAGAAGAAAAAAAGTGGAATCGCAGTTTTGATTTTCCCTTTGGAATTGCTTCAAATTTATTCCAATCCACAATCGCTGCAAGCCTATTCAACAGTACTAACTACACTGTACATACATGTACATACATGTACATACAGTATTTAAAGTAAATGGTAAAATAATTTTGGGGAAGTGGCTTTCACTGTAGAGCCAGTTTCATGCCTCACTTGAACGCAAAACTTGTAGCGAAGTTTTACGTCATAACATCGGCCGTGAATGATCAGCACAAGTTGCAAATGTATTTAACTTCTGCGAATCATTCAACGCAAATCTCAGATGATGACATTTACATGTATAATTCACTTTGCATTGGCATTAGCTTCAAGCATGCGAACTGGCCTTAAAGCTTCATCAAGCAGCTGTTTTTTTTACGACCAATACTGGTTATTAAATTTGATGCTTGCTTCAAAAGTATTCTTGTACAAGGAATAGCTAGGAGTACACAAAGCCGGTTGTGCGCCCACGTACTCTTACATAAAAATGCTTGGCTTAAGTATTCTTGTACAAGGAATAGCTAGGAGTACACAAAGCCGGTTGTGCGCCCACGTACTCTTACATAAAAATGTACTTTCAAGTGCAATTTGTGACTGGCTCTGGCAAAACCCTAAACTTGGACCCAATTTTCAAAAAGTGACTAGGGCTGTGCCGGGTATCCGGATACCCGACCGAAACTGTCATTACCTGGTTCCATTTTTCGGTTCCAATTACCCGTAAACGACTTTTTAAAATTCGGACTTAACATTTGAACAGAGTGAACAGAACAGTGGCGTAACTAGGGTCCAATTTTCGGGGGGGGGGGGCACTAGGGGGTGCACCACTTTTTCTAGGGGGCATGTCAATACTTGAATCCTGCAGTCTCAAATAGGCACCTATTTTTTTCAAAATTCTGAAATTCTGAATGGGGGGGCACCCGGGGGGGGGGGATGGACCTCGACTGGGAAGGCACGTGCCCCCCCATCGTTCACTCATGAACAATGTAATGTTTGCAATTTTACAGACAAATTAATCTTTTATTCAAGAGATCACACTCCAATAAAGCATGTGTATTATTTTACGGACATTTTCCATACACTTTTCTCCAACTGTTTGTGATACATTGCATCGAATTGTTAAGGCTGCAAAGGGCCTGGCAGCGGCTGCTTCAAACAACTAAATCAACCCAGCAGCTTAGGAGGGAATGTATGCCTAATTGTTTTACTTTAATAAAAACGACACAGTAAAGAAAAGATCGATTTAAAGTATGGTATCTTCTGTATTATCAAGGTCAATTTTGTTACCATTTACAGTACATGTATTTGTACACCACCGGAGGCATGTTTTCAACAAAAATGAAAACGGGTATCCGGGTATCCGAAGTTTCCTGATTTCGGGTATCTGGTTCCAAAAATATCCGGAAAAGCACAGCCTTAAAAGTAACCTCCCAAATTTATCGTGATAATTAACAATGTTCCCAACAATTTTTCAGGATTTTTCTTTTTCCATCCAAATCTAGAGAAAATACTCCATATGGTGACTTGAAAACTGGTCCCTGGGGTCAGTTTTTGACCTTTTTCATGGCTGTTATGCATTATGGTAAATGCCGAGAAGTTTCGGGTTTTGCCACAGCGGGTCACTTTTAACCTTTTCATTTGCATTTAAACAAAAAATAAATACAAATAATTTTGTTACTATTAAAACACATGTCAAACTCAAATGAGACTTAAAAGTTTTGCATGGTGAAAACTGATAATTACAGTAAGTTTGCGGTAGCACCGTCTAATAATCTCTCTGGAGTTGTGCGGTTTTGATAAGAACCTGTGGATTAACGGGCCGTTTCGGTCAGTGTGCTCTGACTGTCTTCTGGAGTCTCATTGTCAAGAGAATAGAAGACATGGACAAAAGTGATACCGGATTCTCAGTTCAATCTCTGCAAATAGAATAGTCCTGAATTGGTCAGCCATCTTGGTTTTCTAAAACTTGAGTCTTTGGGAATCAGAATGAGGCTCATGTTCCAAAATAGTCTGGTGCCGCACCAGAGCACTTAAACAATTTTTTTTTATGCAAATCGCCCCACACAAGGCCAATGGCCAATCCAAGGTGGGGGCTACTAAGTCATTGAGTTGTTACAATGACTCCACACTGAAGAAACCAGCCCCTCGCACCGAAACAAGACAAGTTAATAACCAGCCTCTTCACAGTGCGAATAGGACTGGGAGGGGTAGCTAATCAGAACAAGGCAGTTGTTAAACTGCCTCTGCCCCTATAAGCAATTATGGTTAAGTGTCTTGCTCAAGGACACAAGTGTTACGGGCGGAACCTGAACCCACACTCCGCTGCCAACACCAGAACCTGAGCCCGGCAAGCCATGGGGACCTACACTTACAAGCTCTGCTTACTAGTGGGCCCCATCTTCAGTATTACTTATTTGTATTTTGTAAACTACATGTACATGTATTATTGTAATATTTCAATACTGGGGGAAAATAAAATGAATGAATGTAGGCTTGGGCAATATCGATTTTTATTTTATTTTATTTTTTATTTTTTATTTTTTTTATTTTATTTATTTATTTTTTTTTTTTTCATCCACGATATATCGCCAAACATATATCACGATTGTTGATAGTATCGCAATTATTTGTTTTTCATTCATGCATGATGGCTTTAGAGCCAATAACAACAGGTACAGGTATGTACCCTTCTACAAGCATCACAATAAATCTCAAATTCATTTGCATAGTGTGTATGTACTTCTGAAGTAGGTCACTTTTGTTTCTCACATCCGAAAGCTGAAAAGACTGCTAATTTCATTTCCATAGAATTTCTGACTTGACTCACAATGGTGTTTTTTTTTAATCGTGATAAATATTTTTTTAATCGCGATTTTCCGATATCTCGATAACTTGATAAGGTTCTTGATATCGTAATCAAATAAAAAAAGGTATCGCGATATTTGATATTATCGTGTTATCGCCCTTGAGCTTAAATGAATGAATGAATGAATGAATAAATTATTATTATTATTATTATTTTATTTATTTATTTTTTTTTGTGCAGGGAAGGTACATAATTGGTACTGTTGCCAAAACTGCTTCTACAAGTACACATGTACAGTTTTTATGCTTACTTTCTTTGAATCAAGATACACACTATATGTACAAAACAGTAACCCTTGCATGGTTTGATCTTTCAAAACTCTTTGAAAGGTGAAAAGTACATGCACTTGCTAGCGATGCACAGTGGGTTCATTTAGGAATGCATCTACACTGTACACAGTACATGGTAACAAATCTAAACGCAATTTCACTATTTTCTTGTTAATAACGCAAGGCAATGAGCTGAAATTTCCACGGGTTGTTTTCTGTACATCTCTCTCGATTCTTTAAAAGTGTGGATTCATTTACAGACATTTAAACCAATGGTGTACTTATTCTTAAAATGATTTCATGATTTGTGGTTAAGAAACCACTGCAGACATCTATGCATTATGAGAACGGTCTGTGGGTTGTAAAAACTTAAAAGGGCATGACATTTCAAACTCAGCAGGATCACTCTCAGTCTCAAGAAATATTGTCTTTGAGAGGAATGAAAAGGTTTCTTGCTATTAACACTGCATGGGATAGTTAGAATACATGTGGGATGCAGGCCTGTGGTTTCTCAGGATGAGAAATAAAAACAATAAAAACCGCTCAAAAATGCCCCCCCGTGTGCACATTTGGGTCAACAGTCAGTTGATTGATTTTGACCACTACAGCTACTTGCCACTAAAGTGCAGCTATAGTTACATGTACATGTACATGTAGGAGGGTTAGTGTAGAGGGACCCAGAAGTGGATCCACTCACATAAATTCCTCCTAATTGAGTCAGCTCATGTTTATTGCCAGGGCCCAGTTTCAGGTTACTACATGTAAGTAGAAACAATTACTAATTGGAAATCAGGCCTGATTTCAGTTTTTTTTTTACAAATCTCCCTTTGCCTCGACATTTTCTTGAAAGAAGAGAAGTAGCCACCAAGGAAAGAAAGAAGTAGCCTGTATTGTGTCCAAACCTCCAGTTTCTTGTTTGTGGGGATGTGGAGAGACTGTAAATCCTCCACAATTAATCATCCAGGAGGGATCAGGGGGCTTTGTCCTCTTGACCAAACGGAGACCCAGGCCAGCTACCAATTTTTTAGGACGTTTTACTTTTGGATGGAAAGCTTCTGTAAAAGCTACTAGCTAATGGTTATCTAAAAAAAAATATATATAACTGGAGTAAAATTTATGAAATTTTAGTGAAAACTGAAATTCCATGTTGAAATGAATAAGGACAATTGAATGATACAAACAATAATAAAAAATTCCCCTAAAACTTTCTGATTGTTATAATTTTTTTAAAGAACAAGTGAAGTAATTGCCAACAAGTTTATTGGAAAAAATGCTCTTCCCAAAATTCCATATTGGAATGAATATATCGAGGGCTTAAAACCAGAACTGGTTATGTCCAAAATCGGCATTTTGAAATTTTTTTAAAAATAAGTTTGAATCTTTCTGAAAAATCCGAAACTCCCCATAACACATTTTAGGCAAAAGTGGACATACCTAGTTCTGGTTTTAAGCCCTCGATATGTTCATGTACATGTACATGAGCAATCTGAATGCACAGTACAGTTAGGGACAAGGGCCAAAGTCATGGTACAGCCAAGCCTTTGAGAAGCCTGGCCAGGCCCACGCTTTTCCCCTGCCTACTGGGCTATATAATGAGCTCTGCTTGCCTGGGCTAGGCCCTCCAGAAGCCCAGGTTATGTTGATTGGCAGTACTGTATTGTTAAGGATTAGGACTCACAAAAGACAGATTAGGAGGCCAGGTAGCCAGTGGCCTTGCCCATACAAGAATGAAACTCCTGATCTGATATCCCATCTTGAATATTCAACAGTTCTTTCTTTCTTGTTCTCTCTTCTGCCAACAGTGGGAGTCGGTCGACGAAGACTTTCAAGCCAAAAAAGAACATTCCTGAAGGGACACATCAGTATGAGTTGATGAAACATGCCGAGGCCACGCTGGGCAGTGGAAACCTCCGATTGGCAGTCGTCCTACCAGATGGGGAAGACCAGAATGAATGGGTCGCCGTTAATAGTAAGTACATGTATATATGAGAACTTTCTCCTGACGATGATTAGAGCGCGCTAATCGAAACGTAGAGAAGACCCCGTGAAGTCCCTATGGTTCTCACTGAACCATGTTCTCACTTAGCGATAGTTGAGAAACGAGTTGCCCGATATTGGTTCTCCCCTGAACCATAATCTCACTTAGTTACAGTTGAGATACGAGTTGTGCGATAAGGTTCTTGTTACCTCACTTAGCGATAGTTGAGATAAACACATGGTGTTACCGCAAACCGAAAATGATATCAATACTCCACCATGCAAAGCCTTAAATGTTATGAGAACTTCTTGCACAATGGCATCAAAGTCCATACAACATGTGTTGTATTTGATGCTCGTCATCCACCTTAGGCCCCCCCCAAAAAGTCTCTGGTTTCCGGTCATAGGTTGGCTTCAAAATCGGTGTGGTGACACGCTTTTTTTTTTTTGGTAATCTTTTTTTTTTTCTTTTTTTTTTGCCAACCAGTGAAATACGTTATTTACATGTACACGTGGAACCAGACCAAATTTCCCATGCACAAAGTGTGATGGCTAAGAGAGCCCCCACAAATCGGGCAAATAGGGTTCATACCCCTATGTGAAAAAGTCATTTAAATCACAGCACGGCAGAATTCCAATCGATCCAGCAATTTTGGCTGCAATTGGACATCGTTTCATAGCAATTTTTTTTCGATGCGTGGCTCTGAGGTGACGCGTGAAGAGACCAGAAACCGGAGACCATTCTTTTTTTGGGCCTTAGCGAATCTCCTTTCTCTCATTAACCCTCCTACTTCTGGTACCTTTTTCATACAAGTTGATCCACCATTTGAAACCTTTCGCTTTTGTGGTTTTGAATGGTGAAATAACTGTGTACAGTATTGATTCCCCCAAATGGTTTTGAATGGTAGGTCAGCTAATACAAAACCTTGTTTGGATCTTTCCAAATGGTAGTACAGCTAATACAAAACCTCGTTTGGATACTTCTAAGTGGTGAATCAATGGACCCTCTATGCATTTGAATGGATTTGAATGGTAGTAAAGCTTGCTACCAACACTGTTCAAATGGTATCACCATGTGTGTACAAAACCAATGGGCATTTTGGTAAGTGGAAATTTTGAATGGTTTCAAATGGTCAAACAGTAGGAGGGTTAACAACTCAAAGTCATGCATCCAGGAACTGAGTGGAATACTGGTCCTTGTTCCTTGGCATGTACCTGCTGGAGGTGCAATCCTCAATGGACAGGGAATTGTTTTAAAGGGAAGGTAGAACATTGGAGATGTTGGCAAAACTGCTTCTATGAGTATGCTTACTCTCTTTGAATCAAGATATACATTGAAGGGAAGGTACAGCATTGGTAATGTTGGCAAAACTGCTTCTATGAGTATGCTTACTCTCTTTGAATCAAGATATACATTGAAGGGAAGGTACAACATTGGTAATGTTGGCCAAACTGCTTCCGTGAGTATGCTTACTCTATTTGAATCAAGATATACATTGAAGGGAAGGTTCAACATTGGTAATGTTGGCAAAACTGCTTCCGTGAGTATGCTTACTCTCTTTGAATCAAGATATACATTGAAGGGAAGGTACAGCATTGGTAATGTTGGCCAAACTGCTTCCGTGAGTATGCTTACTCTATTTGAATCAAGATATACATTGAAGGGAAGGTTCAACATTGGTAATGTTGGCAAAACTGCTTCCGTGAGTATGCTTACTCTATTTGAATCAAAATATACATACCGTCAGGGAAGGTGCGTCATTGGTAATGTTATAGGTAAAACTTGTACCCGTAGCTGTGCATGGTGAAGAGGATAAGTAAGACTAATTGCGGCGACACCATGTGAAATTCTCTATTGAGTAGTAAAGAACTGGAGGTTACAACTCAACGTTTTGATCAGTATGCTCTGATTGTCTTCAGGAGAATGTTAGAAAAACTGCTTCTATGACTATGCTTACTCTCTTTGAATCAAGATATACATTGAAGGGAAGGTACAACATTGGTAATGTTGGCAAAACTGCTTCTATGAGTATGCTTACTCTTTGAATCAAGATATACATTGAAGGGAAGGTACAACATTGGTAATGTTGGCAAAACTGCTTTTATGAGTATGCTTACTCTCTTTGAATCAAGATATACATTGAAGGGAAGGTGCAACATTGGTAATGTTGGCCAAACTGCTTTTATGAGTATGCTTACTCTCTTTGAATCAAGATATACATTGAAGGGAAGGTACAACATTGGTAATGTTGGCAAAACTGCTTTTATGAGTATGCTTACTCTCTTTGAATCAAGATATACATTGAAGGGAAGGTACAACATTGGTAATGTTGGCAAAACTGCTTTTATGAGTATGCTTACTCTCTTTGAGTCAAGATATACATTCAATGCATATCAAGTGGGTTGGGTCAGATATCTACAACCTAGTCTGATCTCTAAGGTCTCTAAGGAAATAAAGAATTCGTTACAAGCTTGTTATGGCCTGATTGGCACACAACAAGTTATTCATGTATTCATGATGAACTTTGAACTTGTGAACCCTGTGGCCTAAACTGGGGTGTGTTTTGGCGGACATGAACACAAACTTGTTTCTGACTTCATATTCTTGACCAGAAACAAGACGGCACAGCTACATGAAAACGAGAACGTAACCAGAAACTTTGTGAAGTTTGTGAAGTGTTCAATCCTCAATTTTTCCCAAAATATACGGTGTAATTAACATTTTGGCAAAATGGAACTTAACTTGTGATTGCTAGTAATAAACTTGAAAGATATACACTTGTATACGAACAATCATTCCGTCATGTTTTAACAAATACACAAAATGTAATTAACAAAACTTTTGTTACTTTTTACAATGTGCCATATTGAAACCAAGCGTAACCGATTACAAACTTCGGTTGACATTTGGTTCAGAACAATGACATCATCGCAGCACAACCGAACTCGTGCAAACCCTTAACCAGTGATCGAAGCCCAAACATGTTTCTGGACAAACATGTGGATGGCCATTGTACACCGAGGTTGTATTTCTAACTTTGCTTTTTTTTTTCCCCTGTTGTCTCTCCACAGCGGTGGACTTCTTCAATCAAATCAACATGCTTTATGGTACCATCACAGAGTTCTGCACACCAGAATCATGTCCGGTCATGTCGGCAGGTCCAAAGTGAGTAAAGGGTCTGCCATTATTTGGACTTCTATCCCGAACCCTCCTGAATCCTCCAAAATCAGCCGGTGGATTTGGAGGATTTCGAAGGATCGAGGCAGGTCAGAGTATCCAACTATTTAATTGCGGAGGACTATGTTAGATTGAGGTATAATGGCAGTGCGGCATGACAGACTACATGAAACTGCCTTGGTAGTAAATTCTTGACCGAGACTTCCAAAGATATATGATATATGTATATCACTTCAGGTAAAGGAGACCCTACACAAAATCATGCTGGTTGATTTTGAAGGATTGAGGCAGTGGGTACCCTACATGGACTGAAATCGGTTGATTTTGGAGGATTGAGGAAGGTCCCTACTAAAAAGCCGGATTTTTTGGAATTTTACAAATTGCAATGTTGTGATCCTCCGGATTTTAAAGATTTAAGCAATAAAGGAAAGCAAAGCAAACGCTCAGAACTATAGATTTCACCACAGGTCAATACCCCGGCCAGCCTGATTGGTCTCCCAGCCAAGTACTGACAAATGTCAGCGTTGCTTGACTTTGATAGCTTGCCACAGCTCCTCGGGTTGAGCTAACTGGGCAGGTTATCAAGTGACTGTTCCTACTGTGGAGAATATTGCAGGCCTGGATTTTCACTGAGGTTACTGCCTCCGTTGCCTTGGCCTTGGCCTTGGTGCCCCCCTTAACAATGTTCCCATAGACATTCTGATATTCTAATGGAAGTGCCCTTTACTCATTAGGTCAGGAGTTTTACAGATTCCAGGGAGGCTGTGGCCTCTGTTACCCTGGTCTTGGCCTTGGTGCCCCCCTTAACAATGTTCCCATAGACATTCTGATATTCTAATGGAAGTGCCCGTTACTCATTAGGCCAGGAGTTTTACAGATTCCAGGGAGGCTGTGGCCTCTGTTACCCTGGTCTTGGCCTTGGTGCCCCTTAAAAATGTTCCCATAGACATTCTGATATTCTAATGGAAGTGCCCTTTACTCAGGAAAAGTGGCCTTGCCCCTACAAGAATGAAATTCTAGGCCTGCTATTGACAATCTTTCCTATTGATTTCCTGTAAATTGGACATTGTTATTATATGAGTGCCATACGTGGGGACATGGATAACATATATGTGACGATCCCTAGGTCAGATGCTGGGCAGTAACATGGGGGAGAGTGGCAAATCTTTACCCCCGGGCTAACCTGCTGTTGACAACTCGCAAAGTTGACCAAAGGTAGTGACACCAACATCAGAAAGGCTTGTTGTTACTAATTGGCATTATATCTTGCTCTGTAGGTATGAGTATCACTGGGCTGATGGCCAAACTGTG
Source organism: Zoroaster sp. YZ-2022 (assembly GCA_029582265.1). NCBI lineage: Eukaryota > Metazoa > Echinodermata > Asteroidea > Forcipulatida > Zoroasteridae > Zoroaster > Zoroaster sp. YZ-2022. The sequence continues at coordinate 16,340,660 of CM055824.1, forward strand.
AAGAAACCCATCAAGTGCTCGGCACCTAAATATATCGATTATCTTATGACGTGGGTACAAGACCAACTGGATGACGAGATGGTCTTCCCTTCGAAGATCGGTGAGTAGAGGAAGAAATATCCCCCCAGAAAGATTTTTTTTAAAGCAGTTCACTTTGTTGTAGCATGTCATGATATGTGACTGGCTCTGGCAAAACCCTAAACTTGGATTTTGGTCTAGTTTGATTCTCTAGATTTTCCTCTTTCATTTGATACCAGATTTGTAGAAATCAGAAGAATTTTTTTTCTTTCTTATATTAAATTTGTTTTCTTTTTTTTCTGATTTCTACAAATCTGGTATCAAATGAAAGAGGAAAATCTAGAGAATCAAACTAGACCAAAATCTCACTTTTGAAAATTGGGTCCAAATTTAGGGTTTTGCCAGAGCCAGTCACAAATAGTAAGTAATGTCTGTCCCGAGCCATGTTGGCTCATCAGGCTGGTGTTAACAGGGGTTTCACTAGTAGGCTGCACCAGTAAGTTTGACCTTTATCTATTACACATATATTTTCACTGGTCCACGTGTTTTTAAAGTATTTTTATAAGGTTCCGCACAATGGTCCACAATTGTCAGTATTTCCGAGATAGGACCAACAGTGTAAGAGACTTGTCAGGAGAGAAAATTTCTTTGAATTTCATGATGCTAACATATTTAAAAATGATAACATAAAAATGTTAAATATAAAGAACTAGGATTTTTGTGCTAGCCCGCTGAACTGCTAGGTGAGGGGTTTGCACTAGTCCACTGCCGTTTTAACTGGCCAGCGGACCACTGGTAAAATTCGAGCCCTGGTGTTAATCTCTGTTAAACAACTGAGAATATTTCTATTAGCCATAAGCTTGAAACTTTCACAGGTTGGTCTTTTTATTCTTAAAGGAGAACATTTTGCCAAAAGTGTGCTCTGTTTTTAAATGTTGTAATGTTTGTGTGCGCCAAAATGGCTGCACTTGAGCCGTATACTCCCCAGGGAGCTGAGTTAGTTTCAGGAATGATTCATGTGGGGAGGGGGGGGGGGGTAATGATGAAAGTGCCTTGAGCACCAGTTTGGTGCAGCAGCAGACTCCCCAGGGAGCTGAGATGGTTTCGGCCGAGATGGTTTCGGCCGAGATGGTTTCAGCCGAGATGGTTTCAGCCGAGATAGCTCAAGTGCCTTTGGTGGATAACGTGAACTGGGGGGGGGGGGGGTAATGATGAAAGTGCCTTGAGCACCAGTTTGGTGGATACGTGCGCATTATTATTATATACATACATGCAGCAGCAGACTCCCCAGGGAGCTGAGATGGTTTCGGCCGAGATGGTTTCAGCCGAGATAGCTCAAGTGCCTTTGGTGGATAACGTGAACTGAATAAGTACACACGTTGGTGCAGGGCAAAATTAAATCAATATTGTTTATCACCCGATGCAAGAATTTCACCAACCTATATATATATATATTGCGGAACACGCTGCTGTATAGGATTCAAGCCGGCCATTCGTCATTGGGCAAGCTCGGTGGTCGAGAGCTTAAGACGTCTGCACTAGTAAGCAGGAGGTCGTGGGTTCGAATCCTGCCCGAGTCGCCTGTGAAGTTTTATTCACAGAAACTCAGAAAGCACTGAGTATGCAGTGCTTATATACACACGTCGGTGTCAGGCAAAATTAAATCAATATATACATGTAAGTACACATTATTAAGTACATGTAATATTTGTTTGTGTAAAATATTTTAAGTGTTGCCTTCCATCAGACACTTTTGAAACATTTCTCGAATACCTTTCTTTCTATTCCATCAATCAGGCGTCAGTTTCCCCAAGAATTTCTCCACAATTGCCAAGACGATACTCAAGCGGCTATTCCGAGTCTACGCCCACGTCTACCACCAGCACTTCTCAGAGATCGTCAAGCTCGGGGAAGAGGCCCACCTAAACACCTCCTTCAAACATTTCATCTATTTCGTCCAGGAATTCAATCTTATCGAGTCCAAGGAGCTTGCGCCCTTGCAGGATCTTATCACACTATTTAACGGCAAACCGTAGCTCTGATGATGTTTCTAGACAATTTGTAAATTTAAAAGGTATGTTCATCAGTACCATGTTCTAAGTGGAATATTTTCTTTTTTTAAAACAACTCGAGTAGTGGAAATAGGAGAGATACTCATCTGTAACCTTCTGGTGTGTGGTGGGTTTGGATGCGGGGGTGGTAAGAAGGAAACATTTTCCCGCAGGAAACATTTTCCCGCAGGAAAGTGGTCTAAAATTTTCCCACCCCCCCACCCAAAAGACCCTTGACACTACTGATGACCTCACTCTGAACCCGGCATAGAGCTGAGCTGGGGATATTAATGTCTGGTTCCCTGTTGAGGCCATACTGTGACTATGAAGTGAGTTACTGCATCATAGGCACCAGACCTGATTCTGATTGTCATATTGACTGTGTGTGTCCGCAAATTTTAACATGGCCAATGGAGGAGTATTGGTGGTATATCGTTGACATTTTATCATAACATTGTCATTGACAGTGGTTTTACCAAATATATTTAATATATTTACAATGTAAATCAAGACTTTTGCTGTATATATTTGTTTTTAAAAGAAATATCACTTGATTACTGTGAAGAAGGTTGACAAGGTTACGTGTGTGGACATAGTTCCTTTTTTCTTGTTACAATCCTTTGGGCATATACTAACTCATTTAAGGCCATCTGCTGTTGGTGAAATTGCACCTTTTTTTTAGCATCATGTCCCGAGTCCGAGTCTTGACACTGTGAATCCGAGTCAGTTACTGTTATTGAGTTATATAGCCTGTGTCTTCGCCCCCGCATACAAGCAATAGATAGATTACCCTTGAAGTCACACAATGCAAAATCAACCATCTTTACGGGCTATAGACTATTTCGCAAATATACGCACACATTGTATCTCGGTCTAGCTGCTGATTATCATGCGCATTTTTATTTATTTATTTATTTTTCCAGCGAATCTTTTTTTTTTTTTTTTTTTTTTTTTTTTTTGTCGAATACCAAGTTTCCCATATATACAAAGTATGGTGGCTAAGAGAGGCCTCACAAATCGGGCAAACGTTTATACCCCTACATTTGTGAAAAAAGTCGTTTAAAGCACAGCATGGCAGAATTTAGCACTTATGGCTGCAATTGGACATCGTTTCATAGCAATATTAAACTGAACACAAAAATTGAAGAAAGAAAAACATGGATACATGTTATTCAGTGTGGTTGTAACATTGATAGACAATATCTGGGGATGTACATGCACATGCAATTTAGCAGTCTTTTGTTGTAAGCTAGTTCAGTATGCATTACACATGTGCGTACTGTTGTCTTTGCAAAGAGGTCCATGACAACCCATTTTTGAGTACACAACACTGCATTATGCATATTGCATTTATAAGCACTGCGTGTGGCGTGCAGGCATTTTCAACACATTCCATTTGTCATTGGTCAGTGAAGCACTTTAACCCTAACCCTCTAGGAATTCTGGCTAGGAACCTTCCCGAATCCTCCAAAATCCATCAGTGCACTTTTGGAAACATGCCCTTTATCTTCAAAATGCACCATGCATTTTCGTTGATCTTTCATATTCAGCACTTATGGCCTGTACTTCTTGCCAGGTAGTAATTTTGCCCCATTTGAAGAGGTGAAAGTACCAGTTTCCAACAGTGCTGAATTTTTCCCAAAAAGTGCCCCTTGGAGGATTTTGCAGGTGGTTAAGGTTAATGCATAGAAAAAGTTGAATTCTTGATGCAGCTTGAAGCCAAATCCAGGTTGCCCGTAAAGATGGCGTCTGTCAGGAAATAGCTATTGGTAGGGAATAGTAATCCCCACCCCCTAAGTTCATCTTGTTTTGCCATGAGAAAAAATGCTTCAGTAGAGCATACATGTAGTGTTCTGTACAAAAGCTTGAGATTTTGTTTTCAGCCTTCAGCTAGGGTGTACTTATAATGTATGGAGGGTGATTTTCCAATGAATTACCAATACGTACAGATGATGCAGCTAATAAGATGCAGTTATATGTTTATGGTACCGAATGAGTAACCAACATGTACATGTAGATGATGCAATCATATGTTAGACTTGCAGTCAAGTACTTTTTTTTTAGTATGAGTACGAGTACAGAAATATGTACTCGAATACGAGTCCTTCAACTCTATAGCTGTCGTCAAGTACTTTCTCATGAGTACGAGTATAGAAAAATGAACTTGAGTATGAGTACTCTAACTCTATAGTTGTAGTCAAGTACTTTTTCATGAGTATGAGTACAGAAAATGTACTCAAGTACGAGTCCTCCAACTGTATAGTTGTAGTCAAGTCCTTTCTCATGAGTACAAGTACAGAAAATGTACTCGAGTACGAGGCCTCCAACTCTATAGTTGTAGTCAAGTACTTTTTCATAAGTACGAGTACAGAAAAACGAACTCAAGTATGAGTACTCTAACTCTATAGTTGTAGTCAAGTACTATTTCACGAGTGTGAGTATTACAAATAGGTGCATGGTCTCTTTAAATACACTATGGTTTATAAATACACCATGCAAGGCCAACATTGATATTTTTCATTTGTCAACACAAGATTAATGCCGCTATTGGTTTGTGCTGTGTAGATACACTTTGTAACGTTGTTTTGTTGTCAGTGGGGTAATAGGAACTGCCAATTGTGGAATTTCGATTATTTCTTTCTTATTTCATTGCAGAGGATTCTTGCTAGTGTAATGGTTTCATGCATACTCAGTTGATAAGATAGGGAAAAGATGTATATTCAAAACATTCAGCTTTTTTGGAAAACATGCTACATGAATAGGGGTTAATGCACAGAGTTGACAGCAAATATTTCTTTTAATACAATAACATTTGTTCGGTCCAGGAAGATAATTTTAAGGTGGAGAGAGGGATGTTACGTCAAGTAATTTTGGTGTTTTTCTAGAAATTTTGTACAGGTTTATGAGTTGAGTAGAGTCACCATTGTTGAGTTTACACAGATCTAGTCTGGTAGCTGGTAGTCTGTCCATTAGCTTATTTATTTATTTAACCCTTCTACTATTGTTGCACTTTAGTCAACTGCCTATTTTGACTGTTGACACAAATGTGCACACAGGGGCATTTTTGACTGGTTTTTACTGTCATTTTGACCACCCTGAATAACACCAGACAATGCTTTTACCAGTCAAAAACGGTCGACTCATTTTGACCTGTAAATGTACATGTACTTACTACATGAAAGGTTTGACAGTGTTTGACTTTTAAGTGCACTAGATATGCCTTGGCAAGTACATGTATGCTACTCAAAACAATTTAGGGAACACCAGATTTTTAACATCAAATAGGTTTGAAATGTTCCATGAACCGGGATTTTCATTTGCAACCCCCTCTCTCTGTTAGTAGTCATGTCATGAAATGTGTAATCACTACATGCATCCTTTATCATCTTTCATTGTGCAGTTGTTTCTCATCAATTCTGTGAAACATTGTGTTTATCTGAAATAAATGATCTTGCTTTAACTGAGATTATTCCGGTGTTCCCTAAATTGTTTTGAGTAGTATACATCAACATTTTGACTGATTTTGACCCTTGTAGTAGTAGGAGGGTTAAGAAAACCCTTGAGATCCTTTTTGGAATGTTCCATTATGACCTGGGTACAGAATGGATCGATACCAAAAAGATAGGTTGCAGATGATGTCGCATAATGTAAAAATCATCAATTTTTCACAGGCAATGACAATGCATATATTTGAAGACGCAAATTTGCATTGCACGCAGTTACTGCATGCAGTACACGGGTGTTAATGTACATCCTTGGTTGATAGAGCACTTGAATGCGTAGACAAATGAGACTGTTTGACACAGTTGTAAGTGAAATCAAAGTTGCCCATAAAGATGGCGTCTGTTGCAACCTATCTGTAGGTCCTGTACAACGTTGTATCGTTTTGCCCTCCAGTGATAAAATCTTGTTTTATAAAATTACAATGTAGCGGAAATCATGGATATTCTGGAGAGAATCTACCAAGATTAAATGTAGAAATGATGTAGTGTTACAGGGTGACGCTAAGAGTAATCACTGCCATCGTATATAAAACAAGAACAGAATATCTGTGCATGCTAGATGGATGTTTCAACTTGTTGGAATAATGTTTTTCCTGTTTCTTACATATTTATAGTGATGATCATTTTTCTACCCAATATAAATGACAAATCTTTTGATTATGATGTTCAGATGTCTATTTCCTTACCATAAACCTTGGCCTTTTCTTCTTTTTTTTCGGTAATCTTCTGGTTAGATTCATTAGTGATTTGAAAGCACATATTTCTGCTAGATAGCATTTTCTTCAAATGAAAGATCTACAGGTAGAACCAGAAGGCTATTAGGAGATTGGTTTGCGGTGGCATCATGTAACAATCTCTTAGAGTTTCTCATCACCAGTTCTCAGACTTGTATTCGAGTCCTCAAACCTCGAGTCCGAGTTTGAGTTTGAGTTCGAGTCCCCAGTGTCGAGTCCGAGTCATATGGGCACTAGCCACCGACGTAGCGATACACAAATTATTATTCAAGCTAAAAAAGGATAAAATTTGTTTGAAAAAAATACATGTACATTGATTTAGGGTGGTGTGGACAATACTTCTAGCGTGGTGGAATGAGCTGCTTTTCGCCGAAGGAGTGGTGGGCCTTAATATGCCTAGCGAGAGTTGTTTACAAGAGTTGTCATTCAAAAATATGCATTATGCAAGTTATCAAAATACAGGTTTTATTCCTACGATGTTGTATGCTGAAGCTTTGGTACATGATTTATAATCAATTTCTGGAAGACGCACTTTGTTTTCATGCGGCCGCTGCGTAACCGATTGCGTTACTACAACGACGTAAGATGCACGTTATCAATTTTTATAAAACTGTTCGCATTGTTTAAAACACTATTTTGCAAATAGTGAATATTGGGCATTTTGCCGTTGAGTCCGAGTCACAAACATCGAGTCCGAAGGGTCGAGTCCGAGTCCGAAGGGTCGAGTCTGAGTCCGAGTCATTGTTAATCATAATTCGAGTCCAAGTCACCAAAAATGTGACTCAAGATGGACGTGAGTCCAAGTCACAAGTCATACAAGTCTGCCGGTTCTTCTCAGAACCAACAATTGTTTACAACTCTTGAGAGATTGTTTACATAATGCGTACGGCAAACATTATTCCTACTCCACTTGTAATGCCTACATGAAGTGTGCCGTCCTGTTAAGAACATTAAAAACATATCGCGCATGAGGCAAGTCCCCCAGGATGCACTGCTTCTTTTTGAAGTCTGTGGAATACAATATCATGAATGGCTCAAATCCACTGTTATTGGAGTACTATGCTGTAGACTTGGTTATTACACAACCGGCACACTTCTTGCATGTAATAGACTTCTGGCAGAACTTATGACTAAGGGAATAACATTTTTAGGCAAAAAGCGGACATATCCAGTTCTGGTTTGAAGCCCTCGATATACAACACAGCTGAAAGAAACGTTGGACTGAATCTACATGTAACCCGTGGTTAATAATTAAGTTGTCATGCTTTGACAAGGTTTATTTACATACACAAATCCAAGTATCTGAGTTATTTGTTGCATTCTGAACGCTGGATCTAGTTTTGAGAAACCCATTTCTTAATTCTGCACAAAAAATGTTTAACTGTTGTTCAAGAGAGTTTGTTTTAAGTACCAGAGTGTGTTTGTTGTTTAAGAGAAAGAAAAAAATGCAATCATAAAAAAGTGCCTTTTAAGTAAGCCCCAAATTTGATAACACTTTTTAGGATCCTAAATTACTGCTATTAAAATGTGTGTGATTATTTGCGTATGAATGTTTTGTTTATAGTCTAACATAATACATACATTGTTCATAATGGCCATAGTTACACATGTCAGTGCTCCTTACAGGGTAAGGTTCAACATTAGCAAATACCTTATAACGCTGTAAGGCTCTACGGAAGAAGGTCGTAAGGCTCTACGACCTTCCAGGCACACAAAATACAACTTTTTGTCCCAGCAGAAGGTCGTAAGCAATAAAATGGCTCCTTTGAAAAAAAGTAGGGCATATAACTGTTATATATTTGTTGCTAGAATTACTCCCAAGACATGTTTTTCCATTCCCATGCGAAATTGAACTTTCCGACAATGACTTATAAATGGCAGAAAAACGACCAAACTTTCACACTCAGTTTTCTTGAAACACAATTTTGCACATTAATTGCTTATGACCTTTTGCTGGTCACACTTTAAGAATTTACTAAATGATAATCTGAAACCTAACTTGATGTGAAGCTGGTTAAGGTACCATTCGTCCTGAAAAATGATTCCATCTGAATTTCAAAGAAACCACATTTTTCTTTTCTTTTCAAAAACATACCAAACTTTTCACCTGTTTGGACTTTCACAGGTTGTTTTTTTAATATATATGTTTGTATCTTATTTCAAAGAAAGTAAGCGTAGTCATAGAAGCATTTTTGCCAGCATTACCAATGTTGTACCTTCCCTTCAATGTATATCTTGATTCAAAGAGAGTAAGCATACTCGTAGAAGCAGTTTGGCCAACATTACCAATGCTGCACCTTCCCTTCAATGTATATCTTGATTCAAAGAGAGTAAGCATACTCATAGAAGCAGTTTGGCCAACATTACCAATGCTGCACCTTCCCTTCAATGTATATCTTGATTCAAAGAGAGTAAGCATACTCATAGAAACAGTTTTGCCAACATTACCAATGCTGTACCTTCCATTCAATGTATATCTTGATTCAAAGAGAGTAAGCATACTCTTAGAAGCAGTTTTGCCTTTAAACATTTTTGGGTGCAAAGCATTTGTGTATTTCAAGATATGCATTTTTAAAACCATTTCTGTGCTAAGCCTGCTGTAAGTGTTTGTGTGATTTTATTTTGTATTTTTTTGCAGACAAATGATGGGGACTTCTTTAGATAGCGTTAAAAGTAGATAAAATACTTTTTAAATAACATTAACTTATTTATTTAAATAATTGTCAAAATCAAGTATGAAAATCAGTGTTCATTTTTAATATCATATGTACATAGCAACATTTACTTGTAACTGTCAGTTTATTACGATAATTATTGCTAAATGTAACTTCTCAAATCTGAAATTTAATTCCAGACTCGATGAAGGATTCTCCTTGCAAATTTTCATGTGTACTATCTTAATGCATAAAGAGCCATGAAAAACATGTTTAAAGGGACAGTATCATCATGATCGGAACAGACTTTCAACAGGGCATGGAATCGGTGTCCTAGTTTAAGATGAACACAGTGATTGAAAATTACTGGCTCATTTATGCAGCAGCAACGGTAATATGACCTTATCATGTGGGGTATTATTTTCAGTCACTGAGTTAATCTAAAACTAGTACTCTGATTCCATGCCCTGTTGATCATGACGATATTGTCCCTTTAAGGCAAGTACGTACAAACACTGAATTCCAAGTTCAAATTTATGATGTGAAATATTCCGAAGTATGAACCGGGCTTAAAGCACCCAATAAAAAGTCCACACAATGTCAGAGTTTTTTTTCTTTTTTTCTTTGCAACCAAGAAAAAATCCCAATGTTATGAAGTCTTTTGAAGGATCAGACGAAGTTGTAAGAAGGCAGTTCATTCTTTAACCAGTTCGCACCAGGAATAAAAAAGTTTTTCCGAACCCCGTGGCGGGTTTATTTTTACCGCACAAACACGACCAATGGTGCTCACCAGAGCGTGACTGGGGAGACCGCGTCTTCCACCGTATGCTTATGGCTCGTTGCCACGTCGACCGGGAATCTATACAAATATTCCCGAGAATCCTGTGGCGTGTTTAGACGCTCTCCGATCCGCTGTCCAAAAAAAAATTGCGTGTATACACGGCCTCCGACGCGAACTGGTTAAAACAAAAATAAAGAAAAAAATTATACATTCAGAGTAACAGTTGTAATGTTATCAGCGAAGATTACTAATTATTACAACTCTTATGTAAATAGTAATTAATTTACAAACTAGTGCTTATTGTTTATAGGGCATACTATTCAGAGAACAGAAATGCGCTGATCACTCTGTTCTAACACACGATATGCGTGAATAGCTTACGTTCTTATGCAATGACGTGTGATGCCCACATTACATGCGATTAATTTTGGCATAATTTGGCAAACTAATGCAGCGGTGTCGTTGTCACCCAAGGGTTCCTGATTGGGATCTATTGGTATCCTCATTGGGAGAATAGGGTTCCAATCAGGATAGTATAGTTGACATCAACCCTGTGAGCCAAGATTGGTGTCTTTTGTTTTGATATCCTCATTGGGAGTAGGATTCCAATCAGGATACAATATCTCCCAATCAGGATAGTATGACAGGAGTCACTCATCAATGGTTTCCCAATTGATATCCTCATTGGGAGAGGGGTTCCAATCAGGATACAATATCTCCCAATCAGGATAGTAGGACAGGAGTCAGTCATCAATGGTTTCCCCATTAGGATACAAGTATATCCCAGTCGGGTTAGTATAATGTAGTTGATATCAACTTACCAAGAGAATATGCCCTGTACGTAGCTCACGCTTTACTACAGTTGTACAGGGAAAGAAAGAAGTAGATGTGTGGAGGTGTGAATAGTTGATGGAAGTTTAGGGTGGAAGTCTCGTCTTAGAGTCATGTTATTGTAATGAAAGTAGAAGGTCTGAGGTTTAATGCACTGTGTGATGTGGGATAAAAATTAATGATGGCACCTTGATTGTACAGGAAAGAGAGTAAGACTATGTCTGATTGGACTTTTTTAAATCTAGTTTTAAGGATACTGACCAATAGGAGCACTTTAAATAGGGTTGTTCGCCGACGCATCTTATTTCTAGAAATAGATTGACTTCTCACCAACTGTTTGTGTTGTAATGGCAGAAACGGTGTTTCTTATGCTATTGGTGAACTGTGCTTGTATTTGGCCAATCATGATGCTTGAATACTTGTCACATGAATGACCTTGCCCCCCCATCCAAGACAAAGCCGCTATTTATTTGATTGTATGCATATTGCACGTAAGCAATATGCGTAACATTCCAATGCAGTCTGTTGATGTTGTTTTCCTAAATACGTGTCAATATTGTTTATCTTCATGTGCCATGTGGTGCATGTATAATTATGTTTGGGGTTTCATTGTGACTACAAGGATACAATGGTTGACGTTAAATATCGTCACGATCAGAGCAGACTTTCAGCAGGGCATGGAATCGGTTTCCTAGTTTAAGATGACCACAGTGTCTGTGGGATCATTTATGCAGCAGCAGTGGTATTATGTATGATCTTACCATTTGGAGTATTTTTTTCAGTCACCGAGTTAATCTAAAACGAGCACTGTGATTCCATGCCCTGTTGGTCGTGACGATACTGTCCCGTTAAGTGAGCTGTGTTCATATCATGTGGAAAAAGGGTGTGGTCAAAGGACGTAGCTTAGTAGGCTTGGGAGGAGTCGGGATTCCACTCTGAATTTTGTGCACGCAAAATGGCAGTTCAGAAAATTGATGGTTGTTTATGACGGAGCTCTCTTTTATAAATGACATGCAAGAAATTTGCAGTCTAGAAAAAGGCTAGACGGCTTACTTTGATATTACTGGATAACAATAAATTCAAAGCTGCCGCCAAGAATCGATATTTAAATTTTAGGAGCTGGAACTACATTTGTATACATAACAGCAAAAGAAACGCCACCCCTAAAAATATTTATTTTCATTTTATAATTAATATTATTTGTTTAACCATAACTCCCTAGACAACAAAGCCAGTTGGAGGATTTTGAAGGATTTTTATTGTTTTAATACAATGCCTAGGGAGTTTGGGTTGATGAAGAATATTATGAGTATGGAGTGTAACACGAACACAATGTGGCAAATTTGGTTGACCTCAAAATTCGTCATGCATGATGTCTGAGGACACATAAGTTAAACACGTTCTCAGACTTATCAAAATTTAGGGGGTGATGTTTCTTTTGCTGTTATGTATATATTGAAGTTCCTGGTTCTCACTTAAAGGGGCATTATCAACAGGGCATTGAATCGGAGTGCTAGTTTTAGATTAACTCGGTGACTAAAAATAATACCCCTCATCAGGTCATACTACGGTTGCCGCTAATTCCCAATCACTGTTGTTCATCTTAAAAGTCAGCTCTGATCGTTAAAACCCTCCTATTGATGAACTTTAGAGGTCAAAACCAGTCAACAATAACCAGACAATGCTTTTACCAGTAAAAAACAGTCGACTCATTTTGACCTGTAAATGTAGTTACTACACGTAAGGTTTGACAGTGTTTGACTTTTAAGTGCACTAGATATACCTTGGGAAGTATTTCAACAATTTGACTGAGTTTGGCCCTTGTAGTAGTAGGGTAAAGGAATTTGATATATATCGACTCCAACCCGGAATTGCCTAAGACTGTAAGGGAGTCAGAGGAGAGTAAGACAGTCCGGCCATGTTTAATCTTAGTGCGTATTTACATAATATGATTTAAATGTATTGTCGATGAAAACAAAATGTGTGTGCATTGTATGGTCAGTTGAGTTGACCTTTGTAAGTCCAAGTTTGTTAGTTTCTAGATGTGTATTCATACGGGGGTATATTATGAAATGTTTTATGTATATAGTTTGCTATAGTTTACTTGAGCAAGAAATGCTAGCTTTAAAGGTTGTAATATTGAAAGATTTGTTGGATATTTATTTTTATCATAATTTTAGCTTAATTATGTTATGATGCACATTAAATTTGTTTTTAAAATAACAAAATTCCATTATTTCTTGTATTTTTTCAAAACACCACCTCTTAAAAATAGTGCATACAAAATCTAACTATTTGAGAATGCGGATAGTTGATGGACACATCATTGTTGCATGTGTCATCTTGTGAGTCATCAATCACAGTAATTCAAAGATAAAATGATAATAAATTGAAAGTAAATTGAACTGTGTGCCTTGTTTTTGTCTGTTCATTTAGTTTCTTTTTGTAGTACTAATGTTTAGTAATTATGTTTAATAGTGCATGTATCCACCAAACTGTTGATCAAGGCGTATGCATTATTCAGTGGTGTGATTTAACCAAAGTAAAAATCCTGAAAAATGGGTAGTGGGCCTGGGTTACCCTTTGGTCAAGAGGACAAAAGCCCCCAACCTTTTTGGATATTTAATTTTGGAGGATTTACAGACTCTCCACATCCCCACAAACAAGAGGTTTGGACACAATACAGGCTACTTTCTTTTCTTGGCTATTTCAAGAAAATTTGGAGGCAAAGGGATATTTATTTTTAAAAAATCCTGAAATCAGGAAAAATCTTGATAACTCACAGGCCTGATTATTACCCCTGCTCATCAGGTGCATAAATCATTCCTGAAACCATCCGAGTATACAGGGGGAGTGAGTATATAGGGCTAATCAAACAACGATCAACTGTGCCCTCACAGGTACCCATTTACCCCTGGGTGGAGAGAAGCAATTATGGTAAAGTGTATTGCTGAAGGACACAAGCAACCGTGGTCAGGATTCGAACCCACATTCTGACGACTCGGCCATCAGAACACAAGTCTGATGCACTAAACCGCTCGGCCATGGCACCTCATTAATTACAAACAATCATTCTGATAAAAGACAATCTGAAAACTTTAAACTTTGTTTATTTCAGTTAATTAAAATATAAGCATAATATATTAAATTTCTTTGATTTTGCCCTACACACATGTATCTATGAAACTCAAACTTCTAGCTTTGTATGGTGAAAAGCTTAAGTATGCTTGTGCTAACTTCTTCATTCTGATTGTAACATCGAGTTGTAACCAATTAGCTCTTTTCAGACTAATTACTACTCATTTCTACATGGTGTCACTGCAAACAGTCTTTATCTATGAAACATTGTATGCTTAGCGCTTTCCAAGTGTCTATGGGTTTCCGAGTCTGTTTTTTTGCAAAGCACTATAGAAACATCGGTGTAGGGCAAAATCAAATCCCGACAAATCCCGAAATTCCATCAATAAATGCATAATTCATTAAATTTTATTTGAACTGTTAAAATGTTTTTAATAGGTAGATTCAACATAACCTGCAAAATACTGTTTCTTTTCTATGATGGAAACACCTCGGACAGAATCACATCTCATCACGATGTTTGATATCATTGCCAATTTATAATGAGCAGGCGCCCTCTTTCGAAGAGTCTTTGCCCAAGAGTAGTCAGCTCTCTAAACCAAAACAACCATGGTGATGCCTTTCCAAGTGCTGCCAAAAGAGGGCAGTGCTCTGTTCTACCCACAAAATAAATCACTGATCTCTATTGTTATGACTGGTGGATAGAAGGTTGCCTATTGATGCCTAACAAATACAGGCATCCACCCCAGGGCCATGTTGATCCTCCACGAGGAATGCAAACGAATGCTGTATGTGTTTTATATTATGTGATACATATATCTACAGTAGCAGCTTCTGGGTTAAAGAATTTTAACCTCTTGGGCCTATTGTTTTTATGAGACTGCTAATCACCTGTGGTACATACCTTTTAGAATCAGCCTCTGGGTTTAGAGGATTCTACTCTCTATTGTCTTCTTGCTAAATTACATTATAGTTGGCCAGGCCCGACATTCCTGGCCAACTTTACATAACAGCTAAGTGCATAAACTTTTATAAAACACATTCTTCCACTGTGGCTGGGGAAGGGAGGACGGTCGGGTGGCAGCTGCAGTTTGTATGTACAAATTACTGTGTGGGCAAATTTGCTCAACTATACAGAGCTCGCCCTTATAATATATTTATTAATATGATATTGAAATCAGCCTGTCATCCAACCATATGGTGCATCTTTATGCAAGTTAAATTGTCATTTATGTATTCAATTATTGACCGTCCCGAGTCCCCTCTCTGCTTAGCCAGCTTCTCTTTCTCTTAGTCTTATATTCTGCTAAAACTTGTAGCTTTGCATGGTGAAGAGGACAAGTAAGACTAATTGCGGTGACACCATGTGAAATTCTCTATTGAGTAGTAATTAGTTCTGAAAAGAACTGGAGGTTACAACTCGACGTTTCGATTACTGTGCTCTGACGTTTCGATCAGTATGCTCTGATCGTCCTCAGGAGAAAGGATGATCAGAGCACACTGATCGAAACGTCGAGTTGTAACCTCCAGTTCTTTTCAGAACTAATCACTACTCAATAGAGAATTTCACATGGTGTCAACCGCAATTAGTCTTACTTATATTCTGCTGTAATTACACTTTGTTTAGCAATTTGAATTATATTACGAGTACCTGCAATTTGTTTTCTCTCTTACTGGCGGGTTGAGCCACCAGGCTTATGGGTATCCGTTTGTGTGTGGTGCATGATGAGATGCGATTAATTTGGGAATTTCAAAAACCGGAGTGGCAGTTTGGATGTGGACATGCCCAATGCCGTAAAACTTGATTACACACCTGCATAAGAAACAAAGTGCGTGACAAACCTAGTTGCAATCGTCATGGAAAAGGCGTGGCTCTATTGGACAGGTGTAATTGATGAAGGCACGAATTGATTCCGTCTACTACTCTCAATTGTGTTGTACTTTTTGCTCGTAATACAGGCAAGGCCATGATCACTCATGAGTACGCACTGCACGTACAGTTACCCAGAATGCCAGGTACATTGTACATGAATGTAAAATACGGTACGTGTATTCAACTAAGGAGCAAAATGTGTGTCTTACTTACGAATTGGTCTTGCATAATCCCCAATTCACTAGACCGTTTGTGACTGAAATGTGAACCCTGTATATTATAATGTACATATTACTTAAAACTCAGTAAAAAGGTATGATATAGCTTTGGTAATGATCAAAAAAATGTTTGATGAGTTTCAATCTGAAAACTGAATGTTTACAAAGGTAATACTTGTACCAATCACCCTAAAGAAATATTTCCGTCTGAAATGCCGTCATCTCAGAGAAAATTGTATATGAAGACCTCCAAATACGCAACAGCTGATTTGGATTTCAACAATCGAAATTAACACAATAATGAACATGCACAAAATAACTAATAAAATAGAAAACCGTTATTCGGTGTTTTCTCGAAAACGTGAACACCGATTTTGATGAAATTTTCAAAGGTTCGTTTTATGATGTGTATTTTGAAAACTCGATGATTGGAATGAATGCATTCTTCAAAAAACCATGTACATGTATCGTACCTTTAAACAGCTTAGCCTAAGGACCTGCCAGACTTAAATGGTTCTACACCATTGAACCATAGAGATCATTATTCAGTACCTGATTTTCATGAATATCACAGTGAACAATCACGGTACAACAGGGTAAATTCCATGGTTACTCACGTTACACTTTGGAGGTTTTTTGGCCCACTCTGAATGCCATAATATAAATTTCACTCATCAGTTTTTCCCACAGTGGTTGCATTATGCCCAGACCTTACTCGGAACAAAAACATCATTCCAGAAATTTGTTATATTTAGGTGACATCCTTGAGAATTTAACATGGTGTCACCGCAATTAATCTTACTTAAAAAAAAAGATTTAAAAAAAAAAATTAAAAAAAAAGCACGTCACCACACCGATTTTGAAGCCATACGATGACCAGAAACTGGAGACTTTTTTTGGCCTTATATAGCATACATATAACACATTTATGAAATTATCACCAGACTGTTCCGACCAAACTTGAACTGACTTTTTTTTTGTGCTCGATTATAAGATGGTGGATTGTAAAAAGTAACAATAGTTTTGTTTGCACAAATTGTTTTCAGGTAGCTTTGGTCAACAATTTGACGTTCGCCAAAAACACACCCACCCCTGAACATTATTTCATTCACTCTTTCTCCTCGATAACGAGCATAACATCTTTAATGAGTTGTACTTCCTGTAGTGTATTCTCGGCATACTGGGACAGGTCCCTCCGTGGGAACGTTGTGCAGACTGTGTAAAGTTTAGGATGGTAGCCCTGTTTGGTCATCCAGTCTAAAAGAACCTGAAAGTTTGTTTTTTGGGGGAAAAAAGAAAAACAAATCTCAAAAAATAGTTTGTCACAAATATTTTCTATTAGTTCACAGTAAACAAACAAGTTTTTTTGTATTCACTGATAACCAAATTATTGGCAAACTTAATGACAGTATATTGATTTCAGGAATGATGTCCATTAACCCTCATCATAGAAACAACATTTTATAGCCAGTTTTTTGGAAGCCAAAGGTTTTTTGTGACTGTTTGAAAAAGCCACTTCATATTTTCATTAACCCTAACCCCCCTAGGTATTCTGGCTAGGAACCTTCCTGAACCCTAACCCCCTATAGGTATTCTGTCTAGGAACCTTCCTGAACCCTAATCCCCTAGGTATTCTGGCTAGGAACCTTCTTGAATCCTCCAAAATCCATCGGTGCACTTTTGGAAACATGCCCTTATCTTCAAAATGCACCATGCATTTTCATTGATCTTTCATATTCAGCACTTATGGCCTGTACTTCTTGCCAGGTAGTAATTTTGCCCCATTTGAAGAGGTGAAAGTACCAGTTTCCAACAGTGCTGAATTTTTCCAAAAAAGTGCCCCTTGGAGGATTTTGATGGATTTTGGGTGGTTAGGGTTAAAGGGACAATATCGTCACGATCAGGGCAGACTTCCAACAGGGCATGGAATCGGTGTCCTAGTTTAAGGATGAACACAGTGACTGAAAATTACTGGCTCATTTATGCAGCAGCAACGGTAATATGACCTTATCATGTGGGGTATTATTTTTCAGTCACTGAGTTAATCTAAAACTAAATCCGATTCCATGCCCTGGTGATGATATTATACCCCTTTAAAGGGAGTATAATGTCACAATCAGAGCAGGCTTGTGGCTTGACATTGAATCCAGAACTGATAGTTTTAGATGAACTCAGATGAACCCATGTGACTGAAAATAATACCCCATGAGCACGCACTGGCCTAGACAGGGATGCCAGTTTTCGGCTATTGCTGGAATTCCGGCTTTTTCATAATTTTTCCCAAAGAAATCCAGCACTCCGTCTTTCGTCCGGCCTGAATAAATTTGCCTTTACAGAGCGCGCTCAGTTAGTCTTGGTTATCTCAGTTAGTCTTGTTTTATACCATTGCGTACACTCATTTCACCGACAGAGGGCGTTCGCTCGCATGATCACGTTTTTTGTGAAAGCGTCCGCTACCATTCGATGGTTATGAATGTCATGCAAGCAATGGAAAATTATAACGAGCAGTGTCTTGAACTAAGACTAGCCCATTGCTCCGCCATATTGGAAACGGTGTGTGGGTCCATGTGTGCGTGTTGTATACGGTGTGTTGTATACATTGTACATGGTGATCGCAAAGTGATCATAAAGATTGCGTTTCGCGGCCCTCATTTTCTGAAATTTTTATAATGATTTTACTCAACTTGGCTACCATAATGGAGGTCGGAAGAGGTATGGATCTTAAAAAAAAATTTAAAAAAATAAATCGATGCTAGTGTAAAGAACAGGTTCAATTGGGATTCGTTCTTCCTTTGCGGGGAAAAATTTTGTTTCCGTCTCCTGGAGTAAAGAGCTACTGCATCCCTGCCTTGGCATCCCTGCCTTGGCATCCCTGCCTTGGCATCCCTGCCTTGGCATCCCTGCCTTGGCATCCCTGCCTTGGCATCCCTGCCTTGGCATCCCTGCCTTGGCATCCCTGCCTTGGCATCCCTGCCTTGGCATCCCTGCCTTGGCATCCCTGCCTTGGCATCCCTGCCTTGGCATCCCTGCCTTAGCATCCCTGCCTTGGCATCCCTGCCTTGGCATCCTGCCTTGGCATCCCTGCCTTGGCATCCCTGCCTTTGCATCCCTGCCTTGGCATCCCTGCCTTGGCATCCCTGCCTTGGCATCCCTGCCTTGGCATCCCTGCCTTGGCATCCCTGCCTGGCATCCCATCCTGCCTTAGCATCCCTGCCTTGGCATCCCTGCCTTGGCATCCCTGCCTTGGCATCCCTGCCTTGGCATCCCTGCCTTGGCATCCCTGCCTTGGCATCCCTGCCTTGGCATCCCTGCCTTGGCATCCCTGCCTTGGCATCCCTGCCTTGGCATCCCTGCCTTGGCATCCCTGCCATCCCTGCCTTGGCATCCCTGCCTTGGCATCCCTGCCTTGGCATCCCTGCCTTGGCATCCCTGCCTTGGCATCCCTGCCTTGGCATCCCTGCCTTGGCATCCCTGCCTTGGCATCCCTGCCTTGGCATCCCTGCCTAGATAACGGGGCACGCCAGATCCCATTACCATGACTGCTGCATAAATAATGTACATGTACTGTGTACAATATCATAACTACAGGTTCATGGGCTCATTATGCAGACACTGGCTTATTACTTATGCAGCAGTCATTGTAATGATCTGGTGTGCCCCGTTATCTAGGCCAGCGCATGCCTGTGGAGTATTATTTTCAGTCACATGGGTTCACTTGAGTTCGTCTAAAACTACCTGTTCGGGATTCAATATCAAGCCGCAAGCCTGCTCTGATCGTGACGATATACCCCCTTTAATTAACCCTAACCACCCCCATATCCTGAAAAATCCTCCAAGGGTCACTTTTTGGGAAAAAGAATTCAGCACTGTTGGAAACTGGTACTTTCACCTCCTTAAAATGGGACAAAATTACTACCTGGCAAGAAAGTACTGGCCATAAGTGCTGAATACGAAAGATCATTGAAAATGCGTGGTGTATTTTGAAGATACATGTAAGGGCATGTTTCCAAAAGTGCACTGATGGATTTTGGAGGATTCAAGAAGGTTCGTAGCCAGAATACCTAGGGGGTTAGGGTGTTAATGTTCCAATCCAGCTACATGTATCTCACCTGGACTCTATCAGTATACAGAAATCTCCTTTTCCTGACAGTACTTTGCAAACCTCTCATGGCGATAGTTATACACTGATGAGAAATCATTGATTACACAAAACAATCAGTAATAGCAGAAGTCTATTACCTACATGAAGTGTGCCACTCGTGTACTAACCTAGTCCACGGCACAGCACCAGAAGTCTATTACCTACATGAAGTGTGCCACTCGTGTACTAACCTAATCCACGGCACAGCACCAGAAGTCTATTACCTACATGAAGTGTGCCACTCGTGTACTAACCTAGTCCACGGCATAGTATTAGAAGTCTATTGCCTACATGAAGTGTGCCACTCGTGTATTAACCTAGTCCACGGCATAGATCAATGGATTTGGCCATTGAGTTTGGTCCACAAACTGATGCGCAAAGTCTAAAAACAAAAGCAGTGCAGTCTGGGAGACTTACCCGGCGTGTGAGAGAACTGTATCTCATGCTCACACCTTAGCATTTATCTAAAGTGCCCATTATTCGACCCACAGGTTCGCCTGCATCTAGTTTAAGATTGCGTATAGTTCTCTAGGAAATAGCTTCGCGCAGAAATGACTATCCCATGATAGTCATAGGAGGGAGACAGGCAGGCCGGGCAGGGGGAGCAAAACCAGTAACCATGCTCATTGTGCGTGCGTGCATTTGGAGTACAATGCCGTAGTATGGATTACAGCAGGCTGGCACACTTCATGTAGGTAAATAGACTTCTTGTAATAGTCAATACTCACAGCCCAAGACCTTTAGACGAAGTAAGTTTTCACTAGAACCAGAGTGTATTACCTTCATGAAGTGTGCCATTTGTTTAATAACCTTGTCCACCACTTTGTACTCCAAGAACAATGTGACGGACTTCTGAGGTCTCCGTGAAATTCTAGGCTCGATTCCTACATACATGTGCCTCCTTGAGTACTAGCTTGCGACACACAGTCACAACTTCATATGGGCTTGGAAAACGCGTGTGTTTTCATTGACACTATCAATTAAGCTTTTTGAAGTCATTCCAAAAAATATTTTCTGTGATTTAGAATTTTAAATTTGAAAATACTCACCTCTTTTTCGTTAGCATCTGGTTCATCAGGAAGCATAATTACCTGTCAATTTTAAAGGGAAGGTACAACATTGGTTATGTTTGCAAAAACTGCTTCTACGAGTATGCTTACTCTCTTTGAATCAAGATATACATTGAAGGGAAGGTACAGCATTGGTAATGTTGGCTAAACTGCTTCTACGAGTATGCTTACTCTCTTTGAATCAAGATATACATTGAAGGGAAGGTACAACATTGGTTATGTTTGCAAAAACTACTTCTACGAGTGTGCTTACTCTCTTTGAATCAAGATATACATTGAAGGGAAGGTACAGCATTGGCAATGTTGGCAAAACTGCTTCTATGAATATGCTTACTCTCTTTGAATCAAGATATACATTGAAGGGAAGGTACAACATTGGTAATGTTGGCAAAACTGCTTCTATGAGTACGCTTACTCTCTTTGAATCAAGATATACATTAAAGGGAAGGTTCAACATTGGTAATGTTGGCAAAACTGCTTCTATGAGTACGCTTACTCTCTTTGAATCAAGATATACATTAAAGGGAAGGTTCAACATTGGTAATGTTGGCAAAACTGCTTCCATGAGTATGCTTACTCTCTTTGAATCAAGATATACATTGAAGGGAAGGTACAGCATTGGTAATGTTGGCAAAACTGCTTCTATGAGTATGCTTACTCTCTTTGAATCAAGACATACATTGAAGGGAAGGTACAGCATTGGTAATGTTGGCCAAACTGCTTCTATGAGTATGCTTACTCTCTTTGAATCAAGATATACATTGAAGGGAAGGTACAACATTGGTAATGTTGGCAAAACTGCTTCCATGAGTATGCTTACTCTCTTTGAATCAAGATATACATTGAAGGGAAGGTACAGCATTGGTAATGTTGGCAAAACTGCTTCTATGAGTATGCTTACTCTCTTTGAATCAAGATATACATTGAAGGGAAGGTACAGCATTGGTAATATTGACAAAATTGCTTCTATGAGTATGCTTACTCTCTTTGAATCAAGATATACATTGAAGGGAAGGTACAACATTGGTAATGTTGGCAAGACTGCTTCTACGAGTATGCTTACTCTCTTTGAATCAAGATATACATTGAAGGGAAGGTACAGCATTGCAAATGTTGGCAAGACTGCTTCTATGAGTATGCTTACTCTCTTTGAATCAAGATATACATTAAACAAGCAACCTGTTAAAGTTTACGTGAATTATGTCGTGCCGTTCTTATAGTGAATAATGCATTCAGATTGTTTGTGTTCATTCTTACATTGAAACGGTACTCTTTCCAATAAACTTGTTATCAATAATTTCATTTCTTGTTCAAATGATGGCACATCAGATGAAATTATGTATAACAAAGATCGACTCCATCATCAGTCTTACACCAAGTAAGATTCACATTAAAATTTGACCACTTTGAAAATTACTTGAGCAATTCTCTGTATACCTTACCTTAAGCCAAAATAATTTCAATATAACTAAAATGTTCTCACAAGGACATGAATAAAGTTGTTCATTTTAGAAACAATCTCAAAAAGATCAAATCTGTACAGCTCACCTTTCGCTCTGGATTAGGCTGGTCTGGTATAACAGGAGGTGGTCTAGTTGCGGACTCGGGGAGCTTCCTCACAGCAGAAGCATCTTTACTTGTCCCTTGTACCCGTTTCCTAGGCAACTGCTTCTCTGAATCTGTGGTGCTTTTGTCGTCGTCATTTGGCTGCCGACCATCCTGAATCAACATAATGGCAGAAATCCAGATGTTTTAGAACTGAATAAATTAATGACTATCCGTGGGGAAAACAATGTCCAGGCGACACGGGTTATTAAGTACTCTCCATCTGTTCTTTCAATTATTAATTTTTGTTCATGAAATATATATATATATTTTAATTAACCCTAACTCCCGCAAAGGCACATTTGCTTACACATAACCTGAATCCTTCCTAACTCCCTAGGCCCATTTGCTTACACATAACCTGAATCCTCCAAAATCCTTCAGTAGTAAAGCAAGCACACAACATGTATGCACACATGTGTTTCTAATCTGTGATACATGTACATGGCCAGGGACCCTCCCTGCATGCATGGAGCAACAAACAGTGTCCACTGACCCAAGCACTGACCTTGCAATCACTACAACAAACATGGATGTACACGTACCATGGAAAGGCAAGTATGCCTAATAACCTCAATCCTCCAAAATCCTTCACTTTAGCAAAGAGGATTTTGGAGGATTTGGGAAGGTTAGGGTTATGAGAGAACATTTCTTTGAATTTCACAATGCTAGCATATTTGGAAATGATCAAATTATGGCCCAGTGGTGTAATATGAGTAAATTATCAAATAAAATGAACTAGTATTCGGTGCAGTCTGTGTAATTTTGACAAGACCGCCTGACTACAAGGAGAAGGGTTTTGACTAGTACGCTGCTGTTTTTAACTCTCATTTGGCCAGCAGACCACCGGCAAATTCGAAGCCTGATGCTGTCTCTGTTGTTAAATTAAAATCAATAAAAGTATTTGATCAAATTCCCAAACACCTGGGTTTAGCTTTATCTCAAAATGACGTCTATGTTTAATACTGCAAATCAATGAATATTGTTGACTTAGAGAGTTGGCTGTTTAATGCCAGAGAGATTTTTCTATTTGCTTTCAGGTTACAAAATTTGCAGGCTGTGAGGTGCTTAGGGGTGGGGGAAAATGCAGACTACATGTACTCGGACCATGGAAATGAGGCGTTCTTACTACGTATTGTAATATTATCAAGGGTTTTTGAAGGTTTTTTTCCGGGGAATGAGGTGCCATATTTTTGTATGCAGACAAGAATCACCATTGTACTACATGTGTCACTCAAAAAATCTATTCCTAAATGTTTTGCTTCTTAACTAATTTTGTTGTTTGAAAAAAGGAATACACAAAAAATAAATAATTTCAGCCAGTGGCCACACGTGGAATCGCACTCGATCCAATTGAATGAGAGGTGAGTGTGTAAACCACTTACCAGTTGACTTGAAACCGGTTAATTAATTATAGAAGATGGAACTACATGTAGGCACTGTCGAACAAAACTTGCAATATCAGGGTAAAAAATATTGATACAATATGATACACGCCTTTCAATAAAATTTAATGAACTAAAACGCTACTATCTTCAGACACAAACTGCACAAAGGGAAGTTTAGAACAGCAATTGCAGAACACAATGGCATTTCTTGTCTGCAGAAAAAAAGGAAAAAATGCGGGGGGGGGGGAGGAGGGGGTCCATTTTGCTTTACTTTTGTTTCTGTATTGTTTTATTTTATATGTGGGATGATATTCTTTCAATTGTCACTGGTATGGTACTAGGGAGGGGCCCTAGACAAGTTGAGTTTTCTCTCTCCAACCACCATTATAAAATCAGACAGACAGTATAATACTGGTGATGTTGGCAAAACTGCTTTTAAAAGTAATCTCCCTTTTAAAAAAAAAATCAAGACGTACATTCAACAAGTAACCCGTGAAAGTTTCAGTTATATCAGTCTTGTGCTGGGACGGTTAACCAGTTCGCGTCGGAGGCCGTGTATACACGCAACTTTTTTTTGGACAGCAGATCGGAGAGCGTCTAAACACGCCACAGGATTCTCGGGAATATTTGTATAGATTCCCGGTCGACGTGGCAACGAGCCATAAGCATACGGTGGAAGACGCGGTCTCCCCGGCCACGCTCTGGTGAGCACCATTGGTCGTGTTTGTGCGGTAAAAATAAACCCGCCACGGGGTTCGGAAAAACTTTTTTATTCCCGGTGCGAACTGGTTAACCAACAAACTGCACTAACTGTTTCGAAATTTGCTAACCGACTATTAACCGAAACAAAAAATAAATAAAAAAACACCCAACAATTTGGGAAGAATTTGCCACTCATTCTGTTGTTCTAGACTTTCTTTGTTGCCGCATTGGTTATTAAAACAATCACTGCAGGAAGTTTACTGATGCTTTTCGATTGAACATTTATACACATTTGCCAAATACATGTACGTAGTTTGTGTGGCCGTCAGGTGCCGACTTTTGGTTAACCGACCGTGAAAGTGTCAGTTAAACGGTTAGCGAACTAACTGGTAACTCCCAGTATTATATTGGTCCACACATTTGGGAAAAAAAAAATCTAAAACATTTCATTTTCAGGTTTGAAGTCTTAAAAATTCAAACTTGCATGTTATGGGCAAGAACTTCACTTACATGCATCTTAAAAATGACCACCTCAAACACATCTATTTTCAGGGAAGATTGATACTATAATAAGTTTTAAAACAGGGAAGTTTTACATTATAATTTACATTGACAATTTTAGAATTATTGGTTATTTTAGAATTACCAAGTACCTTTAAACTCTTTTTGTTCATAACCAAAAAAAATATATTTGTTGAAAACATTCAATATACGGGCAATTCCATGGTTACGTTACATTTTTGAGGTTTTGGGCCCACTCTTAATATCATAATATACATATTTCACTCATTAGTTTGTTCACAGTAGTTGCATTATACCCAGACCTTAACCCTAACTCCCTAGGCCCATTTGCTTACACATAACCTGAATCCTTCCTAACTCCCTAGGCCCATTTGCTTACACATAACCTGAATCCTTCCTAACTCCCTAGGCCCATTTGCTTACACATAACCTGAATCCTTCCTAACTCCCTAGGCCCATTTGCTTACACATAACCTGAATCCTTCCTAACTCCCTAGGCCCATTTGCTTACACATAACCTGAATCCTTCCTAACTCCCTAGGCCCATTTGCTTACACATAACCTGAATCCTTCCTAACTCCCTAGGCCCATTTGCTTACACATAACCTGAATCCTTCCTAACTCCCTAGGCCCATTTGCTTACACATAACCTGAATATTTCCTAACTCCCTATGCCCATTTGCTTCCGCATAACCTGAATCCTTCCTAACTCCCTAGGCCCATTTGCTTACACATAACCTGAATCCTTCCTAACTCCCTAGGCCCATTTGCTTACACATAACCTGAATCCTTCCTAACTCCCTAGGCCCATTTGCTTACACATAACCTGAATCCTTCCTAACTCCCTAGGCCCATTTGCTTACAAATAACCTAAATCCTCCAACATCCTTCAGTAGTAAAGCAAGCACATGACATGTATGCACACATGTGTTTCTAATCTGTGATACATGTACATGGCCAGGGACCCTCCCTGCATGCATGGAGCAATAAACAGTGTCCACTGACCCAAGCACTGACCTTGCAATCACTACAACAAACATGGATGTACATGTACCATGGAAAGGCAAGTATGCCTAATAACCTCAATCCTCCAAAATCCTTCACTTTAGCAAAGAGCATGTAACCTCAATCCTTCAAAATCCTTCACTTTGGCAAAGAGGATTTTGGAGGATTTGGGAAGGTTATGGTTAATTTCAGAATTTTTTTTATATGAACGCTGTATATGAAAAATGTAACGTGAGTAACCAATATTTTTCTCTAATGTAGCATACATGTACATACATGTAGATTTCTAAAATTATTTTTCTATGTTGAGTATTTTTTTTGTGTGCTGGGTATAATGCAACTAACTTTGAAAAAAATCATTGAGTGAAATATATACAAATGTAAGTAAGGAATTTATGGCATTAACCTAACCTCACTGAATACTACAAAATACTACTTGAGTAAACTGCAGTATGGAGTACTTTTACTACACTGGTCTATGAGAATTGAGTAGTATTTTGTAGTACAGTGTACTGGACCCCAAATGAATGCCTAGGACGTTAGGGTTAAGAGTGGGCCCAATACCTCAAAAATGTAACGTGAGTAAACCATGGAATTGCCCATATATTTATTAGTATTTCAAGTCAAGAGTTTATAATCAATTTGCAGATTGGACACATTATATGAACCCACATTAACATTTTTCAGCAAAGATGTCCATTTGAAAGTGAATTTTGGGAACCGTCTTATAATTTGCAATGAAATGCATCCATGCAGTATTTGTGTTGTACAAACATCTGTTACCACCGCTTAAAAAAAAAAATCAATAGAAACATTACATTACAGTTTAAGGGGAGTGTTTCACCTGTGATAATTATCCAATTACAAAATATAACAAAATAGATTGGTGCTGGCACCAAACATTCTCATAATTTATTCTGTCATTATTGAAAATACATGTAGACGAACTGTATTATGACCGAGATCCATTAGATTGCAAACAATTGAATGCAGTGTTCTCATAATTAAAGGGGCAGTGTTCTCATAATTAAAGGGGCAGTGTTCTCATAATTAAAGGGACATTGTTCTCATAATTAAAGGGACATTGTTCTCATAATTAAAGGGCAGTGTTCTCATAATTAAAGGGACAGTGTTCTCATAATTAAAGAGGCAGTGTTCTCATAATTAAAGAGGCAGTGTTCTCATAATTAAAGGGGCAGTGTTCTCATAATTAAAGGGGCAGTGTTCTCATAATTAAAGGGGCAGTATCCTCACAATCAACAGGGCATAGAATCGGAGTGCTAGTTTTAGCTGAGGCCAAAAAAAAGTCTCCAGTTTCTGGTCATAGGTCGGCTTCAAAATCGGTAATGTTTTTATTTTTGTTGCCAAGCAGTGAATCACATGATACACATAATATGGAACAAGCCAATTTATCCATAAATAAAGTACGGTGACCAAAGAGAGGCCTCCCAAATTGGGCAAACGTTTGTACCCTTTGTGAAAAAGCCGTTTAACCCTAACCCTCCAGGGTATTTTGGCTAGAAACCCTGCCAGACGCAACAGATTGCATCATTTGTCAAAGTGACTTGACTGCCCAGTGCAGCAAAATCCATCAGGTCACAAATCTCAAGGCCGAACTGCCTCAGAGTCTGTGGTCACCAAACCAGCAGGATACAACTCTGGCATTGTTCAATGGGACCAGCTCTCAATAGAAACAGACTTGGCTGCTTATGCACTGGTGTTGACAGCTGAATCCACCAAAGTGCACCAGACTTTTCCACCTGATGCACTTTGCTGCATCTGGCAGGGTTAGGGTTAAAATAGCACGGCAGACTTCCAAGCGATCCAGCAATTTGGGCTGCAATTGGACATCGTTTCATAGAACAAAAAAAAAAAAATGCCGACAAGCAGGTCTGAGGCGATGCTCGTGGAGACCAGAAACCGGAGACTTTTTATGGGAGGCCTTAATAACTCGGTGACTGAAAATAATAAACATGATAATTTCATATTACCGCTGCTGTTGCATAAATGAGTCAGTAATTTTCAGCCACCGTGTTCATCTTGAACTAGGACACCAATTCCATGCCCTGTTGAAAGTCTGCTCTGACCGTGACACAAGGACGGGACAATATCGTCATGATCAACAGGCAATGAAACAAGCTGAAACCTAAACACGCTGGTTTCTATATCTCTGTATTCTTATTAACCCTCCTACTATTACAAGGGTCAAAATCAGTCAAAATTTTGATATACTTGCCAAGGTATATCCAGTCAAACACTGTCAAACCTTATGTGTAATAAGTACATGTACATTTACAGGTCAAAATGAGTCGACCGTTTTGACTGGTAAAAGCATTGTCTGGTATTGTTGAGGGTGGTCAAAATGACAGTAAAAACCACTCAAAAATGCCCCTGTGTGCACATTTGGATCAACAGTGAAAACAGGCAGTTGACTGATTTTGACCTCTGTAGCTACTTCCCACTAAAGTGCAGCTATAGTAGGACTAGGAGGGTTAAATATGTATTCATTCACAGACATTTTACCACTGGTGTACAATTCCTTTGCAGGCCTGGATATTCATTCTATCCATTGGCAGGCCTGGAATTTCATTCTTGTAGGGGCAAGGCCACTTGTCCTGAGTAAAGGGCACTTCCATTAGAATATCAGAATGTCTATGGGAACATTTTTAAGGGGCACCAAAGCCAAGACCAGGGTAACAGAGGCCACAGCCTCCCTGGAATCTGTAAAACTCCTGGCCTAATGAGTCAAGGGCACTTCCATTAGAATATCAGAATGTCTATGGGAACATTTATAAGGGCACCAAGGCCAAGGTCTTCGTGAAATTCCAGGGCTGCCTTTGATGAAATTAGGTTCAGACAAATACATTTTTCATCAAATTAGGCCAATAGCAAATGATACTTTTTTTTCACTTACCCCCAGTCGTTGTGACGTTCCTTTCCAGGCGGGGCCAGCAAACTTGTAGAATTCCTCCTCAAGCAAGGCCTTCTTGGCTTCTTGTCTTGGTCTCAACACCTCCTCCTCATATTTAGCAGCCTGTGGTATACGGAGATCAGGCAAACTTCACATTTCTTCTACACATATATATCTATCTGAGATGATGTGACCTTTGCTTACAAAATTGTGGCGTGGTCATGTTTTCTGCCCGGCGGTATGCACGCTCATCGTGTTTTGGTTTGGACGTGACGTCACAGGTCACAACGTCTTATTGATCTCCATCATCACTAGTATAATAGAGATCAATGCATCATCTATAGATGATGTGACTTGTGATGTAACGCTTAAACCAAAACAGAAGACGATCGCTAAAACCAAAACAGGATGCCCGCACATACATGTGTTCCTCCAGACAGAAACGTGGCCTTCTGGTTAAGGCGTGATGTCACAGGTCACATCGTCTCATTGATCTCCATCATCACTAGTATAATAGAGATCAATGCATCGTCTATTGACGATGTGACTTGTGATGTAACGCTTAAACCAAAACAGAAGACGATCGCTAAAACCAAAACAGGATGCCCGCACATACATGTGTTCCTCCAGACAGAAACGTGGCCTTCTGGTTAAGGCGTGATGTCACAGGTCACATCGTCTCATTGATCTCCATCATCACTAGTATAATAGAGATCAATGCATCGTCTATAGATGATGTGACTTGTGATGTAACGCTTAAACCAAAACAGAAGACGGTCGCTTAAACCAAAACAGGATGCCCGCACATACATATGTACATGTGTACCTCCAGGCAGAAACGTGGCCTTCTGGTTAAGGCGTGATGTCACAGGTCACATCGTCTCATTGATCTCCATCATCACTAGTATAATAGAGATCAATGCATCGTCTATTGACGATGTGACTTGTGATGTAACGCTTAAACCAAAACAGGATGCATGCGCACACTGCCGGGCAGAAACGTGCCGTTTCTAATTCAAGGATGAAGATAATATACCCGTGACACTGCCGTGTTATTGACAGTGCTCTAAAAAAAAATACCCCAAAATGAGGTTTTTCTGTAAATTGTTTTGTGCTGAATCTGCCACACTTGACTATTATCACCCCATAACAAATAAGGAGTTAACCCTAACCTTCCCAAATCCTCCAAAATCCTCCAAAATCCTCTTTGCCAAAGTGAAGGATTTTTGAAGGATTGAGGTTACATGCTGCATGCTCTTTGCTAAAGTGAAGGATTTTGGAGGATTGAGATTATTAGGCATACTTGCCTTTCCATGGTACATGTACATCCACATTTGTTGCAGTGATTGCAAGGTCAGTGCTTGTGTCAGTGGACACTGTTTATTGCTCCATGCATGCAGGGAGGGTCCCTGGCCATGTACATGTGTCACAGATTAGAAACACATGTGTGCATACATGTCATGTGCTTGCTTTACTACTGAAGGATGTTGGAGGATTCAGGTTATGTGTAAGCAAATGGGCCTAGGGAGTTAGGAAGGATTCAGGTTATGTGTAAGCAAATGGGCCTAGGGAGTTAGGAAGGATTCAGGTTATGTGTAAGCAAATGGGCCTAGGGAGTTAGGGTTAAAACACAATTTAACCCTACATGTCACCTTCCCAAATCCTCTGAAATCCTCTTTGCTAAAGTGAAGGATTTTGAAGGATTGAGGTTATTCGGAAATTGCAGTGGTGAAGGATTTTGAAGGATTGAGGGCAGATGTGATTATTTGCTTGGTGGATTATGGAGGATTGAGGTTATCAGGCTACATGTATATTTGACACTGGATGAAAATGGAGGATGGTACATGTTGGTCTGTCCAAAAAATGATTCTGGAGGATTGAGGTTATTAGGCATACTTGCCTTTCCATGGTACATGTACATCCATGTTTGTTATAGTGATTGCAAGGTCAGTGCTTGGGTCAGTGGACACTGTTTATTGCTCCATGCATGCAGGGACATTATTTTGGAAATGCAACACAAACATGTAGGCGTGAAAGAACAGATCCTTTCTTGTATTTTTAGTTAGATGAAACGTATTGAAATAAGTCACAATGAGGGTTATTCATTGGATTACAGGCAGTGACCTCACGTTGTGTTGGCTACCAAGCGAGATTCAAACTCATTCGCCTTCAAACAAACCTTGGGTGAAGGTGCGAATTGAAGGGCGATTAACTTGCTTAACTTTTTCTTTACAAACTCCTATGGGGTTGTCACATACACTGTAATAGAGGACAATCTGTATAAAAGTGTGTTCTTAAGGGTCCCTGTCCATGTACATGTATCACAGATTAGAAACACATGTGTGCATACATCATGTCATCTGCATACAATGGTAGTGGTCATTGTGCTTGCTTTACTGCTGAAGGATTTTGGAGGATTTAGGTTACATGTAAGCAAGTGGGCCTTGGGAGTTACAAATGTAGGGTTAATACCTTCTCTTTGTACTCATTTTGGATTCTTTCTCGAACTGCCTTTTGTTGATTTGCCAAATCTTCGGCTGTTAATTCTGGAAGGAAAGGAAAAATCAAATCATACTCTGATGATAAAAAAAAATTCCAGTGAACGATTTCCCCTGTATCGCATTGCAAAATGCGACGAAATTTGGACAATCTGCGATAGAAATTCAAACAATTTATCGCAGATTTTGCGATACAAATTTCGACAGATTTATAAACATTTTTGAAATCATATTCACAAACTTTTCCCGAAATAACGTTTACATGTATATTTCCGACCAAAAAATATCAAGCTCTCCGTCCCGACTGGGTTTGTTTCCGTGTGTCCAGACCATGCCGGGGAGTACGTCCGTGCGACGTACGTGGTCAACGATGACTTCACGCCGACGCAACAGTGTTGATGCAACAGTAAACACGTGCACTTGTTTTATCTATGTGCATCCGTACATGCAACTTTATTTCCCAGCAATCCGTAGGTTTTATCCGCAATGCCTAAAAGTCTATGTGCATGCAATATTTTTCTGCTGATGAATTAACTACAGGAGAAATTCCCGAAATGGAAAACACGCAACCGCTCAGTTTTTTTTATAGCTTCGCACATGTTTATTTTTTCTTCTCCTGAGTTTGGGGGTTGGAACATTGAGTCACCCCCCTACACACAATAGTACTGTGTTCAGTTCACATGTGCGCTTTCATACGATCACTACGGCCGTATTCAACAAAGGAACTCTAGAAACGTTACTAATTTCGTTTTATAATAAAGGTTTTTGAAAATTAACAAAATGAGCATTCATTTATATATGTAGTGGTGAGATTTAGAATCATTTCGGCACACAATATGATCGCACTTTCAACCACTCATCTTCCTGACGAATTTTTAATGATCAAAATCAAGCTTGATCATACCACAAAGTAACGTTATACTCGGCGAAATTCACTTTGAAAAGCACCCGAACATGTCGCAGTCGGTAATTTGTTTTTGTGATATTGCCTCTGTTTTAGCGATCAATATAATAATGTAAACAAAAAAGACGGAGGACTAACTTTCATGAATGACTGCAATTTGGCGTAAATAGTTACACGTGAGTTTTTTTTACCACCTGTGGCTCAATTTCCGGACACTAAAAATGATTATTTCTGGTAAAATTTGGACATTCATATTATGAACCAAATGACAGTAACGCCTTAAAAAAACACCTTTACCTATGCACACTACATACTGTAATTTTAAGCATTTTTAAATTTGCTACACAAAATTCACAGATTGCTATACAAAAAAATTACTTTGCTATGTGAATTAATTTTTTGCATCGCAGTTTTGCTATGCAAAATGTTTGAACGAAATCATTCCCTGCAATATGCAGTTCTTTGTTGGAACATCTGGACTGGATCAATGTGTCTATAAAAGGCAACACAGAATGTGTTACAAAGAGGACCGATGTAATGTCAACAAAATAAACCATTTTGTAAGGGTTGCATCATATAACAATAACCCATACAAAGAATTGTGTAGAAGCAGACGCCATGTTGCCATGGGAACATGACATCACACTTATCTATGGTACTCTATCGGTTGTGACATTAAGAGCAGGACAATGTAATCATTTGATCTTAAAGGGGCAGTATCGTCACGATCAGAGCAGACTTTCAACAGGGTATGGAATCGATGTCCGAGTTCAAGATGAACATGGTGACTGAAAAAAACTGGCTCATCTATGCAGCAGCAACAGTAATATTTAAGCTCGACATCCCGTTAATTTATAAACAATTGCCTAATTATCACTCACACTATGTTCAATTAACACATAAACAACAATTCTCTAACTTGTAATAAACAATTCCACCATTATGGCAATCGATATAGCTTTATCTAATGTCAGTGACCTATCACTATATCTACTAGGGATATCTGTGATCCCATTGTAGTGCTTAAAGCCCTTTTCACACGACAAATGCAAACTAGGGTCCTTGGTCTCGGGCGCCAGTTGTATTGACCACGGTCGTTGGTCAAACTCGGATACGACCTTTCACACGGCGAAGAAACCAACGTCCCGTGTCACATAGCCTTCGTCTTTTGGGGTGTCAAAAAAAAGGTCAACATTGTTTATAGTGCAGTTAA
The DNA here is from genome assembly GCA_029582265.1 of Zoroaster sp. YZ-2022. Lineage (NCBI taxonomy): Eukaryota > Metazoa > Echinodermata > Asteroidea > Forcipulatida > Zoroasteridae > Zoroaster > Zoroaster sp. YZ-2022. The sequence continues at coordinate 16,374,360 of CM055824.1, forward strand.
CTGGTATCCGCACAGCTAGCGTGGAATCGTTATTGCCATGTATTGATTACCATTCATTTTCCCGCGCTATTGTATTGTATGTTTATTGTTAGCGTCCGTCCTCTCTCTCTCTACCACTCTCACAGCTCAGTGCAAAACATGGCGAAAAACGATATAGAATCGGAAATTTTTGAGCAAATGTCCAAAACGTCATCGAAGAAAAAAAACCAAAAGCGGAGCACATGGACGTACGACGAGACCATCCAGCTGATTACGGTGGTAGGCTCCACTGAAGTCCAAAAAAAGCTGGATGGTCTCGTCCACAACCACAAAGTGTGGAAAGGCGTGGCGGGGGAAATGGGAATGACACACTCGGCTGAAAAGTGCCACGACAAGTGGAATTACTTAAAAAGAAAATACCGAGAGGTGAAAAAAAAGAATGACAAAAGTGGACGGGGCAGGAAGTCGTTCATATTTTTCAACGGGATGGATGAAATTTTGGGTGAGTAAAAGTTAATAATTAAGTAGCACCCCATACCCTTACGTTGAAGTGTCTCTCTGGCTGGATTGATTAGTAATGTATGATGTAGGCTAGTAGTAGTTACTTTTAGTACAGTATGACGAGTTCAAATGTTGTAAATCAATAAGCTTTAACAATAATTATAATCCCATAAATATAAGTAATATTTGAAACTTTGGAATTCTACTGAAACCACCGGTTCTTTTCAAAACCTTTCCAACCCCTTGCAGATTTCACAATCACATGTGACATGGACCGCAATTTTGTTTTCTTACAACTTATATTATAATTAAATTCTTAATAAATGCAAATGTTAATTTTCAGCAGAACAATATTTATCGAGTTTAACATTTTCCTGCAGATAGAAATTTTGGCACTAACATTTTGCATTATCCGTTATTTTTAATTTTATTTTAGGTCATCGTCCCATGATGGACAAGTCCAACCATGGCCACCTGGACAGTGCCAGCTTAGCAACAGGGTCTGCGACACCATCAGACTTGGAGAGCGATGACAGCGACAATGATGAAACAATGCAGGAGTTTCCCTCAGACAACACATCGACAATGTCCACAGGTACTTCTGGCTTCTTTGACACAAGAATTTCCCCCAAAAAATGTTTTCATTTTAAAAAACAATCCTTTTGTAATAACCAGATATTAATAGCAGTTGAATGTGTTGCAAAACAACAGAGTTGACGGAGTTCACAAATAAAGTTAAATATTTATACATATAGTGTGATTTATACTTTCCGTTAAATAGAACATTAAAATTTATCTGATCATGCTACACGAATTCTTGTTATTTTGCTAAGAACAATTTTTAAGATGTTGAAGTACAAGAGTCAGCTACTGCATGTGACTGCCAGTTTTTCACATTTCATAACATTAATATTGTTATTTAAGCAGGTATGATTATAAGTTTGGTATGATGAGTGAAAAGATGAAGTTACATTGAGCATTGAACAGCACTATGATTTCACTCTACATGCTTTTCTCTTCCAGATTCTTCCTTTGATGAAAACTCACTGAATAATGTCAATGAAGATGAAGTCCAGGGACCATCAACAAAGCCAGCTCCTGCTTCCCAGAAAGGCAAAAAGAAAATTCCCTTTGGTATGATTTATCTCATTTATTTATTGGCAATTCCAGATTCCTCTTCAATTTCGAAAAAAAAGACAGTCTGCATATGTCTTTGTTATTTACCCTTTTGTGAATAACCTGAATACTCAATAAATAAATGTTTTTGAGAAAATACCGATTTTATTCCCAAGCACGCGTTCTGTAGTTAAAGTGCTTTACAATATTCATTTCCAATCATCATCGAGTATTATGTCGGCCTTTTTAGAATTTGCCTGTGGCGAGTCTGAATTGATAGGAACCTTTTACGTCACAGGGTTCAAAGATGGCGGTGCTCATGGTCAATTAATAAATGTTATTTTATCGTCAAAAACCAGTAAAGAAAATACTACAATGGAATTGTCAAGCTGTAGTCTGAGAATTCTCTTTACTTTTAATTAAATGTTATTAATTGGTCTTTTCTGTTTATGTCTTGTACAGGCAAGGGAAAGAAGAATCGTGGTGTGAGCAGTGCACTCAAGAATGCCATGTCTTCAATTCTTGAACTCCATGAAAAAATGGAAGCCCGAGATGAAAAAAATCTTCAGATAATGGAGGAAAGAGAGGAGAAAAAACAGCGATGGGAGTATGAACAAGAAAGGCGAATCAAAGAGCATCAAGAGTTCATGGTTCAGATGATACGGCAACCAGTGTACCCACCCAACTATCAATATCGTGATAATAACTGGAGTGGCCCGACATACATGTATACCTCTATGTAGAAGTATCTTGGGTGGGTTACAGTTTTAATTCAAGCCATCATTTACATCAATGTTATATTTTCATCCTGCTATAACAATTACTCGAACTATAAAAGTAATTAGAAATTATCTGTGTACCGTATGTTCACATTTACAATGACACTTTAGTTTATTATTTGTCAAAATAATATTAGGTGGAAAACAAAAATCAACTCGGAACCAAATAAATGTTGGAACGCAATCACAGTTATTAAGTCAAACCTTTTAAATTACAAACTCAAAAAACATTTCTTGTAAGCTTGCCTGAGAGATTTTTCAATACTTTGTTAACCACTTACATGCTAAGCAACCAAATTTATATATTTTTTTAATTTAACCTCAAGTATTTATTCCTCAAGTATTAATTTATCAAGTGCATTAATTGTTATTATTCGATGCTTTCTTTGCCATGTATCAAACTTCACACTGGTAACTTGTTCTCTTTGCCATGAGACTCACCTTTGCAAAACTAACTTTGATAAAGATTGTAGGTTATGTTCATTTTGCCATGAAATTATAACTGCAGTAATAATTACAATATGTTTGTACATGTAGTTTAGTTCATTATTGTAATTTTTAGTTGATGTTAACTGTTACACATTTAAGAAAAACATAAATTGAATGTGCTATTTTTCAGTAGTACACTTTATTTTTTAAATTTACACATGTATAGGAAATATTTATGAAAGCAGCTGAAACATTAAAGTAAAACTGTACATTGTTTGGTTCAATGTACACATGTACATAATAATAATAATAATGTATAGATTTATATAGCGCACGTATCCACCAACTAAGTGGCGCTCAAGGCGCATTATATTATTATCCCTGCTCATAAGGCTCATGAGGCTCATAAATCATTCCTGAAACCATCTCAGCTCCCTGGGGAGTATACAGCTCAATTGCTGCCATTTCTAGCGCATAGAGAGCAAACCATCTCTGCCTTCACAGGTACCCATTTAACCCCTGGGTGGAGAGAAGCAAGTGGAATTATCATGTCAGTACATTTTACTTAAAAAACAAAAACAATTATGTATTCAATTTGCCAAGTATTTTGTGTGTCATGAATCGTGCAATTTGGCTTCTTTGGTTCCATTCATTTTGATCTATTGCATGCTAGCCTTTAGTCAAGGCGGGCATGTACATACATACATTTATATTTTGTATCATCCTCCAGCCATATGACAAAGATCTACTTGGGTGTTACAGAAGCAAATACTGAATGTTTTTCATTTGTTGAAAGATGGTATGTTCCATTCAACTTGGCTTCATCTTGTTGAATGGAACATTCCAGCTGTCAGCTCATGAAAATATTCTTACGATTTAACTCATAAACATGCATTGTTTTTATAGCATTTTTCACTGCATTCTTTGGTTTAAATGCATTATTTATAGCCATTCAGTCGTGGATATTTATTAATTTATTTTTCTTTATACATATACATTTTTTTTGTATTATCAATAATGATGCTATTTCAGGGAAAGTTACGTATTTAATAAAGTTTGAGTTTGAAGAACTTCAAGTGAAAATATTTGTTTTTTACATTATAATTTTTTCCCTCTTGAACCATCCCTCCAGTACACTCGGATGATTTGTTCAAAGCAGTGTGAAACCATTATCTATCATAAAAAACACATGAAAACAAACAGATAACATGTACAACAAATATTGTAAAAAATTATGGCCATGTGTTCCATGTATTAATTGACAATTTTTCTCAAAAGAAAAAAAAACAGTACATGGGGAGTTAAATTATTCACGTGTCATAAACACAACATATCAAAGATCAAATTTGGTGAACATATTAATCCTGCCTTCTACAAATGCATCCAATTATTTAACATGCAGATGTACATGAAAGCTAATGGATGGAATAATGTCAGTTATTATACTTAATTTGGCAAATTATTAATACAAATCACAGTGAAAATAACTTGGTTCTTAAGTGTACATTGGCGGGGGAAAACAGAATGAGGTGTGGAAGTGATACTGTTTGACAACCTTTAAAGTGATGCGATGGTACTGTCAACTGTTATTTACTGAGAAATTTACAAAGTGCTTCACGAATTTGGGATGCTTCTGTATTGCTACAATCTGGCAGGCCATTAGTAGCAGTAGCTGGTTGGGTAAATTCATCCTCTTCTTCCCAGTGCAGTAAATACTTCTCCCGCCATGTCTCACAGAAGTTGTGGAGAGCAACGCAAGCTCCTACAATGTGTGGAATGTTAGAAATGTCACTCATTTCTCTTGAGGAGGCATCTCCATCTATTCTTTAATCGGCCAAACGCATTTTCAACAACCATTCTACTCCTGCTCTGTATGTAATTGTAACGCTTCTGTTCCTGGGTTAAGTTCCCGTATGGGTACGGTTTCATTAGGTACGTCTCCTCACCATACGCTGAGTCCCCAAGAATTAACACCGGAACATCAACACCCTCAATAGTCCTGGTATTGTTGGGAAAAAAAGTTCCTGCCTTGAGTTTGTGCTTCAGGGAAGAATGTTCAAACGCCCATGCATCATGGCACTTTCCAGGCCATCCAATATCAAAGTCCAAAAACCTGTACTTGAAATCAACAAGTCCTTGCACTATACCAACCCTTTCGATTGTGGTAGTCGGTACAGTATGTGCTGGGTGATGTAATTGGTATATAACTGCCGTCTACTGCACCACCACATTGTGGAAAACCCCACTTCTGTTCGAATCCATCAATAATTTGTTTAGTGTCTTCTGCGGAGGGAGCCTTTACATACAGCGGTATCAATACCTTACAAATTGCACGACAAACCTCAAGATAAATACTGCAGACTGTTGAGATGCCTACACCAAACAAGTTCGATATCGCACCAAGGTCAGCATTTTTGGCAAGCCTGTACAACGTTATCGCAACTCTCTTCTCCACACTTATGGACTTGCGCATATTTGTGTTCTTCTTAGCAATGTGGTCATGCAAATGCAGGCACAACAGGCTGAAGGTATCGTGTGTCATACGAAAAGATTCGTAAAATCTTCCATCATCAAAAGTGTCTATCATATCAAGCTTCCAGAAATCCGTTTGACGTGGAAGGGACCAAATTGTTCGGCCAAAACTTTGATGTACTTCTGTATTAAAATAAAACAAACCAAAAAACGTCAGGGAAATTTTCTTTAAACTCATTAAAGTATTCTCATTTTTTAATAAAAGCACTTGCCTCCAAAATAATTGAAATTTTCTGTTTACTTATTTATTTCAGTTAAGAGTTTGCTGTACAAAAAAATGCATAGCAAAAAATTTGCAGTTTTGCTATGCCAAAAATGGGACGAAATTGTTCACTGTATTTTAATATATTTTACACTCATGCCTCAGTAGACGTAGCCCGTAGGGCCTCGGCCCCAAAAATATTTTTAATATTTTTTATTTTTTTTTAAATTTTTATAATGATAAGGAATAACATTTGCATATTATTAGTAGTTGAGAACGCTACTCCGACCATTCATTCCAACCTCATAATTTCTTGTTATCAATATAAATGACAGAAAAAGTAACAATACAAAAACAAATAGTCAATGCTCAATAAAATTAAAATATGGGGAACGCTTACTTTAACGAACATTCTGGCACGTTTTCTGTGCCTCGACAGCATTCTTCGACGGTAGAACATCGTCCGCCTTCTATATTGTTGGTTTATGCCATCAATTTCTCTGGAAACGTTGTTTTGACGTTTTCTACACATTAAACTTAGCAACAAAAGCATCATCATTAACTGTTCGGGCGTCGCCATCTTGATTTAAAGGCATCCTGGGAAATTTTCTTCTTGCGCATGCGTGGTAGCTCTCATGAAACAATGGTCCTTGGTCTCTGTGCGGTTTGTTCATTCACACGGCCTATCGTGGGGAACTTTCACAACGGTGTTTTTTTGTTGCTGGTCTCGACCGTGGTCAGGAAAAGACTAAGGACCTGTGTTTGTGCAGAGCAGAGGTACATTTCACACGAAGTGTATTTGACAACGTTGTGTTCTTAGGACCATGGACAGGCGCGGATCCAGGAATTTTTTAGACGGGGGGCACACCCAACACGAACATTTTTTTTCCTATGCTAACATTGTATATTGTTTGTAATCATGTTTTTTTTTCCCCTTTGTTTTCGCGCCTTAAGCGCCCAGCAGGGTAGATATGTGCGCGCTACAAATCTTTATTATTATTATTAATGTTATTATTATTAAATGCGCGAAGCCCTTACGGCGTTGGGTCCGGGGCCTGCTTAAGGGCCCGGAAATTTGGATTCTGGATGCTCTGTGGTGCAATCTGAGGCGATTCCTGGCCAGTTTCACCTGACTTTTTGCAAAGTTTTCAAGATATATATGGAGAATATATATATATATATATATATATATATATATATATATATATATATTTTAGCAATGTCATGACGACAACAATATAAGTTTCTCCCTCCCGATTTTTGGCATTTAATTTGCAGTTTTTGACTTCAGTTTTAATTTATCCGAATTCAGTCCAGTTGAAATTTTCAAGAAAAGGGCTTGATTTCATACTGTTCCTTGCCCTGTGTTAAAACCATCAGCTGCAAGACTCATCGTGCGCATGGCCTATGCGTACTGGCGTGAAATCCGACAGTAAATTGACATCGGCGATTGTAATTTCCACACGGTACCCGACCCTTCTTCAGATGAAACGGAACAATTTGTAGACGTGGAGGAATTGGGTCAAGAAACCAGACTAGCTTGCTTTGCACCCGATCATAGACTACCGATTGCAAAACGAAATGTAGACTAACTAATTTTGGGAAGTATTTGAAAAAGTCACTATAATCATCATTGGAAATTGATACAAAAAATCCACTTTTCTCAATAATGACAGTACACCAAACTGAAGGCGCTGTTCACCTTGGATGGTGGCTTTATTTTTTACTCTACACCCTTATTTTTTAATCCTTTTTTATCAACCTTTTATGAGACACATCGTTGGATATTTTTATTACCGAAGCTTCTGTGGAAAATCAAATATAATATAAAAGAAACTGCAATCAATTAATTGCCATAATGAGGCTGTGTTAAACTTTATGAAGTCATCTCCATTAACTAAATTCGTGGAGGAAAATTTTCTTTAAGAATGGGTTGACTAAAATAAATCAATCAGTTCCTCAGAAGATTGCTAAGGGCTAACTGAGACTGGCCTGAAAGTCCATCGAAGAGAAATTATACTTCATACTGGTTAGACCACATCTTTGATATGGGAGCACTGCTTGGAAACCCCATATCACCAAAAACATCTCTTCGCTTGAAAGAGTCCAGAGACGAGCTGGCGTTCAGAGCAGCAAGACCTGCCTGTCGAACTTACGGCAGAAGTCAGTTGCTTTAAACGTCGACTTTCTGCCGTGTCTAATTCAAATACAGTGAAATCTCGATAAGTCAAATCTCAGGGGAATGAACTCAAACTTCGACTTATGCGGAGGTTCGAGTTAGCCGAGGTCGCCATTTTACCCTCCACCCTCCCTCCCTCCCTCCCCCCCCCCCCTTGTGTGCATAAATTACCGTACGCCCGCAAAGTAACCTACTGTAGCACGGGGAATTAAGCACACAAGATGCAACATTTTAACATTTGTTATAAACGTCTTACATATTTATTAATTTGTTTCAAATGGCATGATTTTTGTTTTTAAAGTTTTCTAAAAAATATAAAATTATTGTTAACACTTTCAAAATCAATGATGACCTACCTTATACAACTCATTGGTGTGAGATTTGGCTACGCAACAGAGCTATAAAAAAAAGAAGGATTGAGCGCATTTCCAGCACCGCGTTGACGTTAGCCTTGGTGTGTTTTGAAACGGTCAAGCCACCCATCACTGCAGCTGAAGTCTGGATGTCCTAACTTTTTTGCCAAAGACCTGGCCTTTTCTTGAAGAATTGGACCCGAAATCGGAATGTTTTCGGCCCGTACAGCTTTGAACCAGGTCAAAGCAGCCTCTTCAACATCGGAAAAGCCACCTTTCTCATGCGTTCCGACCTGCTGAATAAGACTCATTGTTGAACTGTTCCAGCAGTTTCTCCTTATTACATGTAATGTAAATTTTTGGGTCATTATTTGAATTAGATACGGCAAAAGTTCGACGTTTGAAGCAGGCCTATAAACAAAACTTACTAACTAGTAACTAACGGAGAGATAATACGACCATAATTTTGTTGAGATGCATCACAGCCTTGCATTCAAGGCTATATTCACTGCAAAGGAATTTTGGCAAGGAGCCCAGATAATTAAGCTGCTCAAACGAAGTATACTACGTGATGTACTTTGGTCAAAGAACGTTCGTGGTTTTTGGGTACAAATACAACTTTATCATGATGAGACGATTTTCTCTTTTAAAAGCCAAGGTCTATTTGTTTGTGGCACCAATTTCAACGATCAACAAAATACATGGTTTCATTACTGGACATGATGGCACTGGATATTTTATTAATTGAAAAGAATGTGCGTTTAGGCCACTCAAAAAGGATTTTGGCAAAACTAGCAAATCATTCAGTCAAGTGATCAATTGTTTCCTGCTGGCTGTGGCCATTTAACCGGAAATAAACTCCCCCAAGAGGATTAGATGTTGAGATGGAGAGAGTTGAAATCCCCGAGCTCCGGGAAATACTCTCAAAAGAGGGTTTCAGTTCCATGGCATGATTGATACCGGTAATCTTTTTTTCTTGTTGCATTTTTCAGTATTTATTTTATGCCAAAAGTAGACACAGCAGATGTTTAATATTGTCTACGGTATTTTTTTTAGGCTACTCCTCCTTTTCTCTGACATCCCCCTCTTTTTTTTCCTTTTTTTTTTACTCAATTTACCCGGGGGGAACGTGCCCCCGCGGCCCCCCCCTGGATCCGCGCCTGATGGACCCCCTGTTTATTTCCCTCGTGTGAAAAGGCCTTAATTAAGGTACAATATCGTCACAATCATCAGGACATGGAATCAGAGTGCTGGTTTTAGATTAACTCGGTGACTGAAAATAATACCCCACATGATAAGGTCATATTACCGTTGCTGCTGCATAAATGAGCCAGTAATTTCCAGTCATTGTGTTCAACTTCAATTAGGACACCGATTCCATGCCCTGTTGAAAGTTTGCTCTGATCGTGACGATATTGTCCCTTTAATAATTTGTTTCACAATCATAAATTTTGTTGAGCAAATTGTGCATTTTTTGTAGCACTTTTCATGTTTTGTTATGTGATACGAGCAAAATCGTTCACTGCCATGGACAACGCTGCATTACAATGACAAATTTACTGCTCTTCATGGATGAAATGTTAAATGCATAATATGGAGTTGATAACATTACCTGAACCCTGTCTCTCGTGTCGTTGTCTGTGGAAAATTTGTTTCCAAGCTACTTCCAGTTTATTTCCAAACAGGTAAAGAAATAATGTAAATGAACCAAGGGCAAGCAGACACAGCGATATAGTCCTTAGTATGCGGGTAACATCTGGAGTAGAACGAAATACAAAAACGGCACAATTTATCCAAATGAAGCTCAAACAATTGGCCTTCTGTGAGTGGGGAAGGGGGAGTCATTTTCAGAATTGTAGTTTTGGAAATAAATTCAGTGGAAAAAGTATGAGGTGCCGTTTGTCAATTAACGCTAATTAATAAATTTTACATTTTTCCTTGTTCATCCCAAAAATGTATTATGTACCTAGTCCGTTTCTCTTGTCAGTAAGAGTATTTAATGAAATAATTATTAACCCTAACCACCCCAAATCCATCAAAATCCTCCAAGGGGAACTTTTTGGGGAAAATTCAGCACTGTTGGAAACTGGTACTTTCACATCTTCAAATGGGACAAAATTACTACCTGGCAAGAAGCACAGGCCATAAGTGCTGAATATGAAAGATCAACGGAAATGCATGGTGCATTTTGAAGATAAGGGCATGTTTCCAAAAGTGCACTGATGGAGTTTGGAGGATTCAGGAAGGTTCCTAGCCAGAATACCTACACATGTATGGGGTTAGGGTGAAGCACAACATAATTGAGCTAAACCATGGTGTGCTACAAAATTGTTGGATGAACCGCGCCCGATACTTTTTGCCACTGTTTTTACCCAAACCACAATTTTGTTCTAACTAAAATATGGCAGACTTAAATTATTGAAACTAAGGTTAGATTGATTCTAGCACTGGATGTGCATACATTCATTGCTCACTTCCAGTCCTCACTTGACTTATGTTCTACTTCCCTCTTCTTGTTAGCCCGATTCTAGGGCCAATACATTGGTCTCCCTCCGTATCCTTGGTCCTAGCACCACATGTACAAAAATGGAGCAATTTTTTTCTTCTTTTTTTCACCTTCTGATCTGCTAATTATTACAACCTAAAACTTAGTGATTAGGTAACCTTGCCCAAGCAGACACATTGGGAATAAAATCTGTCATTCTGGGATAGCTCACTTTCATGAAATTTTTGAAACATTTTTTAAATTTAAAAAATAATAATATTAATAGGGTTTTCAGTTTGTACATGCTTGACCGAAGCCCGCCACACGTACAGCGCATCGCCCGCAACAAAAAACATCAAAATTTTAAATCAATTTTTTTTACTACTTTTACCTGTCAAAATCTTGCATGTAATAGCTCATTGGAAAGCTTATAGTTTCAGCTATCCAACAATGTACATAAAATAGCAATCGGAAGTACGTGCAAAAGCCTAGGTTTTTATGAATGAACCACTCTCGTCCCGCCCAGCCTTTCGCGAAGTGTTCCGAGATCGGGCGTATTCGGCACGTAAAATTTGCCAGCGCTCTGCTGAGGGCATCCACTTGAGCTGTCTCCACGCCTGAGTACATTGTGATTGACATGAAAACGGGTTTCCCTATTGAGTCAAAGGGCTCCTTTACATACCCATGCTTGCTCGATCTCCATAACTACTTTACAACCGAAGTTACGAAGAGATAAAAAGTAAACACCGTTTTTTCGAGGTGAAATCTTCAAGTTGAAAGGTATATGTCCATCATCATCCATATATTCTCCATCTTATGAGCAGGTAAGATTACGTCAGACACAGTACTACTATTGCATTGCCATTGGTTATATTATATATAATGGGGAATGGTGAAAAAGTGGCCGTTGGATACGAAATTCTTTCCATTTACCTAGCTGTAAGACAACTAAAACGAACATCAGTGCAGAAAAGCCACAGAGTAATGACCAGCCATTATTACTCTGCTGTCGATTTCTGGCCATTTCTCTGGAAATGAAACTCGATCGTCGTAGTTAGAACATGTGATGTAGGTAGCTAGAAGGAAATAGACAGACCGCCCTCGTGATGTACATATCATGTACACACATGTCACATGTATTGTTGTAATTATTATCACGATATCACTTCCACACTGCATGTACAGGATAATCCAAATTTGGATAGGGAAAACATACAAATATAACGTTGACAACATGTTATCAATAAATCTATATTGTGACAAAAATTGTATTGTAAAATTGTAAAAAAAAAAAAAAAATTGTAAAAACAAAAACGTTTATATGTCTTTTAAAAAATTTAAATGAAACATACATTTTGCAAAACAAATTTCTGTAATAATTTGTTCAATATCCTTGTATACCTTTCGCGAAGTGTTCCGAGATCGGGCGTATTCGGCGCGTAAAATTTGCCGCGCTCTGCTGAGGGCATCCACTTCGGAGCTGTCTCCGCGCCCGAGTACATTGTGATTGACATGAAAACGGGTTTCCCTATTGAGTCAAAGGGCTCCTATACATACCCATGCTTGCTCGATCTCCATAACTACTTTACAACCGAAGTTACGAAGAGATAAAAAGTAAACACCGTTTTTTCGAGGTGAAATCTTCAAGTTGAAAGGTAATAGCGGTGTCTGAATGAATTTTACACCTCTTTTCTATCATATGTGAAAGTTTTGAGCCGTAACTTTGTTTAGTTTTGAGCGGAGAGTGTATTTTTTACACCCTTTCAAAAGCTCTTATGAGGGAAACGAGCACGAACGCTGTGCGTGTGTATCACGGTGTGTGTAGGCTGATTCAACGGTTTTGGTGTCATTGGGGATGTACAGTGTATGAACAGTCGCGCTTCATCGAATGCTGTATATTTGATTAAATAAAACAGGATTCCTCAAAAACTACTCGTCCGATTTTCTTGATTTAAAAACCATTGTATTTCTTTCATCAAGACCTTTAATTTGATATAAATATTGAGCATATTGGTTTAGGAATAATTTTTCACCTGAAAACCCTAATATTAAAATGTTCCCAAACTTACTGATCTCACAATAGCAAACTTCATGCCAAAAGTGTCTGCTTGGGCAAGCTTACCTACATGTAGGCACAAACTTTTAGATTGTTGTAATTAGCAGATCTTTTATCGTTAGTTTTAACGTTAAAGAAAAATCTGTGATATTTCTAATATTTGGATAGAAATGTGGCGGTTGTATTCTACATTCTTTCCCATTGTGCACAAGGTGACGTTTGGGTCTGACATTCTTTCCGGAAATAAAGTTTTTTTTTTTTTAAGACTGAACAGTCACACTGCCGGACATAAGTGTCTGTGACACTGACAGTGTCATGGACATGATGGGTTTTCAAAATACTCAATCTTTATTTCACCCTATAAAGTCCCTATCATTCAGTATCAAAGTAATTTACCTGGAAAGTATGTCGTATCCAACCGCCACATTTAAGGGTTTGGGAGGAATTTTTTGGCAACCACTAACCAGTTAAAAAATGATTCTGTATCGAATTTTTGGGGTACAGAAAGCAAAAACTATCTTTAAAATCCCCTTTTATGATGGTTTTCGGACTTTATTTCCCTTCTAAAAAATTCTCCCCTTCAGAAAATAGAAAAATCCTATTACAGTTACCACTGTGCATGTACAATGACCGCATTGGCCACTAATGGGGACGGTGACAAGAGAAGAATGTCGTATCCAACCGTCACTTTTTCTCATTCAATATAACCAATAATATAATAATCTTACCTACCCAGTAAGGTGGAGAACATGGATGATGATGGACATGTACTTCAAATTATTCCAGTATATTTATTTCATGAAAAATCAGGCATTTTTGCCTTTTGGTATACGATTTCCTCAGTCATGTCAGTTTGATCTTGGTCAACTCCCTGTTAGTGACCAACACGGTCATTGTACATGCGCAGTGGCAACTATAATAGGATCCTTCTATTTTCTGAAGGGGAGGATTGTTTTTAGAAGGGAAATGAAGTCCGAAAACCATCATAAAAGTGGATTCTAAAGATAGTTTTCGCTTTCTGTACCACCAAAAATCAATAACTGTTAGAATCATTTTTTAAATGGTTAGTGAATAGTGGTTGCAAACAAATTGAAAAAAAACCTTAAAAAGTGGTGGTCGGATATGACATTCTTTCCGGTGACAAAGATCAGAATGAAATCTGAGGAAGTCATCGTATACCAAAAATGCCTGATTTTTTCATTAAATATTCTGGAATAATTTGAAGTATATGTCCATCATCATCCATATATTCAGTTTATTCTCCATCTTATGAGCAGGTAAGTTTACGTCAGACACTATTGCATTGCCATTGGTTATTATAATTGTGAAAAAGTGGCCGTTGGATACGAAATTCTTTCCATTTACCTAGCTGTAAGACAACTAAAACGAACATCAGTGCAGAAAAGCCACAGAGTAATGACCAGCCATTATTACTCTGCTGTCGATTTCTGGCCATTTCTCTGGAAATGAAACTCGATCGTCGTAGTTAGAACATGTGATGTAGGTAGCTAGAAGGAAATAGACAGACCGCCCTCGTGATGTACATGTACATATCATGCACACACATGTCACATGTATGTGTGTTGTTGTTGTAATTGTTATCACGATATCACATACCTCCACTGCATGTACAGGATAATCCAAATTTGGATAGGGAAACCATACAAATATAACATTGACAACATGTTATCAATAAATCTATATTGTGACAAAAATTGTATTGTAAAATTGTTTTTAAAAAAATTGTAAAAACAAAAAGGTTTATATGCCTTTTAAAAAATTTAAATGAAACATACATTTTGCAAAACAAATTTCTGTAATAATTTGTTCAATATTGTTGTATACCTTCAACAAATGGTTTATTCCATTATGGCTGTCAGCCACTTTCCATATTAAATTTGTTCATCATTACTTTTACCTATATTTTACTAAATAATGTCTTTTTAGTCATATTTAAAACAATATTTATAAAATTATATAATTTATTTATTTAAAAAAATATTGTAAAATTAATTTTTGCTACCTTTATTAAAATCTGTAATAAAAACATTTTTGCTGAGTGGCGTTTGCCCAATCAGAATGCTCGTTTCGTAGCACCTGACTCAGAATAGATGGCTACATAAATCGACTGTTTTCCATTCGTCAGTCTTTTGGTTAGCGGGTCGCAACTGATATAGGCCTACACACATTTCAGAAAACGTGCAACGCTACTCGCGTAACACAAAATTCCAAATGCCTATGGCTCAGAACAACCACAACTGCGTCGACATGATGAATGAAGACGACATAAATACGTTCCTATTCACTTCAGAATCTGTGGGCGAGGGACATCCTGGTAAGAGATGACTGAGAATTGTTCAACTGTATTAAAATATTAATATTAGAAGACGAAAAATATGTGAAATTCGTACCGGCATAATGACCCAGACAGCCTTCCAATGACCGGCGCGGCTAACGGGCAATTGCATCATCATCATTGTTGTGATGGGGAGTCTTAGCAGGCGTGCCGTAGCCTGAGTAGTAGGCGACTGAATGCACAACACGTGTTGTTTCCTCGCCGTCTTCTAAAGAATATTACTAATTAAATTAAGATTTGACTTGGCAAAAACTTGGTATTTCTTTCTTAGTGTGTGCTTTTTTTTGGTTAACCCTCCTTCTTTTGGTATAATTTTCCAGCGAGTTGACTGACCATTCAAAAGGCAAAACTAACTTTACGTCTTTAGGAAAGAATGTGTAACTTATTGACACTAATGACAGCTGTCACTGTTTCTGCAAACTATGACAAATATGATAGAGGACAAACTAGTACTAATTCCAGTAGGCCTACTAATTAATTGTCTTGTTTGCAAAATGCTGTCAGCGCACTCTTCGTAATGTGTTGCCACCCTGTAGTCTAGGCCTAGGCCTACTGCATGCTAGCCCCATTCTAGTGCCAATGTGTACTAGACTTGGTATCCTTGGCTTTTTTTTTTTTTAATTTTTTTTCTCCCTTCCCTCTTCAACTTTTGATCTGCTAATTATTACGATCTAAACCTTTTATGATTAGGTAAGCTTGCCCAAGCAGACACTTTTGGCATAAAGTTTGCTATTGTGAGATCGGTAAGTTCGGTAACATTTTAATATTTTTTAAATTTAAAAAATGTTTCAAAAATTTCATGAAAGTGAGCTATCCCAGAAGAATAACGGATTTTATTCCAAATGTGTCGGTAATTTTGGTGAAATTAATTTTTTTTTTTTTCAAAAATGTTTCAAAATTTCAGGAAAATGAGATCCCAGAATAATGAATTTTATGCAAAAAGTATCTGCTTAGGCAAGGTTACCCAATTACTAAGTTTTTAGGTTGTAATAATTAGCAGATCAAAGGTTGTAAAAAAAGAAAAATTACTTCCGTTTTTGTATATGTGGCACTAGGGCCAAGGATACGGAGGGAGTCGAATGTGTTGGCTCTAGAATGGGGCTAACTGCATGCATGAATATACGAACATACTAGCTAGATGCAAAAGCACATGAGCACAAACTTTATACTTTTTTGACATTTACCTGTACATCTTCCGACATGTCAGACAAAAGGGAAAATATCACCATTTTCAGGAAAGGTTTTAGAAATCAAGGGTCCGGGGACCATTATGAGATTACAAACAGAAAGTGTTCTTTAACGAGCAAAAACAGGGTAAATGGTGGAAAAATGCATCATTTTATTCAACATATTGAATGCACATGGGGAAGAGAGGTTTCATCGGTAGAACTGATGTAGTGTATATGAATTAAGTTCATAGAGCTAATAATAAGTGGACTTATATAGCGCACGTATCCACCAACTAAGTGGTGCTCAAGGCGCATTATATCATTACCCCTGCTCATAAGGCTCATAAATCATTCCTGAAACCATCTCGGCTCCCTGGGGAGTATACAGCTCAATTGCTGCCATTACAGTAATCAACCAACTCTGCCCTCATAGGTACCCATTTAACCCCTGGGTGGAGAGAAGCAATTATGGTCAAGTGTCTTGCTCAAGGACACAAGTGTCACGGCAGGGATTCGAACCCACATTCTGCTGTTAACACCAGAACGTGAGTCCCGTAAGCTAGACCGCTCGGCCACGACACTCCTCTGCTTAACCGTTAGATTGCTCAGTGCATCAGATTTAGAATTATCCAATCGATGGCCATTGAGCAGAATCTCTTATTGACCACTCACATCAGTTTACAGGTTGCGTGCTTGGCATAATAAAATGCTTCTACACATCTGAAAATCTTGTTTGTTTTTTTCCCTTGTATGTGCTTTATTTTTGTTGGATTCCATTGCAATCGGCACACTTCATGCATTTCTGTAGCTGGGTTGTTGCATCTGGCAAGGTGTAAGTGGAATGCTTTAAAATACTAACCCCCTGGCATATTTGGCTGGGAATCAAAACCTTCCTGAAGATGCCAAATTCCACCGAACACAACCACCCAACTGTTGGACTTGTATAGAATTGAGACACCCAGCCCCATGCAAAGTGTCCCTGGCTGGTCTATACCGAGTCCATCAAAATACAAGAAAACCAGCAGTTGGAGTTGTTTGGGGTTGTTATTGTTACTCAACTTTCTTCCATGCCACCTGGTCTTTACCTTGGTGCCCCTTAAGACACTTTGATTTTCTAATGGGACTGACCCTTACTGTGGAGGAATGAAGCCTTTCTTCACAAGGAAGTCTTGCCCCTTCAGAACAGTAGTTTAAATCTGTATTTTTTTTTGGGGGGGGGCCCCTGTCAATTGCACTCATGATCAGGATAATTATACCCAGGCTACCAGGAATTTTTTTTTCAAATGAGAACTAAAATTACAAAGAGCTTGTATAAATGGAAGAAAAACCTTCCCTGCTGTCCTTTTCCCAGGTTATTAAAAAACCTTATGTTGATTTATCAATCAAAACCATTTGAATGATCAAGGCACATGCCAGTGTGTGTAATGCATGCCAAATGGTACTTACTGTTGTGAATGCATTCTAACTGCACATGGTGCTGTTTACCTGCGTAGCTTATCCCCCGTTCTTTAACCCTCCTACTATTGATGCACTTTAGTGGGAAGTTGCTATAGAGGTCAAAACCAGTCAACTGGCTGTTTTGACTGTTGACCCAAATGTGCACACAGGCGCATTTTTGACTGGTTTTTACTGTCATTTTGACCACTCAACACCAGACAATGCTTTTGCAAGTCAAAACAGTCAACTCATTTTGACCTGTAAATGTACTTTCTACACTTAAGTTTGACAGTGTTTGAATTTTAAGTGCATTAGATACCTTGACAAGTATATCAACATTTTGACCGATTTTGATCCTTGTAGTAGGAGGGTTAAACAAACTATTTAGTTCTGAATGGTTAGACAAATCGTACATAGAATAGAAGGGTTAAATGTGCCATCACCAACCAGTGTATAAGTTAGGATATGGAAATAGGACATCCAAAGTTGTTGTTCTTTGAAAAACAAGGTGTCCAAATGTTTATCTTGCAATACTTGGAGTGCCGTGGCCGAGCGGTTTAGTGCATCGGATTTGTGTTCTGATGGCTGAGTCTTCAGAATGTGGGTTCGAATCCTGGCTGCGACCATGATGCTTGTGTCCTTGAGCAAGACACTTTACCGTAATTGTTTCTTTCCACCCAGGGGTAAATGGGTACCTGTGAGGGCAGAGTTGGTTGTTTGATAAGCCCGTGTGTGCTGAAATGGCAGCAATTGAGCTGTATATTCCCCAGGGAGCTGAGATGGTTTCAGAAATGATTTATGAGCCTGATGAGCAGGGGTAATGTAATGTGCCTTGAGTACTAGTTTGGTGGATATGTGCGCTATATAAGTCCTTTATTATTATTAATACTTTTGCATACATGTGTTTTACAAATAAAACGGGGTGTCCATTTAGCAAACAGGGCATCCAAAAGACACCCAAAGGTATTGCTGGCTAATACTATGTTACCAACTTACCAAGGGAAAAGCTTCTGCCATCAGACAGATCATGTCCATAGACTTCTCCCCAAATATCTCCGCTAGTGCAGAAGCAGATTATGTATGCTGGTCAAGCTCATGATCAAAATACTGCAAAACTGAACCTACCTCCCTGGATATTGCCCATCAGTCTTACGATCCTTTATGCAACAGTTGGACTTGATTTTTTTCTTAACCCTCCTACAATCAGTGCAATTTTTGAAACAACCCATTCAGGCCACTCCAAGCCCATTAGCTGGTGAAGAACATATTGAAAATTTAGTGGATCGGAGTGGCCTCCATGTGTAGAAGGGTTTTAATGTTGTCAGTTAATCAGGGTTGCTTATTTTTTTATTTAAAAAAGTTTAAAAATCAGATTTTTATTTAAATCAGATTTTTAAAATTTAAATCGGATTTTTTTTTATTTATAAAATTTAGATTTGCTGGAGTGACTTTATTCAATTGAATGTAACATAATATAATGCTGCACTAATAAAAGCATTATTTTTATCTTGTCTGTAGAAATGTGTAGGCCTACAAAATTTTGATGACTAACTTCAAATTGAACTGACAAAGTATATCTGTTGTAATATTTTTTTCCCATGGAAATCCCCTGTCTGATTACCCAATGGAAATTTCATAGCTTGTGGGTTTTCCAAATTGTCTACATTGCAACATCATCAAATCACACACAGTGCATTTCCATACATGATTCAGTAAACATAAAAAGGTTTGGAAATAAGCTCTTCAAATAGTAACCATGTCAACAGGTAGAAAAAACGATCCAATTTGGACTTATTTTGACAAATTGCCATCGAAAACTGCAACAGGATGTCGGGCCAAATGCAAGTCCTGTGGAATTGACATGATGGGTATTATAAAAAGAATGAAAGCACACTATGTCAAGTGTTCCACCAGCCAAGATGGCCAAGCAGACATGTACTTAAAGTGATTTTCCCAAGATATTATAATCAAATACATAGTGCAAACTACAGACCATGGTAGAAAGATGATCTTAACCCAATCAATATGGTATCTACTTAAAATTTAGAATAAAATGTAAAAAAAAAAGTTATAAAAAACGTTCAAAGTACATGTCCCCCCCACAAAAATTTCCAATTGTTTTGTGTTAACTTTGTGTTAGTGTAATGTTGATCTAGTACAGATATCATTCCAGAACTTTTTGCCTCCCAATTAGTTCGAGTATTGTTACCATTAAAGGGTTTTATGTATTAAAAGAAGATAATAGAAAAATAGTTTGTCTGAATGAGTCATTAATGATTTTTTATTCAAAATTTTGAAATGCTGTATGAGATTGGTGATTATAAACGTCTGCTTGTCAAATTTATGAGGTGATGGTTTTTGGGGTTCTTTTAAATATTCTAAACCTCTTAATTAGTATGATCCAGTATATAACATGGCTTGAGGGTGGACAGTCGATATTAGCTCCCCGAGGTATTGGAAGTTGACAAACTAGTTCCCGAGGCGAAGCCGAGGGAACTAGTTTGTCAACTTTCAATACCGAGGGGAGCTAATATCGACTGTCCACCCGAAATTAACCATGTTATATTTGTTTTACTATACCTCATACATATTCAGTTGCATTACAATAAGGAGCATCATTGAGCTCGGGAAAACGCGAATTGACATACGTGTGCCGCCATATTTTCATGTGTATGTAGCTAGGGCGATGTTCGCGCGTGCGTACTATACCTGTGCGACTGTTCCCCGATTGCTTCATAAAGCGCATGCGTAGTAGACTGACGCATATGCGACAGTCTACTATGCATGCGTATTTACCCTGTGCGTGAATATTCCGCGGGCGCTTGGTAAACAGCCAAAATAGCATCTGGCACGTGATGGTGAATGGACCAGTGAGAATTCGGCTCTCTCTACAAGTTTTACCTATGTATGAGGTATAGTAATTGGTTATATTTACTAAATTGATGTTACATTAAACTTACAAATAAGAAATCTCAGAAAATTAATTTTTCAAAAAATTGATTTAAATCAGTGATATTTTTTGTGAAAAAAATCATGTGATTTAAATCGCGTTTTAAATCAACGTGATTTAAATCAAGCAACCCTGCAGTTAATTACAACTACATGAATGTAGATTTTTAAAATTTAAAACCATGTGGTAATGAATGGGGAAATGTGAATGGTTATTGCTTGCTGGACCAGGAATGTAATTATATTGTACCAGGGTAAGGTCAAGGACAATTTTTTTTCTGTAGGTGCTATTTGTTAGTGTGTAGAGAATGAACACTCTGGTTAGTGTTCAATAGATGGGCAAAACAGGTGCTGTATGAACGCATGACAGGAAGTAAAACACAACATTGAGGATTCTCCTTGTCGCGTTAGATAAGATTCCTGCGTCACTGACAATGCAGAAGTTGAGTTTTGCCTGTAGATCTAATCCTGCGTATTATATTTTTATTTCATATTTCCCCATATTTAGTAGTTTCCAGTTAACATAATTCTCCATTTATAGCCAGATGCTACCTTGGTTCATGATTCAAAGATCAATGACGACATGTGGCAGATTTCCCACAGAGCGTGATTATTACAATATAATTTGGAGCCAAAAGTACAATACAAAACAATGTAAAATCTATTGTTTCTTACTTCACATAATCTGGAGATGTACATTTACAGAAAAAAAATGTAATTTGAAGCTTTATACAGTGGCAGAGCTGCCAACTCTACTGGATTCTGCGGAAGACTTCCGTATTTGACGGTAATTTACTTAAAATATATGCAAGGAGGCCTCCCCTTTTGGTGCCAAAAAGCCTAAAACCCCTGGACCCCACCCGCAAGGGCTCGCTCGGCTCGTTCGCTTCGATTGAGTCTTTCTGATTAGAAAATTAAATCTTCCTCATTTTCAAAATCATGTTGGCAGCTCTGCAGTGGATTTGATATTTTAAAAAATGAGGTTTATGGGTAACACTACATTGTAATGTGTAAATTCTCTTTTGGGACGAAATGTGGTTCTGTTCTGAAAAGAATGGTAGTGAGGATTGTACACTTTTTTTTTCAAGGTTTGGCTTGTAACTGCTTAGGAACTGTCAATCAGTTGTTTTGCTTAACAACTCGATGAAATTTGCCTGGGGGCAGGCCTGCTACTACATGTATATGGAGGCAATTGCCTTAGTGCACCATGGTCATTGCTTTGGTGCCCCTTGAAGTGTTCCAAAAGAAATTTCCATTTTCCTCATAGAGGTGCCCTTAACCTAGCTTAAAGTTAACCCTTTGTTGGATGATTCTGCATAATATTTACACAGTAGCTGCAGTACCTGGATATTGGACAACACAATAGGCTTTAGTGTGTAGGCCACTGGGAACATATCTAGGATGAGTTTGCACATTTTTGATTGACTACAGAATTGATCACTTTAATTTCACAAAGCACGCAGCTTTAATGAATGAATGAATTAGGTCATGATGCACTGTACACATCAGCCTAGGATCAAATATACTACTCGAAACAATTTAGGGAACACCGGAATAATTACAGTTAAAGCAAGATCATTTCTTTCAGATAAACACAATGTTTCACAGAATTGATCAGAAACTGCACAATGAAACAGATGATAAAGGATGCATGTAGTGATTACACATTTCATGACATGACTACTGAAAGAGAGGGGGTTGCAAATGAAAATCCCGGTTCATGGAACATTTCAAACCTATTTGATGTTAAAAATCCAGTGTTCCCTAAACTGTTTAGAGTAGTATACATTATAATTTATTCCAACTCTAATGCATTTGAATCCGATTGGTTTGTATTTGAATGCATTGACCCCTGGTCTGTTACCTGTTACATGTGGTATCTGGCAGTATGGAACTCGGGGAAGTAATTACACCAAACCATCAGAAGTTATCAGTCATGGAATGCCATGGTCGAGCGGTTTAGTACATCGGATTTGTGTTCTGATGGCGGTCGTCAGAATGTGGGTTCGAATCCCAACCGGGGCCATGGTGCTTGTGTCCTTAAGCAAGACACTTTACCATAATTGCTTCTCTCCACCCAGGGGTAAATGGGTACCTGTGAGGGCAGAGTTGGTTGTGTTTGATTAGCCCTATATGCGCTGTAATGGCAGCAATTGAGCTTTATACTCCCCAGGGAGCTGAGATGGTTTCAGGAATGATTTATGCGCCTGATGAGCAGGGGTAATAATATAATGCACCTTGAATACCAGTTTGGTGGATACATACGTGCGCCGTATAAGTCCACATTATTTATGTCAAGTTGTAATACAGGTCCATCACACCACTCTCTGTGCAAAAGATATTGACCAACTGGTAAATAGACATCGTTGTGTGCTCGGCAGAAGGTCCTAAGCAATGAAAAAAGTAGGGCTAAACTGTTATATATTTGTTGCTAGAGTTACTTCCAAGATGTTTTCCATTCTCATGTGGAATTTAACTTTCCTACAATGACTTATAAATGGCAGAATAACGACCAAACTTTCACACTTGGTTTTCTTGAAACACAATTTTGCACAATAATTGCATATGACCTTTTGCTGGTGACACTTTCGTTATGTCCTTCTGGGCACACAATGACATTATGTAATAGTCCTGTGCAATACTTGAATACAATGGTTTATGTTGAAAACCCAAATCAAGGTCATTATGTGTCAGTGTATTAGTATGCAGGCAAGACTTTTGTGCATAATTTTTGTTAAGTAGGGTTGCAGTAATGACGGTTAATGCAACAAATTTTGCACAGACAATTAAATTTTTGTATTTAGGTTTTAAGGACCATACAAGCTATAGGCACCTAGCCTAGAGATACTTACACTGGTTTTCTTTAAGAGGAAGTTTGCGGAAGAAACAATGTAAATATCTCAAATCCTAGTATTTTTTTTGTAAGGTAAATACCCAGGTCATACCCTTGTGCTTCTACAGGCAAGGATCAGTGTTCCAAGGCTGCAATTTCATTCTTGTAGGGTCAAAGCCACTTTCCCATCAGTAAAGTGCACTTCCATTAGAATGTGACTGGCTGACAAAACCCTAAACTTTTCAAAAGTGACCTCCCAAATTTATCGTGAAAATTAACAATGTTCCCAAACATTTCAGGATTTTTCTTTTTCCATCAAAATCTGGAGAAAATGCTCTATATGGTGACATGAGAACTGGTCCCCCTGACTTTTTCATAGATGTTACGCATTATGGTAAATGCTGTGAAGTTTTGGGTTTTGCCAGAGTGAGTCACATATCAGAAAGTCTGTGGGAACATTTCTAAAGGTCGCCAATGCCAAGACCAAGGCAACAAAAGGTCTGGTGTTTGAAGCCCAACAGACTCGATACAATAGACTGAATTGTAATGAACAATTTGTAACGGAAAGTTCAAGTTGGTGACATTACAGTGCTACGCTAATGAGTACGCACTGCACGTACAGTTACCCAGAATGCCAGGTACATTGTACATGAATGTAAAATATGGTACGTGTATTCAACTAAGGGGCAAAATGTGTTTGTCTTAAGAGTTGGTCTTGCACAATTCCTGATTCACTAGACCGTTTGTCCTGAAATGTGGACCCTGTAATGTATTACTTCCACAGCTTAGCCCAAGGACCTGCCAGACTTGAATGGTTCTGCACCATTGAACCATAGAGATTATTCAGTACCTGATTTTCATGAATATCAGTGAACAATCACGGTACAACAGGGCAATTTCATGGTGGCGTTACATTTTTGAGGTTTTGGCCCCACTCTTAATGCTATTTCATTCATCAGTTTTTTCATAGTAGTTACATTATACCTAGATCTTACTCGGCAGTCATATCGGAAATTTCTTATATGTACGCTATATAAGAGAAAAAGTGACATTTTATGCATGTCCGAAAAATGTGGCGGGAGCAACCAGCATTTTTCTATTATGTAGCGTAAATATAACAAATTTCTGAAATTATTTTTTGTGCCGAGTCAAGTCTGGGTATAATGCAACTACAGTTAAAAAATGAGTGAAATATATTAAGTAATGAAATGATGGCATTAAGAGTGTGCCGATAACTCTGAAATGTGAGTAACCGCAGACTTGTATTGGAGTGCTCAATATTGGAGAATAAATTATAAGTGGTAGAAGTTGTAATATCACATTCTCTTTTTTTACAGACAAGTTATGTGACCAGGTCAGTGATGCTGTGTTGGATGCACATTTGGCCATGGACCCCATGGCCAAGGTTGCCTGTGGTAAGTCCTGTCATAAGTCCTGTCATATCAATTTACATGTATGTTTGATTAAGTTTGTTGTTGGCTATATGAATTTGTTTAAGGGGTTGTACACTGAGTATGAGCCAGGGTTTGAAGATGTGGCATCCACATTGGTTATTCTTTGAAAAAACAGTGTGCACAAGTTTAACTTATAATCAGGCCTATAATTTCTCGGGGATATTTCCCGATTTCAGGATTTTGTACAAATCTCCCTTAGTCTCATATTTTATGGATAGAGAAGTAGTAACCAAGGGCAGGCCCACTAGCCATTTTTCAGGATTTTTTACTTCTGTCAAATCACACCCCTGTACATTATTTTTGCACGTGCGTATTACAAATTAAACGGTGAAAATTTAGTCTAACACTATGGGTGTACACTATTGGTATTTACCCAAAGAAAGTCTTGGTAAATAATTGTCTTAGTTGGTTTTGAGATAGTAATGGAACCAAACATAAGAAAGGTTGTCCGACATGTTTGCGAAGACGTGAATGAAAATCCAGCCCGAATACATGCTCACTTTTTTCTTTTTATATCTTGCGTAGTATAGATGCATTTACTGATGTTACAGAAGGTGCTGGCTTTTAACCTGGTAGATGTCATGATTTTTTTTTGATTAAATGAACATTTATTTTGTTTAAATTTTCCAATTTCTCACCATCAGAAACGGCCACCAAGACAGGGATGATCATGATTTTGGGTGAGATCTCATCAAATGCTGTGGTCGATTACCAGAAAATTGTTCGAGACACTGTCAAGCACATCGGCTATGACAGTTCTGAGAAAGGTGAGAAAAAATGTACTAAAACATTTCAAAAGATGTCTTCAAAGTTTAGTTTTGAGGTCAGGTTGAAAATGGCTAAGTGTTTCTGCAAAAATATTTAGAATTCCTCGGAGAATATTATTCAAGCAAGATTTGGGAGATTGGCAAAACAGAAGAATTGTTTACAAAAGTCAAAATCAGGCACGTAAACATCTTTCTTTTTGGTGTCAAATATGACAAAGCTATATCATATAAGTGGAGTTTCCAAACGCGTCATTGTACAGGATGTTATTACAGCTTATTTTCTAGGAATGATTTCAGAGTGACATTGTTGAAAGGGATTTTCCAACTTTTGGTTTCAATATATTTGTATTTATATTTCATTTTATTGTTCACTGTTAAAAAAAATAACATTCATTTTTTTCGCTTGATAAACACATTGCCCCCTAAATGTTCAGATACCTTTCTTTTCATAAAACATTTGAAGTATATCTTAATGTAACAATTTATCAGCTATCATATTTATCATGGTACATCTTTGATGATTCAGTCTAATTAGGGAGGACGGCGAAATAGGTAGTACAGCTAGGCCTTTGAGAATACCGGCCAGGCTCGGGCAGGGCTCAAGCCTTGCGGCCTTCGTTAATCCCCTCGCGCAAACAAAGAGGAGCCAACAGCTCCGTAGTCCCCATTGTAATATAAGACTTGACTGACAGCCCGACTAGTGGCACTGACTAACAAAAGAATTTATAGACGCAGGCGGTTCCAGCCTAAAAACGTAGTCATGCATAACAAGAAGTTTCTGACGCCATAAGACAATTTTGATAAGCCCGTCTTATCAACAGCTGGCTGGCCCACGCTCAGCTATTGACGTAATACTGTCCGTGAATTACAGCTGCCGCCGCACGTATTATGGCTCAGGAATAGATCCGACACGCGTCATGTTCATTTGAAAACTGCGACGTGCGTTTTCACGATGACTTTCACGCAGACGCCGACGGTGTTGATGCAACATTAAACACCTTTTTCCCAGCAATCCATAAAGGTTTTTCATAATGCCTAAAATTCCATGTGCATGCATTATTTTTCTGCTGATGAATTAACTATGGGCAAAATTCCTGAAATGGAAAACAACGCAACAACCGCCCAGTTTTTTTTTTTTAAGCTTCACGTGTTTATTTTTTCTTCTGAGTTTGGGGGTTGGAACATTGAGCAATTGAGCCACCCCCTGTACACAATAGTACCGTGTTCAGTTCACATGTGCGCTTTCATACGATCACACCACGGCCGTGTTCAACAAACTCTAGAAACGTTACTAACTTCGTTTATATGTAGCAAATTTAAAAATGCTTAAAATTACAGTATGTAGTGTGCATAGGTAGCCTAAAGGTGTTGTTTTTTTAAAGGCTTTACCTGTCGTTTGGTTCATAATATGAATGTCAAAATTTTACCAGAAATAATAATTTTAGTGTCCGGAAATTAGTGTAACCGTTATTTTGCCAAATTGCAATCATTCATGAAAGTTAGTCCTCCAAGTCCATTTTCTTTTTGTTTACATTATTATCGATCGCTAAAACAGAGGCAATATCAATAAAACAAATTACTGACTGCGACATGTTCGGTGCTTTTCAAAGTGAATTTCGCCAAGTGTAACGTTACTTTGTGGTATGATCAAGCTTAATTTTGATTATTAAAATTCATCAGGAAAATGAGTGGTTGAAAGCTGCGATCATATTGTGTGCCGAAATTATTCTAAATCTCACCACTACATATATAAATGAATGCTCATTTTGTTAATTTTCAAAAAACTTTATTATAAAACAAAGTTAATAGCAACGTTTCTAGAGTTTGTTGAACACGGCCAGAGTGATCGTAAGAAAGCGCGCATGTGAACTGAACACTGCGGTACTATTGTGTACAGGGGTGGCTCAATTGCTCAATGTTCCAACCCCCAAACTCAGGAGAAGAAAAATAAACACGCAAGCTAAAAGAAAAGAAAATGGCGGTTGTTGCGTGTTTTCCATTTCGAAATTTCGCTCGTGGTTAATTCATCAGCAGAAAATAATGCATGCACACAGAATTTTAGGCATTCGAAAAAAAACTTCACGGATTGCTGGAAAATAGTTGTGTTTACTGTTGCATCAACACCGTCAGCGTCGGCGCTAAGTCATCGTTGAACACGTCGTCGCAGGACTTAACTTCCGCGTGGTCTGGCCACGCTGGAAACAAACCCAGTCGGGACGGATAGCTCGATATTATTTGGTCGGAAATATACATGTAAACGTTATTTCGGGAAAGGTTTGTGAATATGATTTTAAAATGTTTATAAATCTGTCGAAATTTGTATCGCAAAATCTGCGGCGCATTATTTGAAATTCCATCGCAGATTGCCCAAATTACATCGCATTTTGCGATGAGATACAGGGGAAATCGTTCACTGAGTTTATATTTTTGCCAACTGAGCACAATCAACGTAAACGCAGCAATTTATAGTGCATTGTAATGGAAATAACGGACGAAATGAAAACAAAAAGCACACAAAAATCATCATTTATTCCACTTTCTTTATACAAATTAGCTTTTTTGATTTATAAATATGAAAATACAGATACTAAAGAACCGAAATAATGGATAATCAGAAAATCAATTTAAATTTTTTTTCACATTCATCAACACTGTACGTGGAAATAGGCCTTATGAGCGACTCATTTTGCAGAGCCCGTCACATATATTCACTGCAAGTCACTTGTGCAGAGATCGAATGGGCATGACGAAAATTTTATCCTGTTCTATCGGTCTTTAATAATTCATTCTACAATTTACAACTATGCCCCGCTTTGAATTTAAGTAGGCAAGAATCAAAGTTATGGGAAAATAATGTTGGCCAGTCGAGCATTGTGTTCCATTTCTCCAGCCAGGTTTGGTGGTAATGAGTATACTCAAAGAAATTCCTCAAAATTGAACATTGGAGCTTGATATTACCATAACAAAAGACCATGATGTTGGGCAAGAGGCCAAGCCGTCCAGAAGTCGAGATTTTCTAATGAGCTTGTCTTCTATTGTTAACAACTCTAGTGGGCGGGCGCTGATAGCAGCCAGGCCGTCCAGAAGCCGAGATATGCTAATAACCATGCTCCTCTATTGTTAAAAGATTACGGACATAAACAGACGGATTAAGAGGCTCGAAGGCTTGAGCCTGGCTGGTATTCTCAAAGGCCTAGCTGTACTACCTATTTCGCCGTCCTCCCTTAGTACTATTTAAAAAAAAAAAAATCTAAATGTTTTCATTTTAAGTTTAGTTTGCAAAACTGTTATTCCATATTTATCATGTGTTGTCAGTTATTTGTATGCCTTATTGCTATGATTTGATGTATTTATCTGACATATTCACAAGTTGGTTTTTTGTGTAATTATTTTACAATCTGGCTTTTTGTTAAAATACACATATGTAAATATTTTTGTATCTCAGGATTTGATGCAGACACTTGCAACGTACTGGTAGCTATTGAGCAGCAGTCCAGAGAAATTGCAGAATCTGTACACATAAACAAATCGGAAGAAGACCTTGGTGCCGGTGATCAAGTAAGCATGCTATCCTTTCCTTCATATTTTGTTTTCAAATTGACCGTTTACACCCTGGGCCAACTGGTCAAGCCATCCATCAGTTTGGTTGGTAAGCAGTTAGTAAATGGCCTAATTCTTCATTCTAGGGACTCGATTAAAGTGTGTTCACCCTTCGTTATGGTGACAAGCAGGCCACCTATATCTTGCCTACATATTTGTTGTCAAATTGTGCCTCGATACAATCGAACCTGTAGTCTTCTGTTACTCCTAAAAGGTTTGCACAAATTTTGGCGATAATCCTTCCCTGTTAAATTGATGCCCTAGTGACTTAATAAGTTTATCCACTTAAAGACGGGAAGCCCAAATGTCTTGATGGACATCCATCCGGTTCTTGCCGTTATGTTTTGTTAAATTGTCTTAGTGTAGCATTATGTAGGAATATTGTCAAAACGGTTGGAGGCATCCCACAAGTTGTCACATTGAACACATGCCTAAATTATATATTTTAACTGTTAAAGATGTATCACTCATGTTTCTCTATTTTACTGGTAATTTTCATCAATGTTCCTTTGCATCTTCCTCCCCCCATAATTAATTTATGGTGTGTACGCCTTAAACTGATTGTAAAACCAAACGAAATAAATGATTTTGTGAAATATCTCATTTCATAAACTATTCTTTCTAAAACAAAATGCTGATAAAATAATTAAAAACATGGGCCATACATCTTTAAATTTACAATAGGCTACTTTAATTAAAACCTATTTATATATTATGTCTGAATATTGGGAAACATAATATTGGCAAGTAAAAATCCTTGGGAGAGTCACAGGTGTGCAGGATTATCAATTATGCTAAATATGTATCCTTGGAAATCACTAATCCAGCCTATCAGTTAAACATAAGTAAAAACTGTTTGCACCATGTGAAATTCTCTTTTGAGTGGTAATTAGTTCCGAAAAGAATTTGTGGTTACAACTCGACGTTTCGATCAGTCTGCTCTGATCGTCCTCAGGATATTTTAAATGGCATGTATTAAGAAGCATTATTAACTGGAATCCCCCTACAGGCATTTCCCAGACAACCTGCTCAATGCAACAAAATGCAACAGATAAAGTGTGCAGGCTGCTCAATGCACCAAGATCCATCAGTTAGAACAATGGTGCTGATGTCAACAAGATACAACGACCTTTTACTGTTATCTTATTGCATTCAGCATGGTTATGGTTAAACGGCATATATTAACCAATGGGATTTAACCTTTCCATGACCACTGTTACCATGACGGTCTTTTATGCAGTTGGCGAGACCATAGCTAAGGGGTCAATCGATCCTCTTCATCCCTGGAGCATAGCTGCCAACTATTATGAATTTTTCGTAATTATTACAATTTTTCTTCAGGAATTACGAAAGTACAAATTGATGTACGTAGATATATGTAGTAGGTTTTTGTTTGATTTATTTGCAGTTGGTCATCTTGAATGTTATTTTAGTTTTAATACAAATTGTTATGTCTTGGTCGGTTTCATTACGAATTGGAATTTTGAAATGATGGCAGCTATGCTGGAGGGACATAAGGCCGCAACAACCTCACTCCATCTAACTCTGTCCTGGGCAACC
Organism: Zoroaster sp. YZ-2022; assembly: GCA_029582265.1. Classification (NCBI taxonomy): domain Eukaryota; kingdom Metazoa; phylum Echinodermata; class Asteroidea; order Forcipulatida; family Zoroasteridae; genus Zoroaster; species Zoroaster sp. YZ-2022. Next base: position 16,405,096 of record CM055824.1, read on the forward strand.
TTTCGTGCCTTGTCCCCATATCAGTCCCATCTCCTGTGCCAGGTGGTTTTGGGCCTGCCTGCTTTTCATCTGCCTGGAGTCCAGCAGAGCGCCACTTTGGGGATATGGCCCTTGGGCATCTGAAGCTTAGGGGTGGGCAGGGAATAAAATAAATTTTAAATTCCCATCGTCGTGTCTCTCCTTGCAGGGTTTAATGTTTGGTTATGCATCGGACGAAACGGAAGAATTAATGCCTCTGACAGTTGTTCTTGCACATGGGCTCACAAAAAAGATGGCTGAGCTGAGGAAAAACAAGACTGTACCTTACATGAGACCTGATAATAAATCACAGGTAGGTAGAAAAGGGAAAGGGACAAGGGGAACTAGCCATATTGATTTTTTTAAAATCTAAGTTGGGCTTGTGTCCAAAATAGACTGGTACCTTTCAAAATTGGATTTTGTTTTCACAGTGATTAGGGTCAAAATCAGTCAAAACGTTGATATACTTGTAAAGGTGTATCTAGTGTCAATCTACGTGTAGTAAGTACATTTACAGGTCAAAATGAGTCGACTGTTTTTGACTGGTAAAAGCATTGTCTGGTATTGTTCAGGGTGGTCAAAATGACAGTAAAAACCAGTCCAAAATGCCCCTGTGTGCACATTTGGGTCAACACTCAAAACGGGCAGATGACTGGTTTTGACCACTATAGCTACTTGCCACTAAAGTGCAGCTATAGGAGGGTTAATGAGTCAAGTCTATTCTTTTTAGACACTAATAAGTGCAACACAAGTTTACGGTTAACACCATGTGTAATGATTTCTTCTTGGAAGAAAATGTGGTTCTGAAAACTGGAGACAAACATAGCACACTGTATGAAATGTTGAAGTATCCTCACGACCAGTTCTTTTCAGAACCACACATTTCTTCCAAGAGATTATTACACAAACTGTTATTCTTAAAACCGATATTTATCTTATCAAATGGCATTTATCTAAGATTAAATTGGTAGAATAGTCTCAAGTGTTACATTATGAAAGATCAAAGTTAACTTTTATCTTCATATTTCAGGTCACCGTTGAATACAGAAAAATCAAGGGTCATCTTGAGGCCCTGCGAGTGCACACCATCGTGATTTCCACACAGCACGACCCTGGTGTTCCCCTTGAAGAAATACGCAAGATGTTGAAAGAGCAGGTCATTGACGCCGTCATTCCAGAGAAGTATCTTAATGACAACACAGTGTATCATCTTAATCCCTCAGGAAGTTTTATCATTGGTAAGGTATACATTTAATTAGTTTTCCCCATGTCTAAATGCCAGTGTTTGGCTTCATATCTTAAATATACGGCAGGGGTGTGTTATTTGTCCGGATTTTTCTGGGTTTTCAGATTTTTAAAAATCGCAATGTTGTGATCCTCTGAATTTTAAAGATTTAAGCAATAGAGGAAAGCAAAGCAGTGCTATTCACAACAGAAGTCTCACTACCCCTAGCAAAATTTACATGCATTTTTTCAAAACTGCCCAATCACACACCCCCGACAATGGCATTAATTCTGGGCGTTTCCCCCCTCACGATTTCAGGTGGACCAAAGGGTGATGCCGGCCTGACGGGTCGTAAGATTATTGTAGATACGTATGGTGGGTGGGGCGCCCATGGGGGCGGAGCTTTCTCGGGTAAAGATGTCAGCAAGGTGGATCGATCTGCCGCCTATGCAGCTCGCTGGGTGGCCAAGTCACTTGTGGCCGCCAAACTGTGTAGACGAGTGCTTGTTCAGGTAAGAATTAAAACTTAGTCTGTACTTTATTAAAGGGGCAGTATCGTCACAATCAGAGCAGAGTTCCAACAGGGCATGGAATCGGTGTCCTAGTTTAAGATGCACAGTGACTGAAGGTTACTGGCTCATTTATGCAGCAGCAATCATAGTATTAGCCATCCATACCTTTGGGTGTCTTTTGGACGGCCTGTTTCATAAATGGACACCGTTTTATTTGTAAAACACATGCAAAAGTATTGGAATTTAAACATTTGGATTCCTATTTTCAAATCCTGTCTTATACACTGCCAGCAATGGTAATATGACCTTATCATGTGTGGTATCATTTTCAGTCAGAGTTCAAATTAGCACTTCGATTCCATGCCCTTTTGATCGTGACGATATTGTCCCTTTTAAGTGGACTTCATTAAGATTATTCTTTATGCTTTTCCCTCTCGTCTCTAAAACTTTTCTTCATTTTTTTTTTAGTGCCTGGTTTATCAAGCTACAGAGCCCATAGGTGCTTTTATAGAAACTACAACGAATTAATAATAATGTACTGAAAATGGTTTCCTAACTGAATTTGGGGAGCCAGTTTGTTGGATGCTGTGCTTTTCCGGAATTCTGTAATGCTTCCCTTGAAATGTTGGTTTGATATAAAATTTGTATTCCCTTTGGAGTTGGTTTTATTAAAATAACAGTTTTACCGATCAGAATGCACACATGAAACAGTTGGCAATTGTTTACATTTCCTTTGAGGGGAAAAAATAGATTCCTTTGGCTCTGTTGATACCAGAGATTGAAGTGCGTCACTCCATCCAGGAGAACCAGTACACTCTGGTTGTGTCCAGCTCTGCATGCAAAACAATGGTGTGTTCATTCATCTATTTCTGAAGTGTAACTCGGGTTTGGCCAAATTCCAATATTTGAAAAGGGTTGCATAAAGTGATAACATTATATATTAACTAATTGAACAATTTTTTTTTAAAGAGTTAATTCCAGGATGCATACTGAACTCTTTACCTCCTTAACCTAGTACTTGCCTCAAATGAAGCTCTGGTACAAATAAGTACAAAGGTAACAATTATAGACAATCGAAGATCAAACTCCTGCATTTAGAACCAGATGAAACCAGTCGGAACTAGTCACAACAAATAGAAAATGGCATTATGTCTTTCACTGTGCGACAGTTTTACTTTAAAAAAATCTGTCTATTTAAAAGTCCCCATGCACTGTTGGTAATTCTTGAGAATGAAATGTTTTACTTAAAAGCATTTTTGGTGTTGAGTTGGCAATGGTTTCAACCTGCCCAGTTGGTTCAGTTGAAAGAGCTGTGGCACTCTATCAAAGTTAAGCAACGTTGACTTCGGTCAGTACTTGGCTGGGAGAATAACTTTATTCCTGGGAATAACTTTAGTGTTGCAACTTTACATGTAAAATTGCAAAACAATCGTGAAGATCGAATTTTAAAAAGCATGGTTAGTTGAAAGGTTTCAGTCTAGTTGGAAAGAACTCCGCCATCTGCTGAAATGAATATTTCAAATTATCTCCAGAAAGTGTAGACCGATGAAACTGAACCTTTCAGGGCTTTGTTTCCATGCATTGATCCTCGATGAATGTATGTAATTAGCTTGGACCAGTAATAGTGTAAATAGTTGTAGCTAGTTGTTGAATTGCTATTTCAGCTACAAAAATAACTTTAGAAAAATTACTGGTACATTCAGAGAACTACATGCACTTCTGGAGAAAAAAAAATTGCGTAGCAAAAACTTTTTGCCAGAAATAATTGTCATTTGTAATAGCAAATTGTGAATATAATACTCGTTTTGAAAAGCATATATCTTAATTTTATTTAGCAATCTTAATTTTATTTAGCAAATTATGAGTTTTTGGTGTCATTTTGGTATGCATGATAAGTACAGTAGTGTTTGTCACGGGGTTTGATTGGTATTGTCAATGTACTGTATAAAGCAAAGCATTGTCCATCATATGATAGATTGCCTCACAATGGTATTGATAATACACCAGTGTGAATCATGTAGTATATTTACACAGTGATAAGGGGGGTTTATCATGGTATTGTGTTTTGACAAATCTTTGATAAAAAGGTTCAGGCTAGAGTCAATACAAAACTCGTAAGTTTGAGTAGTCATAAGCCACCCAGATAGTACGTACCTGGACAGTAAATGACAAACACATTTCTTTTTCAGATTTATTTTTTCTTCAGAAATTAATATCAACACAATTGGTTTATTTTGGGATATGGCAACAAGTATGACCCCCGCTTTATCCAACGACCAGAAAGTACCTCAACATGCTACACAAGGCTCCCTAGCCAGTGTACATGTACACTTCAGGTGAAGTCGTGTACATGTATGTAAATGTACCCATGTTTTAAGAATACAATGAAACACAACCTGTGAAAGCTTCTGTGAAAATACATTTAATAATTGTTGCCTGGCGTGATGGGGTCCATGGCGTTTTGTACACCCGAGGGGGCTGATGGCACCCGAGGCGAAGCCGAGGGTGCCATCAGCCCCCGAGGGTGTACAAAACCCATGGACCCCCATCACGCCAGGCAACAATTATTTTGTTATACCATGGTATTAGATTACGTTACCGAAGAAATCTTCCAGTAAACTGTCTAAGTCTGTAACTGGAAGTTGCTGTCATCTCGTCCCGTTTCGTTGCAGTATTCGCGAACTATTCGTACTGCATGGTCGAAGCGAACAAATTCACACACGGCAGACAAGTTGTTTAGCTTGTCCCTACAGTGCATCAAATTGAAATATAGCGTGTTCTGCGGAGTACCAGCAATATAACAACCTCGGTCGCTGTTTTCACTTCTTGCAATCAAAAGTAGCACTTGTGAAAGATATATGGGGATGATACTCCCGGGGACGATCAGGGTGATGTACCACTC